>JAYESD010000007.1:138373315-138772370 GCA_036927565.1 Tuctoria greenei
ACTCGGGTTTTCTCTTGTCAAGGCTTCTCACTTAGATATTCTCCCAACTAAGACTTTGAGCCCTCTTCTATGATCTCAAGGCACTAGATACACACACCCTCACACAAAGTAGGCTAGTTGTCAGTACCCTGGGTACCATATACTCCTTGGGATTGCAAATATCTCAAGGGAAAGTCATCTACTTGATTTGAAGACCTTCGGAGGCCCACATGTTAGACATAACCGGACCCGCTTCTCCAACATGGTTAGTCCCAGGGTCGCCACGTGTACTATCAAACCGGAGCTACCGCCCACAAGGGGGAAGCTCCGGGCTATGTACCATAATGGCACCCCCGGACCTAACCCCAGACCGAGGGAAGCTCCGGAACTGACACGTGTCGGGTAACACCGGACCTATCTGTTCCCCACAGTGTGCTCCGGCGCTGCCACATGTCCAACCGTTGGATCTTCAGCCTCTAACCTCCGGAAGACTCCACAACGGCTCCAGATCTTCAAAGGGGAATCAAGGACTTCAAGACCCGATCAAGTGTCATTAATACTATATTAATGACACACGATCCGACGACCTTAATTACCAGTAACGGTGCTGTCAAAGCCCATAACTCGGTCATTAAGGGCAAATAAAGGTGTTGAATGTGTATCAATATCAGTAACTGCCGGGGCCACATGTCGGGCCAGGCTAACTTGTAACGGCCTGCCCTTGTACTATAAAAGGACAGGCCGACGATACATAGGACACACTCTCCGGAGACACACTGACTTTACACTCTCAACTGACGTTGAGCTCATACATCCAATACAACACCAACACACCCCGTGGAGTAGGGTATTACGCTCAGGCGGCCCGAACCACGTAAATCTTCGTGTCCCTTGTGTCACTCGACATCTCACTTTCTGGAATCTCCGCGTGCCCATACCGAACCTCAAACTCCTCTAACACTTTAGTAGTGTCGGGAGATCAAGAGTCAAGCATTGGCAGACTTCATGGCAGAATGGACTCCCTCTCCATCAAACCCTGGGGGCCCCAGCAAGTAGAAGCCAGAACACAAGGCTCCGGTCTTCACCGAGCCTCACTGGACCCTCTACTTCGTCGGCTCCATGCAAAAGTAGGGGGCCGGAGCTGGAATCCTTCTCCTCGCACCAACCGGAGAGAAGGTAAAATACATGGTACACCTTGACTTCAAGGCGACCAACAGCATGGCGGAATATGAAGCACTCATTTATGGACTAAAGGTGGCAATGTCATACGGTGTCAAGCAACTGCTGGTCAAGGTAGATTCACAGCTTATCATTAAGCAAGTGAAGGGTGAATGCTCCTGCAACAATCTCCAGCTAGCTGCTTACCTCCTTGAAGTCCAGAGGCTTCAGAAGGACTTCGAAGTCCTAGATCTCCACCATGTCCACCGTGCCCACAACGCTGAAGCCGATGAACACTCGACGAAAGCATCAACCGGAGCTCTGGCTCCTGACGGAACTTTTGTCCGGAGGTTGTCAAAACTCACAGCTCAGCCTGCCGAATTGAGCGAAGGGGGCGAGATCAGCATCCCGAAGCAGACGGTCCTGATGGCCCTGTTACCATGGCAGCCATCAAGGGTCGTAGGTGCTGCCGGAAGCTCCGAGCAACCCAGCACGCAAGACTCAAATGCTCAAGTTAGTTCCGATGCATGGATCTCGGAGATCCGGAACTACTTGAAAGACAACATCCTTCTTGACGATGATGTATCCGCTGACTGGGTAGTCAGATTGGCTAAAAGATACATGTTGGTAGAAGGGGGTCTCTACCAGCGTTGTGCCAATGGCATCCTAATGCGGTGCATCACAAGGGAAGAAGGCTGCGAGCTCCTCGCAGAAATCCATGGAGGCGAGTGTGGGAACCACGCGTCTTCTCGCACGCTGGTTGGTAAAGCCTTTCGGCATGGCTTCTACTGTCCTACAGCACTACAGGATGCAACTGAGCTGGTGAAGAAATGCGAAGCATGTCAATTTCATGCAAAGCAAATTCACACACCGGCTTAGCCCCTACAAATGATACCTCCTACATGGCCCTTCGCTGTGTGGGGGATGGACATCTTGGGACCTTTCCCAAGAGCCGTTGGAGGTTACAAGTTCCTGTACATTGCCATTGTCAAGTTCACCAAGTGGCCGGAAGCAACTCCAGTTGTGACAATCAACAAGCAATCTGCTATCAACTTTTTGCAGTCCATTGTATGTAGATTTGGAGTCCCAAACAAAATCATCACTGATAATGGGACCCAATTCACAAGCTCTGCATTTCAAGGATATTGCGAAGACCTTGGCATTCAAGTTTGCTACGCCTCCGTAGCTCACCCAGCAAGCAATGGCCAAGCTGAGAGAGCAAATGCTGAAATCCTTAAAGGACTCAAAACGCGCACCTATGAGCGCTTGAAAAAACATGGAGCCAACTGGATTGAAGAGTTTCCGCCCACTTTATGGGCCAACAGGACAACTCCAAACCGGTCAACTGGAGAGACACCCTTCTTCCTGGTGTATAGAGCTGAAGCAATCCTTCCTCCGGAAATCACCTTGGGGTCACTCCGGGTCCGGACCTTCGACGAAGCCACGCAGGACCAGCTCCGACGTGAAGACCTAGACCTCCTTGAGGAGGGAAGGTGCCAAGCAGCTGTTCGGAATGCCCGATACCGCCAAGCCCTTCGGCGCTATCATCAGCGGCATGTACACAACCGACAGCTCGAGGAAGGCGATCTGGTGCTACGGAGAATACAATCCAAAGAAGGGTTAAACAAACTCTCCCCCAGCTGGGAGGGACCCTTCCGAGTGATTAAAGTATCCCGTCACGGAAGCATTTGCTTGGCTACCGAGGATGGGACACCTCTCCCAAATCCTTGGAACATTGAGCACCTCCGTAAGTTCTACACTTAATATCATGGAGGTGAGTCTGTAGTAACTTGAGGTGTATGTTATAGAGTCATTATACAGAGTCGGGTAGTTCCTCCGGGAGAAGAGCCGGATCTTTCCCGGAAGGTCCGCAAAGTTCATGCAACACTTGTCGCAGTCTCAGGACTAAAAGTGTGGCTAGCTACCCTGGGTCAAACGAGAAATTAAACACGCTTAGCCTAGTTCCGTACCCTAAGAGTGTACTCATTTCCCCTGTACCCCAGACCTATAATGAAAGACATCTTCATGTGAAACAGACTCCACGTGCATTTATTTTGTACAGGCTCAACATTTTTTATTTTTTCTCTTTCTTGTCTATAACAAAGACGTGCAATTCTTAAGAAATTTTAGTTCGACTGGTTCATATACGATTCGATCTGTATTGTCAATTCTTCTAGATTCAAATATTGTTTATGGCCCACTCACCTGAATGCCACCAAGCCAACCTAAGGCCGGAGTGTGCTATCGACTTAGCCTGGTCAAGCACCCTAAGTACACCACTCTACCTACACCCCGGCAAGCCGAAGTAAGGCGGGTCCAAGTACAATTGGATCTGGAAGAAAAGACAACGCATTCGGTTGTATTCAGAATCGCGTTTGACCTAAAACTCTCTTGGGAATCGTAAGCCGCGACGAAGTTATAGGCAAGGAATGAATTTTACTATTTTTCTTGGCTTCAGTGTGCAGGAAAAATACAAAATCCACGTTAATGGAGAAAAGTCGGAGCTAACTAAGCTTCGACTCCCCCTAGGTGGCTTGTAATCGATGTTAAACATTGAAAACGAGCATCATTAGAGCAACCAAGCTCCGGTAAAGCTAGGGGGGCCAGCCGTCGATGCAAAATAAATGATGGTAAGAAGACCCCGCAAGCGGAGTCTGCTACCAACAAACTACACGTTGGTAAAGGTCACTGTCGGAACTACAAAGCTCCGACACCCCGGAGGACTAACTATCGATGCTCTACGCGTTGATAGGGACTATTGCCGAAACTACTATGCTCTGACGATAGACAATGCCGGAGCTTCTAAGTTTCGGCAACCTCAGGGGGCCTTCACTATCGAATACTTCGGACCTACACTCTACAAGTTCGAAGCAAATGAGTCTTCAACAAAACACAATATCCTCTTGGTACATGTTCACAATCAAATTGTGTACATCTACCAGGGGGCCAAGTGAAGACAAAAGTGTTGAAGACAAAAAGTGAAATTCACAAAAATTTGGGGATTTCATTCATCTGGAGACAAGGGATTACAAAATTGAGGAAGAAAAAGAGAGAATACAAGTGGGAGCTACGGAGATGGTCCTAGACCCTATGGAAGAACTGGGCGACCTTCTGAGCAACCTCTGACACATTGGCTCAGGCGGCTTCACCTTCTCCTTCGACGGGACCTTCAAGCACCGGGTCCAGAGGGAATTGGGGATTCCGGCTGGTGTAGCACGTCAGCACATACTCTGCGATGTTCTTCGCCAGGGATTGCCCCTCAAACTCCAACTGGTCCGCGATGACGTCGCCCACCTTGGAGAGTTTGCTACCCGCCGAGCTCAACGCTTGCAACGCCAGGTCCGGCTCTGGCTCCGGATCATCCGGACGCACGGGACTGAAACCCATCGGTGTCAGCGCGTCGTTGGCCTTGCCCAGGAACTCCCAAACCTGTAGGGAGTCCACAGCTCTCAAGCCCTTCAGTTCTTCCAAGGATCTTTTGGCCGCCACCAGTTCAGAATTCTCGCGAGCGAGGCGCTCAACTTCTTTGGCGTTTTGCTGAATCTTTTCAGCAACTCACTTCTCGAGTTTTCCGAGCTCCTCCTCCCGGAGGTAGATCTTGTTCCGGCGGTCAACCAGGTCCTTCTCCCTGCCCCTTACTTTCTTCTCCCTGGCAGCGATGGCACACTCTTGCTCGTAGAGTTCCTGCCCTCGCACCCAGGCCTTCTCCTCCTCCTCAGCGCAGTGCTCTTCCAATTTCTTGGCACGCTCTTCGAGGCCCTTGTGAGCCAGAGCCACCTTTTCGGTGAGCTCCTCTTCCCTCCTCAAGACGTCATCCCGCAGCTCTAGGAGTTTCTGCTCTTCATCTTCGAGTCTTTTCTCCCTCTCCTCAAGTGCCTCCCAGCACTTGATGAGAGTATTGTTAATGGCCTCAAGCCTTTCTTGGCGTTCATCGGCCGCACTATTAGCTGCTTTGGTCTGCTCATAAATGGCCCGGGATTGAGCGTCGAGGGTGCGAGTCAAGCTCTCCCTGTCATCCAATAACTTGCCCCAGTACTCCAGGCAGACCTTCTCCTGCTTGATCCATTCTTTGTCATCTGCCAGCCTTGACTGTGCCAGCTTGGTCTCGAAGTAGAGCCGATTACGCCACCTCCTAAGGGTTTGGCGCTCCTCTTCAAGAGCCTTGCTGTCGTGGAAGAATGCCAGCTGAACTTGACGCAGACTGGAGCAGGCGTTGTCAATAGACAATGACAACGGTATAGGATCCGGACCTGCTGGGGTCTCCTCCGCTGGTTCCAGCGGGTTTTCAGTTACAAAAATTGGGTCCCACTCCACAAGAGTGGTCCCTTGAGCCTCCACGGCACCAGGGCCGTCCTCCAGGATGGCCTCAGTCGCCATCAAGGAGGGTCCCGCTGATGAAGTTCCAACCTCCGGAAGTGGTTCCGAAGGACCAGCCGCCAGATCTTCGTTCGTCCCCTCGGACAGGGGGCCAGCGACTTCATCAGAGCACTCCGGCTCAGCCGCGGGTACCTCCGGCGTCGTCACTCCCGGAGCAAGAACTGCTTCTAGCTCTGGCCTGGGCACCTCCTCTACTGGGGGCTCGAGCGCTGACGCCTCCGCAACGACCAGCTCGGGCGCCGGAAGATCTTCAACAACAGCCGGCCCTGCGGCCGGAGCTTCAATGGCAACCAGCTCGGGAGCCGGAAGGTCTTCAACATCAACCGGCCCTACGGCCGGAGCTCCAACAACGACCGGCTCTGCGGCCGGTGCTTCAGAGGTAGCCGTCCTAACAGCCGGGACTTCCTCAACATCCGGCGCGCATGCCGGGACTTCAATTACCTCCGGCTCAACCATCGGGGCTTCGACAATTTCCGGCTCTGGGGCCGGAATTACTGCTTCCTCCGGCTTAACAGCCAGAGCTTCCATCATCTCTGCACCAGGACCCGGAGCTTCAATCTCCGGGACAGGTGCCGCTGGCGCATCTTCTCTCCCGCAGTCCGGCGCTACCACGGGAGTCTCTAGGGATGAGTCAAGGTCCATGACCACGACAGCTGGCGCCGGAGCTGTCGCAGCTTCAGCCACCACTTGGGGCAGCACCGGGACAGGAGCAGAAGCTTCCGCCCTCACATCTTCAGCTGCTGTGGCTGAGGGTGGAGCCTCACTCCTCTTCTTGGGAACGCTGCAGATGAAGGATGAAGAAACTTAAAAAACAGTTACTACAACAAAACAACTGTCTGAGGTAAAGATTAAAAATTACCTTGGGAGGCTTCCGCGCCAGCTTGCGCGGAACCTCTTTCCTGGGCGTTCTGGGCTGACCATAGCCACCGCCGGCGTGGAAGTTCCGGAAGGCCCCCCGGAACTCGTTGCAGCCACGGGCTTTTCCTTAGTCGAGGCCCCCCTCGACCGGGAAGGACCTCCGGACCTAGAGGCCTCAACCGGCCTTGGTGCTGGAGTCGCATGCCCAGAGCTAGCTCCCCGGGAGGACGCTGCTGCGGGTACAGTCGCCGCAGTTGTAGAAGACCTCCCCCTCCGGGGAGAAGGAGCTGATGCAGAGGTTGCAGGCCTGACGGACCTTCCGTCGGCATGCTGCCGCTTCCTCTTCCGGCTCAAGGGTTCGTCTGTCGGCTGCTTGCCCTTGCCGACGACTTCGATCCTTGGCTTCGGGGCATGGTCGGAGCCATCTTCGGAAGCCCCAGGGATCACCACCCTAGAGGACGATCTTCTCTCGACGACACCAAGGTCATCAATCACAGGCATCTTCCGCCGAAGCTCCCTGCTGAACTCTACTTCCACATTCAGAGGGAGAAAAGCTGATGGCGGAGTCAAGTCGTCACCCGCGACATCGATGCCGTGCTGTAACTTCTTGAGATGAAACTCCAAGGTTGTCCCCGCCATGTTGGACTTCAGCCCGGTCTCGACCCGGTCGTCCTCCATCACACTGGTTAGGGCCCAAGCGAGTTTTTCTCTCCTCTTCAGCGGTGCCCACCTATTGACCAGGAAGTTGCAAAACACCGCCTGAGGAGTTAATCCTCCCTCCACGCACTGGTGGATCCTGGTCAGAGCAAGGTTGAAGGCATACGACAGCATCGAAGCTTCACTCCAGACTGCAGTGTCGATGTTGGGGAGGCCTTCGAGCAGCTCCAGCTTCTCGTGCTCCTCCACCCAGATGACTATCCAGTCCTTCTGCCAATCATCCCACTTTCCAGAGGGAAACAACCGGAGGTACTTGAATGGGCACTTCTTGCGCTTCACGAAGTAATAGAAGCCAAGGTACTCATTACTCCTACCGGTGGTATGGACGGCGAAGAAGGTGCGGAAAAGTTCAATGCAGGGGGGATGCCCACCCACATTTCACAGAAGTGGACGAAGATAGACACAAGAAGAATGGAGTGGGGGCCAAGGTGGTATAGCTGCAGACCATAAAAGGCTAGCAGCATCAAGAAAAAGGAGGAAAAAGGTGGGATCAACCCCACCATGGCGTACGAAGAGTAGTACACCATTTCGCCGACGTGCTCCTTCTCAAACGGGAGCTCTCCCCCAGCGCGGACCAGGTGATTGAAGAAGTTCGGGACCATCCCATGAGGGCCCGAACCTTCTTCAGGTCACCTTCAGTCTTCAAACGGCTCTCGCGGAGACCCAACTCCATCGCGGCACAGCAAGGCAAGAGAGGAAAAGCGAGCACAAGTTGGGAGTTTGAGCGCAAGAACAGATGAGAGGCATAAAGAACCCCAGCCAGTGCGCGCTTTCCTTCTTAAGTAAGCCCTCGCAACGCATGGATGGAAACCGCAAGGAAGCCGAAGATACTTCTCAAAAATTTCACCCAGCCGATGACAAGAGGGCCCGGGACCACCCTGACGATCAAGTCGAGGTTCTTACCCAGGCGAACGGTTGTCATCATGAGGCGGGAAGCCCGAAGCCGGCGACCTGACCGGGCGCCGAACCGATACGATTTTCGTATCGGGAACCGGCGACTTTCAATTGTGTGAGATCCGCACGCCGAAGATCTCATCTGCCGCACACGGGATATGCCACGCGGCGAGGATTTAACTCCAAACTATCGCCAACGGCACATCCGAAGACCTTTGAAGACTCAGTTCAAAAGTCGAAGGACAGACCCACCTACGGCGGAATGACTTCACCCAAGGGGTCTTCCCCAGAGGTGGGCCCAGGGGGCCACTGTCGGTACCTTGGGTACCATATACTCCTTGGGATTGCAAAGATCTCAAGGGAAAGTCATCTACTTGATTTGAAGACCTTCGGAGGCCCACATGTCAGACATAACCGGACTCGCTTCTCCAACATGGTTAGTCCCAGGGTCGCCACGTGTACTATCAAACCGGAGCTACCGCCCACAAGGGGGAAGCTCCGGGCTATGTACCGAAATGGCACCCCCGGACCAAACCCCAGACCGAGGGAAGCTCCGGAACTGACACGTGTCGGGTAACACCGTACCTATCTGTTCCCCACAGTGTGCTCCAGCGCTGCCACGTGTCCAACCGTCAGATCTTCAGCCTCTAACCTCCGGAAGACTCCACAACGGCTCCGGATCTTCAAAGGGGAATCAAGGACTTCAAGACCCGATCAAGTGTCATTAATACTATATTAATGACAAACGATCAGATGACCTTAATTACCAGTAACGGTGCTATCAAAGCCCATAACTTGGTCATTAAGGGCAAATAAACGTGTTGAATGTGTATCAATATCAGTAACCGCCGGGGCCACATGTCGGGCCAGGCTAACTTGTAACGGCCTGCCCTTGTACTATAAAAGGACAGACCGACGATACATAGGACACACTCTCCGGAGACACGCTGACTTTACACTCTCAACTGACGTTGAGCTCATACATCCAATACAACACCAACACACCCCGTGGAGTAGGATATTACACTCAGGCGGCCCGAACCACGTAAATCTTCGTGTCCCTTGTGTCACTCGACATCTCACCTTCTGGAATCTCCGCGCGCCCATACCGAACCTCAAACTCCTCTAACACTTTAGTAGTGTCGGGAGATCTGCCGGATCAAAACCACCGACACTAGTTTAAACTCAACTCATTATAAACCCTAATTTCTACTCTTGAGTTTTTGATGCTCCGTTCAATCTTTTCCTTTTTGAGGGTATTTCATCCATCTAAAATTTTACACTTGTGCTTAAGATCAACTAAGATCATTAGTCTCTTAATTTGTCATCAACAATCATCCAAAATCTTCGGAGATGCCTAGATGCACTTTCACTAAGTTCATAATTAGATGATAGATGAGATGATGGTTGAGAATGATATTGATGTTGATTCTTTATTATGATTCTATTATGGTTGGGAATATTCATCTCGATGTAGGTTGCTAATGAAAGTTAACGATAAGTTTAATGCTTAGTGCATAAACCACTATGAGCCTTTCCTTTTGATTGACCTTCATGTCATTTATTTCCCACACTTGTTGAGTACTCTATGTACTCATGTGTTTGCTATTATTCTTTGTAAATGCTGCTCAGTAAAAAGAATATCAAATGAAGGCAAGTGCAAATTGATGACGATGCGTAGAAGGTCGCGTTGCTACCAGTTGATTCATTTATGGTTGCTCAAGAGTTTTTCCTCTTCCGTTGCTATCAAAACATTTTTGAAGGTATTGATTTTGTTTGTATTCGATATAAAATTGTTTATCACTATTTTTTCCTACATGTATGATAAAACTGATCTTGTCATATATGTAGTTTGCGGCTGATTTTATTTTTAATAAAATCGGGTATGACAATCAGTGAGGGCGAGAGGAAGATGATTAGTATGATGCACTGAGCCATAGTGAATTGAAAGGAAACTGTCTAATCGCAAGCAAGAGGCCTGGTGGGCAAAGGGGCATGCATGGAAGGATGTGTTGTGTGAGGTTGTTGATGCCGTTGGGTTGAGCGTGGCTTGTACAGTGGGGAGTGGCGTGGGCGGCGTGAATATTGTGCCGTTGAGGATCAAAGTTTGCTTTTTTGCTTCGGTGTGCCTTAACTCTAGCTGCTGATTGCTAACGAGAAACACCGTTGCACCAGACACGACATTTTAGTAAAAGATTCCTAGTTATTTATTTGAGATTCTACTCCTCTGCACTATTATTGGAACCAAACGATCATCCTACTGAAAAAATCGACTGCCGATAACACTTCAATCTGTTCAGTTTGGTACCAACATAACATATTTTTACACTTGACCATAAAATTCTCCCATAATCTCAAAAATTAATGTTGTAGACCCATACGGTTGAGTCCAGCTCGAGCCAGCTTGCCTCATTAAGATTGAGTTTGACTCAATTCGAATTCGAGTCGATCTCAAATCAAGCATGGAACAATTCAAACATGAGGATCTAGTGCTTTGTTCATAACGCTAACATCTTTAGTCTCATGTACATCCATACAATTCAATGGATTCAGATTCAAGGTTAATAGAGTAGGTAGGTAAACGATATTGCACATCATTTATTAATAGCACTATATTAGAAGGGAATGACTGCTATGCAATCTGCACTTCTGTGCAAGCGTGCAATCCGCGAATCTTAACCATTGGATAGACATCCAAGGGTGGCTGACATTTTACACATAAATCCTTACATCTGCTTGTGTAAAAAGGAAGGATCTATGTGTAAAATGGTATTCACCCTTAAATGTCCATCCAATGGCTGAGATTCACAGATTGCACGCTTGCACAGGAGTACAGATTGCATAGCAGTCGTTTCCATATTAGAAAGATATACATTTTTAATAGGATTGGATAGCCTAATTAATTATGCAGCTCATGGATGTCAACAAAAAATGAGCTTACTCGAGCTCGAGCTTATCAAACTTGCAAGCTTACACGCAAGCTCAAACTTGACTCGTTTAGAATTCGAGTTAAGTTTGAATCAGGTCTAGAATGAGCAGAACACAAACGAGTCGCGATTATAGAGTTTTATTGATAGCCCTACTGATTTATTACTATATTCTACTCACTTTGTTCCTTTTTATTTGACGCCGATTAATTCAGTTGTAAAGTAACCAGCGTTAACTAGAAGAAAACAGAGGGAGCAATAAAGAAGGGTGATCAAATGTCTCTTCGTTGCACACTATACCATATCCAAAACGTGCTGAGTGTATTTTGGCTGGACCAAGTACCTCTTTTGTATGTAAAAACCTTAAATGGCTACACCTGTCTTTGCATTATACCATCATCAAATGAGTCTTAGATGGTAACGAGCACAATCTTAAGCTACGGAAGTTGCATACTGGCATGTCCATGATCTACATTGGGCAATACAAGGCGAGGTTATTAAAAGAAAACAGAATCTGAGCTGTGTTTCTGTCTGGTGTTACACTTTGGTGATCATGATCGCCGCCCGTTCCAGCTACAGGCAGACGCCGAAGCGCGCGCGCGCCCAAGAACACGACGCCCCCCCCCCCCCCCCCCCCCCCCCCGCCCCCTCCCCCTCCCCCCCCCCCCCCCCCCCCCGCCCCCGCCTAGCTCGCGTTTTCAATCAGCTAGCCTACGAGGCGTTTGGCGCTGTGCGTCGGCGTCGCGGCTCTCGCCGCCGCCGTCGGCGGCATTTCCGCCGAAGAGGCACAGGAGGTCGGCGTACGCGCCGATGATGTCGCTGAGCGCGTCGTGCTCGTTGACGGCGATGTAGCATAGGAGGAGCTCCTGCAGGGCGGCAACGTCGGCGGCGCCACGGCGCGGGTCCAGCCCCATCGCGTCCGCCATCTCCACCATGGACTCCAGGAAGTCGGCGCGTGGCGCGCCCGACGTCATCTGCACGGCGTGGATGTCATCGTAACGCAAGCGGTACGGCGCGCGCTCTTGCTTGCCGGCGGCGGCCGAGGCAGGGAAGGCGTTGGTGGCCGCGCGACGCAACGCGCGGCCCTGGTCACGGGTTGGATGGCCGCGAGGGCGTTGCGCCGCGGCGGCGTGCTCGGCCGAGTCGATGATGGAGTTGGACCGGCCGGGCGGCCCGAGGAAGAACCGGCGGGAGGCGATGGCGGTGGAGAGCCGTGCCGCGTCGGCCTCGGGCTCGGCTTCGTTTGGGTAGAGGATGTCGTCGACGACCGCCGGTGGCGGCGGTTTCGACGCTGAGGAAGGCCGCGAGCCCGTGCCCGTGCCCGTCGACTCCGGCCCCTCGAGTCCGGACGATGGCAACGCCGGCCGCCGGACAGGCGGGAAGCACCCCCGCATCACGCGCTCCCTGTTCCTCGGCATCCCTCTAAGTATAGAGATAGAAAAGAGGAGAGAGAGAGGGAGGGTTTGGAAATGGAAAGAGACCGGTGACCGTGCGTGTATATAGCGGACGACGAGCCAGAGGCTGGCAGGCGCCAGAGAGCGTGCGGTTCTTTCGTTTCATTTTTTTTTTTAATTTTTTGAACTGTCAAGCAAACACTGCAAACGCGATCTGATCAAATTTGCACTAGAATTGTCGTTTAAATGCAGACCATAGCGTCATCTATAAGTTCCCGGTTGTTCAGATTATATTGAAACATTTTGTGCACGTTTCCAACATGATGTACACCATTTGCAGTGTTTGGTGAATTCGCACCAGATAAGCATCCCTGGCATCACATTATTACGTTAATTTATTATTGTTTGAACTGGCAAGTAATTTGGTTTCATAAGATAGGATGATGTGCATATATGGATTAATGGATAGAAATGCAAAGACATGCTTGCTCATACAATTAATTTCCATCTATAGGAACCCCATGGAAATGCACCAATAAAATAAAATGGAGTAAATTACAGAATGCAATATCCCTAACCATTGGATGTCCATCTTTAGATGATTATGTTTTTTCACTTAACTCCCTTAACGTGAAAACATAGGTAGAGACGGTTAAGTAAAAAACACAAGCACCCTAGAATGGACATCCAATTGTTAGAAATGAATGATTGCATGATTGCAACATAAGTCAGATTGCATACTAGTAGTCAAGTCTATCTGATACATCTTACATTTTTATTTTTCCTCTGAAGTTTTTTCCAATTCTTTGTCCACAACCGATTCTTGCTAATTAAAATAAAAATTGATCCATACTTAAGAGTTTGAACTAGCCAATTGAGAACTTGATACATGAGTGCCATGCTATTTCACACATTAAAAAAATGCTTTGGTAGTAGTTTATTTTCTCTCTAGAAAGTTGGAGGTGAGGTTTTCCACAGAAAAAAATTACTCCTTTAATTAGTTGCTGAGTTTACCACTACCATATTAACCCGCTTGTTATTATTTTGTAGAAAGATATCAATATCCATCCACAAGATAGCTTAAATTCTCATTGCATCATGTTTGTTTCTCTTAAGCCCCCAAACCAGCAAACATTTATTTCTTTTGCACAAATATATAACTGTTGTGAAAATGAGATGATTTGTTCCCTTTTCACTAAGAAAACAACATGGAATTTCAAAGACGCAATCCATGTCATGAAAAAGTAGCAAATGAACACGAGTTAATCCTGTTGGAGTGGTTTTATAAAATGAAGTTGGTTAAATAATTTTGCAAGATAAATTATTTCGTTGGATTTAGAGGCATCAGAAAAAACAATTCTGTGACTCTAGAAATTTAGTACTGCTTCAAAAGCAGGATATTTATATATTGAGTGGTTTCCGAACAAGGTGCTTTTGAAATATTAATGTAAAGCAAATAAATATTTGATGGATCTGGGGGAAATTTACCGATAATTTATTGTTTGGACTGATGTTTCATGGAGTACTCAAGAAGTTGATATAATTTATTCCTTTTTCATCAATAAACTAAAATCTCAAACTACACAGCACTATCTTAAAGGTTTTACATGATATGAAATCATTTATTTCTCCTAGTGCAGAATGTAACAGGTTGATATGAAATCTTTTTGCAAAAGATGTTTGATAGCAGTTTGTTGGCTTGGGATATTGAAATTTATTTCATCTCCAGTGGGAAAAGTTGTGTATGATTCTAAAAATGGATCCTTGCATGTTTATGCACATGTATCACAATCATAAAAAGTAAAGGATAATTTTTGTCAGACTGTAGTAGCGTGTTTTCTAATCTTTAAGGTATTTTACATAATGAAGCAAATGAGGTAGAGGCATACATACCTAGATATACTCGTTGGAGGAGCGTAATTTAATCAAATAATCATATGGTATCCTTTGGTTGTCGTCAAATAAAAGAAGGGACTGCAAGGTGACCCCATTACGAGAATCGGGCAAAGAAGTGTCGGACAAACTATAATCGTCGGCCCCGATGACTTAAAGTTTACTAAATACGTCGGCGTAGAAAAGCCGACACTTATAACGTTATGCCTGTCGGCTTAGCGACGAAGGCCGACGGCTTGAAATATGGCCATCGGTTACAGCTCCGTGGCCGGCGACTTTAACTATGGCGTCAGTTTAATGCTCCTGGGCCGACGGCCATAGAGTGGGCCCTGCGCTCTGAAAAAACACTGTTCCCGCTGATTTAAAAGACCGTCGGCCCCAACTCCAGGGCCGATGGCCTTAGCATGGGCCCTGCGCACCTAAGTTATGACCGTCGGTCGTAGCGCCTCGGCTGACGGCCATAATGTGAGCCCCACAACCCTCAACTAAGATCGTCGGCTCTTGGTAACCGACAACTTTAACGTCCTTCACATCAAGTACACTGGGAAAAAACCTAACACTTCACTCGCCCACGCGCGCCGCTCTCGTCTCTAGCTCGCTCCGCCACTACCCGCGCCCTGCGTCACTGCCCCTGCCCCGCGTCGCCGCCCGCGCCCCGCGGGGACGCCCCACGTCGCTGCCACATCGACGCCCGCGCTCGACGCCCTGCGCCTCACCGCGCTCGCCGCCTCCCAGCGCCTGACTGCCCAGCGTCCCGCCTCCCAGCACCCCGGCCGCCGCGCCCCGCCTCCTAGCACCCCAACCGCTGCGCCCCGCACCTCACCGCCACGCCCCGGCGCCCCAGCGCGGCCGCCTCGCCGCCCAGCGCCCCAGCGGCCGCTGCTCCCCGGTCCGCGCATCTCCGCCTCCGCTCTTCCACTCCTCGGATAAGGTTAAACTTTAAACTTGTCTATAAATTAGGTTTTTGAATTCCGATAAGTGTGGCATTAAGTTTTTGAATTGACTAGTGTATGAATTGCTATATCATTACTTATGCAATTTTATATTGTGTTTTATCCATATACGTGTATGTTAACTTGATTATAATATATTTTAGTTATTAGGGTTCAATTATGTTTATTTGAATTTTTTATTATTTATGTACTATATGTATATACAATGTCATTAATTATAGGCAACTAGGATCGACTAGGCGATTAGTCGTCGATTGAGGCGATTAGTCGACCGTAGTCAAATCCTAGTCGACCTCGTAGTCGTCCAACATATTTTAGAGAAAAGTGTTAGTCGACACTAAGGAAATAGAGCCGAGAGTACCATCATGCCGGTGTTGAGGAAGTAGAAGGCGGAGGGGACAGGGAAGAATGGCGCAATCCCGGCGTTGAGGAAGGAGGAGGCAGAGGGGACAGAAGAGAATGCCGCAGGGAGGCGAACATGAGAAAGATGGAGGCGCACCGTGGAGGAGTAGCGATGGCGCACCTGGAAAGGAACGCCATGGCGCCAGGCGACAGCGGGAAGCACGATGGGCGACACAGTAAGACCCATTTAGTACAAAGTTAAAGTAGGCTTCATAAGGCGTTGCCTAGGCAACGCCTAGTCGTCGCTTAGGCATCCAAGCGCTCCGGCCTTGATGTCATGTGCATCGCGTGGCCGCTATTGTTTATGCCGCCGACGTTGCCTGCCCCTTTTTACTTTAAGAACTGCACCGAATAGGGGGGTGTAGTGTTAAATAGGCAGCATTATGCTGTCGAATTTTTAGGACCTATCCTGACAATAGATGTAGAGTCGTGACATTAAACAAACTATGAAGTAACGGCAAGACCCGTTTAGTACAAAGTTGAAGTAGACGTTCAGGGGCTCTGGACCTGCGTCATGTGCAGTCGCGTGACTGCCATTGTTTAGGCCGCCGGCGCTGCCTGCCCCTTTTACCTTAAGAACCACACTAGATAGGGGGATGTATTGTTAAATAGGCTGCATTATGCTGTTGAAATTTTAGGACCTATCCTGGACAATAGATGTAGGGTCGTGACATTAAACAAACTATGAAGTAACAGCAAGACCCATTTAGAATGAAGTTAAAGCAGGCGTTCAGGGGATCTGGCCCAACGTCATCTGCAGTCGCGTGGCCACCATTGTTTGGGCCGTCGGCGCTGTGTGCCCCTTTTTACTTTAAGAATTGCATTGGATAGGGGGGGTGTAGTGTTAAATAGGCGGCGTTATGCTGTCGAAATTTTAGGACATATCCTGGACAATAGATGTAGAGTTGTGACATTAAACAAACTTTGAAGTAACCATATATGTTCATTAACATATATTTATTTGATGCAGTTTTAAAATGGGTGACGATCGTAAGGTGATGTATGATGGATGGAGTTCAACTGGTGCGCACACTAATGAATGGGGTCATGTCGCACATGCTTTTCTGAGCCATGCATTTGCTAGTGATGCTCGTGTTGCGAAGTGTCTGTGTATCAAGTGTCGGAATCGTCGATGTCTGGATAAGTCTGAAGTGGAGTTGCATCTTTGCAAGCACAGATTTATGCCTGACTATCTGGTGTGGCACGAGCATGGGGGGATAGAGCATGATGATGAGTCGGACGGTAATGAGGATGAAGATCGGATGGATGAGATGATAACAGACATTGGTAAAGAGTACGAAGATCAATCACAACCGAAGAAGGTGAAAGGATTTTTATGAGCGTCTTGCCACCGCAGATCGAAAAGTGTATGAGGGGGCCAATATGACTGTTTTGCAGGCGGTCACACGACTTATGGCAATGAAGTCCAAGTTCAATTTCGCTAACAATTGCTACAATGATATCATTAAGCTTATTAGTGATCTCCTTCTGTCAGCTCATCAGATGCCGCCAGATCTATATCAATCTAAGAAAATTTTGGCTGGTCTGGGCATGAGTTATGAGAAGATTGACGCGTGCAAGAATAATTGTGTGCTGTTTTGGACGTAACACGTGAACGATACTCATTGTATGCATTGTAAAAAATCTATATATGTGGATGTCATGAATGATGATGGAGAACGAATAACTACAAAAGTATCGATCAAACAACTTCGGTACATGCCAATCACGTCAAGGCTTAAATGATTGTTTCTGTCTTAAGAATCAGCGAAGCACATGAGATGGCATTCGAAGGGATACGTGAGAAAGATGACAAAGACGTTATGGTGCATCCTTCGGATGCCGCGGCTTGGCAAGTTTTAGACCATTTTGATCCAGAGTTTGCAAGAGATCTGAGAAATGTTCGTCTTGGGTTGTCAACAGATGGTCACTCCATTCAGCACTAGTAACAGTCCATACTCTTGTTGGCCTATTTTTATCATGCCCTACAATCTCCCTCCCAACATGTGCATGAAAAAGGATACATATTCCTTGCGGCAGTCCTTCCTGGTCCTAAACATCCATACAAGAAAACCACCGTGTTTATGCAACCGTTGATTAAAGAGTTGTGGCAAGGTGTAAAAACATATGACACTCATATGAAATGTGAATTTGACTTACGTGCTGCATATCTATGGTAAATTCATGATTTGTTGGCATATGACATTTGGTCTAGTTGGTGTGTCCGCGAACAATTGTGTTGTCCCATATGTATGAGTGACACTCATCCCATAAGGCTGGAGTATGGGAAAAAGGTCAGCTTTCTTGATTGTCATCGATGATTCCTTCCTTCAAATCTCTTTTCAGGAGAGATACACAATCATTCTGGAAAGTCATAAGAGTTACAAAAGGAGCACCTTGTCGATTGACAAGCAAGAAAACAATGGCATGGCATGCAAAGTTAAAGCAGTGCCAAAAAGATGGTTTCAAAGGGTATGGTACAGAACACAACTGGACTCTGGTCTCATATTTCTTTTCTTTGGGAGCTACCATATGCAAAGGCGCTTCTTCTACCGCACAATATTGATTTGATGCACCAGGTGCGTAATGTTGCTGAAAGCATCATAAGCTTGTGTTTTGATTTTACCAGTCAAACCAAAGATAATTTGAATGCAATACAAGATTTAGCTGATCTTTGTGATCATCCTGGGTTTAATATTAGAACAAATGCAAGTGGAAATGAAATTCGGTCATGAGCTCCTTACTATGTCAAGTCAAAAGAAAGAAAGCAAATACTTAGTTGGTTGAAAACATTAAAGTTTCCAGACCACTATGCAGCTAACATAGAATGATGTGTTAATCTCAGCACTGGTAAATTGAATGGGCTGAAGAGTCATGATTACCATATTATGATGGAAAGATTTTTACCGGTAATGTTTCATGGATACTTCAAACCTGACTTGTGGAAGATATTTGCTGAACTTAGATATTTTTATAGGCAGATATGTGCTAAGAAAGTGTCGAAGAAGATAATGCAGCAGTGGGAGAAAGAAATCATTGTGCTTGTATGTAAGATGTAAAAATTCGTTCCGCTTAGATTTATGAATGTTATGCAACATTTGCTGGTGCATTTGCCTTATGAAGCGTTAGTAGCAGGACCTGCACATTCAGGTGGTTGTATAGTCAAGAAAGAGAACTGGAAAAACTTAGAGCTACAGTGCGCAACAAGACAAGAGTTGAGGGGTGTATTGCAGAGACATTTGCATCTAAAGAGATTACAAACTTCTCTAGCAAATATTTCGTATGCGCCAACAATTTGAATGCATCTACAACACAATATCATGATGCTGAAGAGCAGCCTATGACTGATCTTAAAATTTATCATTGGAAGGGTAAAGTTGTTGGGGTTGCCAATTCGCATTATATTTCGGAGCAAGAGAGAAACTACACCATGCTTTACATGTTTTTCAACATGGAAGAAGTGCTACCATTTTTTGAAATGTTTGACAATCTGTATTGGACATCTTCTCGAAGGCTGACGCAAAGTAAATTGGATAATCTACGTCAGCATGGCATAAAAGGTGGCAAAAACTTCGTGAACTAGTTCCGTGAACACGTAAGATGCTAACTTCTTCGATATCCTTTGTTCTTCAATCATAGTTCATATATTTATTAAGATGCTAACTTTGTATATTGTTGTACATGTAGTCTATGAAGGATGTCAACATCTCCGATGATTTGCGAAAGATTGCGAATGGTCAACTGAAAACTAGAGAATTTAGCTGATACGATATCAATGGATACCGTTTTCAAACGGCAAGTTTAGGAGCAAATCACCCACTCGCAGCCACATCAAATAGTGGAGTGTGTATAACGGCTGCAGAGGATAGTGGAGAAGTGAAGGAATAGTATGGTGTTCTTCAAAAAATAATTGAGTACACATTTGGCGGTACGAAAGAACTGAAGTTGGTGTTTTTTGACTATTACTGGTTTGATCCAACATCGGGCACGCGAGTGG
Organism: Tuctoria greenei; assembly: GCA_036927565.1. NCBI lineage: Eukaryota > Viridiplantae > Streptophyta > Magnoliopsida > Poales > Poaceae > Tuctoria > Tuctoria greenei. The sequence continues at coordinate 138,392,865 of JAYESD010000007.1, forward strand.
ATGATTTTGGAATGGTGGAGGTCAATCACAACTCACGCTATACGGCCCCTAATAACAATGTTGTACTTGCACATCAAGTGGAACAAGTGTACTATTGAAGTTATCTTCATCTAAGTTTGAAAATATGGTGGGTTGTATATAAAGTTAACCGTGAAGTGCACCCTCATCGTTATGATGAGTACATACACAATTAGGGAGACGATAATGGTGGTGTTCATCAAGATGAAGTGGAGAAAGTACAAGATATTAGAATATCTTCTGAGACGGGACTTGCAGAAATTGCTAGTAGTACTCTAGAGTTAATGTCTGAAGAACAAGCCGACCCTTTGAGAAAACGTCTTCGGCAATCTCAAAGGATTATCGAAAAGCAAAATAGAATTATTGAAAAAGATAGTGAAGCAGAAGAGTTTGAGGAAGAGATGGTAGAAGAAGAGAGACATGAAAATATTCATGCATGTGTGATAGAAGCAAATTCGGATGTTGATGATTTTTAGCGGATTCTAATGCTGGTGATTTTTAGTTCTTATTGTAAGCGTTATTTGAGATTTAAATTTGTATTGTGTACATCTTTTAGTCTTTACCATTTATTGTTTAATAATCTCGTATACTAATCATTATTTTGATTTTTGTGCAGATGTGGAAGCATTTCAAAAAAGGAAAGAAGTGAAGTGATGATACTTCTTCCTCCGCGTCTCACCACAGTAGTGGTTCGGTTCACACGTCCTTGTTTCAGGTACTTTGTTTTTTTTAAAAACACTTCAATATCATAATCAGCTATTTACTATTTGTTATATGTTTACTTGCATTTGTAGGGCACGACCGTGAGTTCAATAGACAGAGACAGCTTATGGGGTGTGTGACAGAGCAGGCATCGAGCCAGCTAGCACCAGGTTCAAGAGGAGGCTTAGGTGTGTACTCAGAGGAGGACCAGGAGCAGAAAGGAAGATTAAAAGCAGGCATAATGGAGGAGGTTAAGGAGTAGGGAGGAGATTTAGGAGCAGAGGAGGTTCTAGCGTAGGTTTTGGGGACGTCGTCTTCTAAGGGTGGACAGGATGGTACTGAGGGTGGACAGGGTGGTACTGACGGTGAGAGTGGCAGAGAGGAAGATGATCCGGAACGAGATGCAAGGTTGACAAGATTGGCAGAGTTACAAGAGGGAGCAGAGGGGCAAAGTGATTGATGCCCTTATAGGTATTTTTTTGAATTATTTGATAAGTTATCTTATACATTTGTTTTTCTTGTCAACTAACTAATGTTATTTGTACAGGCCGCGAATGCACCTTTTATGTACTCCAAGCAAAACACCTGATACGCGTGCAGTTATAAAGCCAAAGGGTGCTAGGTGCTAGATCGATATTGGTTGGGATGGCAGGGGGCATCTACGCCGTGTTAACACAAAGTTGGGAAAGGACATCCAGTTTTGCTTTCTAGGGATGGTTCTTACGGGTGGTCAACTAATTATCGCGCATAATTGGGATCACTATGCCTCGAAACCTTATGGCACTGCGAGAACTTGTGAGGACAAAGTTTGGGAGTTTTTTGAGTAAGTTTGTTTTCATAGTTTAAAATATGTTGCATCTTACTTTGGTTGATACTAATTCTTGGTTTTATGCAGGGTATATTTAAATTGGAGGAAGTTGTGGTTCCAGCATATGTGAGGTCTGTTTTTGAGATCTCAGTGAGAAAGCTCATGAAGGACTCCTTCTCTGATGCACAGATCAAGGCTGTGACCGTGTATTACAAGACCAAGTCCCATGACAAACAAGCGAGCAACTACAATTTATCTGCAGAAGCATGAGTACATGGAGAGTAGTGTGGATCGGATCTGTGTAGATCTAGCAGCTTGGGAATGGCTATGCAAATACTCGGCGTCGAAGGAGTTCAAAAATATTTTGAAGAGAAACCGAAGCAACCGAAAGAGCAAGCCTGGACTAAAACATTATTGGGAAGATGGATATGTGCGGATGGCACAACAAATGGTATGAACTATCACAATCACTTGTAAATTACTTCAAAAATTGCATTAATTGAACTAATGTTGTATTCTGATGTTGCAGGAAGCTGAAACCGGTGTCACTCCTTATTTTATCGAGGTTTAGCTCAGGGGGCATAGAGGCATAATCTGACACGCCCAGAGCAGTTGTGTGATGTGGTGACAACACAAAAAGTGGTAAGTGTGTTGAGTGCTCTCTATCTATGAACTGAATCTATCTTTTATGATATCCACTCGTGAACTTAATTTATTCTTGCAGACAAAATATGTTGAGTGTCTCAAGAAAAAACATGGAGATGATGTAGATTATCTAAGAGCGCCGTTGGATGTGGGTGCGGTGTACGAAACCGGCGGAGGCGTACCGCATGGGAGGTACGTGTAAAGATAATGATTGTTTAAATGTTAATTATCGTCGATTCATCACATTTGTGTTTTTTGTAGACTTGGATTAGGCGACAGTTATGTAGAGCGTGACGCTTATGTGAGACGACGGTCTTCTACTTCCAGTTCGAGCCGATCCCGTGTTGCAAATGAGGAATTGCAAGAAAAATTAAGACGGTACGAGGAGAAAGTGGAACAACAACAATAGCAAATACAGATGCAGCAGCAGTAGCAGATGCAGCAAATGCAATATTTGTATATGGCGCAGGTAACTTGTAATCTTAACAATTGAATAGTTTATTCATTTACAAATTGTTTCTATTTAAGATTTCACGAATAATTTCTTTCGTGTAGTTCTTGGGTCAAGGCAACACTGGAACTCAGTACAATATGCCACAACAGACTCAGTTCGAGAGGATGTCACAGGTAAATTACTATTTTACTTAAGTTGGTATACTTATTACCATATTTGTGTTAAAGTCAGTAACTGAATATTCTTACTTTATGCAGTTCTCCCCTCAAGGTGGATTTGGATCGCAGTTCGGTATGCCTCGTCCGATGCAGTCCGGACAACATGTTGGCTCTTCTTCACAAGTATAACCGCATTTCTTATTAATTCGACTGATAGTAGGAAATACTAATCATATTTGTCTCAGGGTTCCCAGAGTGGTCAAGCCTATCCTCCACATTAAGGATTCATGTCAATGTTAGCCCATGGATTGCAGCCTGATCCTGGTGTTCTCCCATTGTTGCCCTTCGCTTTGGGGCATAGTCAACCATGAACACCTCTGGGCACCGCGGCGGTATGATTACTAAATCATTAGCTCTAATGAAAGTGTAACTTAATTTGAACAACACTTAGCGACTTATTCAATGACATAGTTGGTAATACCTTTAAGTCAACTACACACGTGAGTTGGGCATTTGTGAATTTTAGAAAGATTGAGACATATGAATTGTAACTATTAATGCAAAGTTAACTTTTATTTGTTTCTCATAGGGTTCTGCTCATGGTTGCTATGATTTCCTCAATTTGAATGCCAGAGGTGCAAGTGGTGGAGGTTCGAACAATGACATGGAAGCGAATTAATCTTCACAATGGTCCTTGGGAGTAATTTGGATGTGAACTTGTTGTTATATCAAAGTTAGTTGTTGTATGACTATGTGAACTCGTTGTTCTATTGTGTTTTGCTTATGACTATGGCTTCTATGCAATATTTGCATTATCATTTTATATGCTGCTGTTTGAACTTATGAATCTGTGAAGATTGTGATATGTTGAACTTGCGAAAATCTGGTATATATATGTTGAATGGCTTGTATATATGCTGCTGTATGCGGCCTGCTGAGGCCTGGAGGCTCCCCACCCGGGGAGGGAGTGAAAGCAGTCGCGGTATTAAAAAAACGCCAATAAGGCCGTCGGTGTTGGCCAAGACGACGGTCATAACTTACATATGGTCGTCGGTTTGGCCCAAGGACTGACGACTTTAAGGCCCCCCAGGCGCACACGTGTCCACCGTATGGCCGTTGGTACGCCTGAGGGACCGACGGCTGTAAGCGCATTAAAGATGTCAGGTCCAGCTGGCCGACGCCTTTATGGAGATATGAACGTCGTTTTGGCTAGGTCGACGGTCTAAGTTTGTTTTCAAACTAAAGCCGTCGGTATCTGCTGCCCGAGGGCTTTAATGGCCTAAAGTCGTCGGCACCGGCGGCTATAAACGCTTAAGAACGTCGAGCAACAGTCAACGGCTATGGCCGTCAGTAGGCTAACGTTCATATTTTAAAGTTGTCAATTACTGTAGCTTACCGACGGCGATAAGGCTGACATTTCTTTGCTCGATTCCCGTAGTGCCCACTGTTCCCACATTTATTCGTATTGGTAATCGACATGATTCAGCACCTTTTCAGGGTGGCCATAGAGTGCGGGTGCTTCAGCCCTGTGGGCTCGAAGTTTGCGTGCCACCGGGTTTCTATGTATGCTGATGATGTGGTACAGGATTATTTGGTGATGCTACAGGCTTACAGATTAATGCGGCAAAGTACATGGTTGCCCCAATTTGTTGTCAAGGATATTGACTTGTAGAGGGTGTTGTCTGGATGTGATGGTCAGCAAGTGTCCTTTCGGATCACTTAATTCGGATGCCCCTGACACTAGGCCGACTAGGTGTCACACACCTACAGCTCATACAGGACCGACTAGGTGGGAAATTTGCTGGTTGGCAAGGCAATCTGCTCAGCATGGCAGGAAGGAAGGAACTAGTGCACTCTATTATGAGTTCCATGCCTGTGTTATTTGCTAACTGCACTGAAGGTCCCCAAAAAGTTGATAAAGGAGATCAATAAGATGCGACAGTGATTTATCTTGGCAGGCAATCAGCAGCCACACGGAGGGAAATGCAAAACAAGTTGGGGCCTTGTATGCAGACCACTAGAGAGTGGCGGGTTGGGCATTACAGACCTTTACAGATTCAGTAGAGCTCTAGGACTCCGGTGGCTTTGGCTTACTTGGACAGAACCTACTCGATCATGGAAGGGGCTGCATGGAACTACCGGTGGATGATTCTGACCAAGATTTATTCGCACTCGAGACGACCATTACTGTTCAGGATGGATGCACGGCAAATTTTTGGAGGTCTAGTTGGCTTCATGGTTGCGCACCGGCGTCCCTCTTCCTCGCCCTGTTTAAACACAGTCGAGGTAAAATACGGATGGTGGCAGAGGCACTATCGGAGGCTACCTGGATACGCGATGTATTACAGGGCCTCACAGTGGAGCTACTAGACGAGTATGTGTGGCTGTGGATATTAATTCAAGAAGTGGCCTCACCCTAATACCAGATCAGCAGGATGTAATACAGTGGTCGCCACAGGTGTATATTCGTCAAGATCTGCTTACATGTTGCAGTTTCAAGGCAGTGTGACATCTTCATTTCCGGATGAGGTGTGGAGGGTCTGGGCGCCGCTGAAACTTAAATCTTCATGTGGCTCCTACTCCATTATCAGGTATGGACTGCGGACAAGATAATGCGTCGAGGGTGGCCCAACACTTATTTTTTCCCTTGTGTTATCGAAGTTTGGAGCCTGTTGAACATCTCTTCTTCGAATGTCGGCTGACTATTAAAATCTGGTCAGACACTAGTAATTGGATCTACGAGCCTTCGCTCCATCCTGACAATTAGGAAGCCAACATCTCCTTCAATACCTGGTACAGAAACCTCACTGCTCCACATGAGCGGCGCAAGGCCAGAACCATTTACATCTGTTGCATTGGCTGCAATATGGACCATCCGACGGGAAAGGAACTCAAGAATTTTTCAAGGTGTCGAACAGATAGCAGAACATTTAAATGTCATGTTGAAAGAACAGTTGCAGCAATTGCGCTTAGCGGGCACAAAGGATCTTAACCAACTAGTGTATAGTAATAGTGTTACGTATGTATATCTTCTAGAGTGTTCATCTTTATAATGTACCCCTAGTACATTGAACTGTATTTTCATCTCTTCTTATAATTAATCGCCGTACGACCTTTCAAAAAAAGAAGGGACTGCACAAAGGAAACGAATCCAAACACTTGCGTTGAATGCTGGATTGAGCTCAGTATCATGGGATGGCATCCTTTTGTCGGAAATGAAACCTTTAACTCAAAAATATTCAAATAAATTAAAAATAAGGAATTCACAAAGAAAATTATATGAAGACATCTGAGAAAATATGCTAGAATAATCATGAAGTGTATGTATATATAAATCTCGATTGTGAAAAGATGATTTAGAAAGAAATAAACAAAAGGACGGATTGAATACTAGGCCCCTTAGGTACAGTTGTAGTATGGATTTCTTGGAGCATTTTATACCTAGCTAGTTCAGAAATCTATGGATCTGTTGGAAGGAACGGATTGATGGCATTTTGGTCCACAGTACCGTACTGTCCTTCAAGAGAATAAATCAAAGAAAAAAATGGGAAGAACAAGAAACAAGGGCACCTGAGTAGATCTGTAGAACTGAGCCAAAAATTCCACCTTCAGCAACTAGAATCTCATCATCCGCTACATACGAAAGAAACAAAACCAGCGGCACTGATGGACGAAAGGTCTTCATGTCGCGAGAAAGTACTCTTGACACAAGATCTTCTCCTTAGTTGGTAGAAGAGCCGCTATGCGAAGACCAAAATTTGGAGGAGATTGAGCCCATGACGCGAGAGCAAAGTGAAACTGGAAAGGGGGAGGACATAGGAACACGGTGACGGTTTCGGTGGAACTTAAATAGGCGATAGCAGTTACAGTAGCAGCAAGCCAAATCAAATGATATTAAATCAATTGAGAAACCAGGTCGATAGACTTGGCCGCATTGAACAAAAACAAATGTCAAGGGACATGACACTTGTTGCAATGATATGAATTCGATTGACGGTAATGATGCAGTTCCGGAGGATGACTAGGAGATGTTCGCAACCGTTGTAATATTTCCAGTTGTCGTGTAATCTGAAAATGTGGTCGTGTTGAGAGGAAACAGATGGTTAACCGTGTTGGACTGTGTTTGGGCCTAGCCTGTATACCGGTCCATCTATATATCTATAAATATGTACCTAGACCTATGATTAATTGACCAATTCATTCTATCATGGTATCATTAGCCAAACCCTAATCCCCACAACCCTAACCCTAGTCGCCGCCGCCCCCCTCCCCCCATGGCCGGCGCCCCCCACGCCACCGCCGCCGCCGCCGCCGGCGGGGCCGTCCCTCCCCTGGCAGCCGGCGCAGGCGCCCCCCCCCCCCCCCCCCCCCCCCCCGCCGCCGCCGGCGGCCCCCTCCTGGCCGCCCCCCTCCCCCCCATGGCCGGCGCCCCCCCACGCCGCCGTCGCCGGCGGGGCCATCCCTCCCCTGGCCGCCGGTGCACCCACCCCCCCCCCCCCCCCCCCGCCGCAGCAGCCGCCGGCCGCCCCTCCTGGCCGCCTCCGGGGTCGCATCTCCCCTGGCCACCGGCGCAGGCGCCCCCCCACGCCGCCGCTGCCGTCGCTGGCCGGCCCCACTGGCCGCCACCGGGGCCGCACCTCCCCTGGCCGCCGGCATCCCCCTCCTGGCCGCCGGCGCGGCCCTGACCCAGCCGCCTCCCTCCCTGGCGCGCCCCTGGTCCAGCCGCCGCCGGCTGCCCCCTACCCTGGTGCTGCCGCGCCCTTGCCGCCGCCGGCCGCCTCCCCTCCCTGGGCCGGCGCGCCCCAGGCCGGCGCCGTCCCCTCCCTGGCCGGCTCCCTCCCCTGCGCCGGTGCGCCTGCCACTGGTCCTGCAGCAGGCGCGCCCCTAATCGGCATGACCCGGCCTGCGTACGGCGCTGTGACTGGTCCCTCCGCAGGCGGACCACTTGCCGGCCCCACTGCCGTCGCCTTCATGACGGGTTCTGGATCTGCTGTTGGCACTGCTACTGCTCCTCGTGCGGCCACTGATCCTTTCTACGGCGTCGCCAGCACCACCACGACGGCCGCGGACACCTCCAGTGTGTTCGCGGCTCTGGCTGCCTCTCGCGATCGCGAGCGGGCACTCGCTCTTGCCTTAGAGCAGGAGCGCGCCTCGGCGACTGCTCTCTCGCACCAGATCTAGGAGAGCGCTCACCAATCGCTGGGCGCGACGTACGAGCCCACCTCGGACACCGGTGTGCACTCCGCATACTCGGCGTCGCTCACTGCCGCCCTACACGCCCAGGCGGCTGGAGTTCAGAACATTCGGACACTGGTGCCGACTGTTCTGAGTTGTACCTCTACCACCTACGCCTACTGGCGTAACGAGTTCCTTCTCACGTTACGGCGGTACCAGCTTGCGGACCACGTCCAGCAGGACGACGCCCCGTGGGATGACTCTTGGATCAGCATGGACAGTCTGGTCCTTGCTTGGATCTTTGGCACTCTCACCGATGATCTGTACAAGCTTGTCGGATAGCGCGGTGGGGGGACCGCGCGCCAGGCTTGGCAGATACTGGAGCACCACTTCTTGGGGAACCGTGCGACTCGGGCTCTTCACATTAACGCACGGTTCCAGAATACAGTGCAGGGAGACCGCTCCATCTCGGCCTACTGTGGAGAGATGAAGGGTATGGCTGACTCCTTACGCGACCTTGGCGAGCCGGTCGCTAACAGCACTCTAGTACTTCGGGTCCTTCACGGCCTGAACGAGCGCTTCAGCCATCTTTGCTTCTGGCTTCTCCGTATGGAGCCGCCACTGACCTTCGAGAAGGTCTGGTCTGATCTCGAGCTTGAGGAGATCACGACTGGTGGATCTGCTACCTCTGGGTCTGCCACGGCCTTCTATGGCTCTGTGCAGCCCTCACGCCCACCGTCTTCTGGGGGACCACTACCGCGACCACCTACTCCACCTACCGCCTCGGGTGCCTCTGCTGGCTCTGGGGGTGGTACTCGTCGACGTCGCGGCGGAAGGCGCACAGGACGAGGTGCTGGCGGCACTCCTACATCCACTGCTCCTACTGGTAGTGGTACTGGTGGCACTGGCCAGGGAGGTGCGCCCTGGCCCACACCGTACAACCCGTGGACTGGCCAGATCTCTATGTGGCCTGGACCGTCTCCGGGTCTTCTTGGGGCGCCACCGACTTCCTCCACTCCACGCCAGCCACGTCCTCAGGCGGCGTACGTAGCCTATCCAGGCTATGGTGGACCTGGTCGCCTTGCGGCTGGATCGCCAACTCCAGCCTACGGCGGTGTTTCCTACCCCGTTGGGTACTCAGAGCCACCAGCACCTCTCCAGGAGCCGCACATGGGGTGGGACCGTCAGGACTTGGCGTCTTCCTTCAGCACCATGCACCTTACACCGCCGTCTACTGATTGGGTGGCTGATTCTAGCGCCTCCTACCACACTACCCCAGATGCTGGTATTCTCTCTTCTACTCACACACCTCATTCGTCGTTTCCTTCATCGATCGTTGTTGGAAATGGATCCGTTCTTCCAGTCACCTCAGTAGGTGACTTAGTTTCTCCGGGTTCATTCCATCTTAATAATGTCCTTGTTGCTCCAGACATTATTCAAAATTTGCTTTCCATCTGTCGTTTCACCACTGATAATAATATTTCTGTTGAGTTTGATCCTTTTGGTTTGTCTGTGAAGGATCTTTCCACCCGGCGTCTTCTTCTTCGATGTGATAGTCCGGGGCCCCTGTACACTCTTCGACTTCCTTCTTCCGCTGCGTCTTCGTCCTTTGCTCTGGCTACGACAGCTTCGTCCTCTACTTGGCACCGTCGGCTTGGTCACCCTGGCGCTAATGCTATGTCGAAGTTGTCTAGTAGTTCTGTTATCTCGTGTACTAGGGGCACCCATGAGTCATTGTGTCATGCTTGTCAGCTTGGTCGCCATGTTCGGCTTCCTTTCCCACTTCTGTGTCTCATGTGCAACATATTTTTGATCTTATCCATTGTGATTTGTGGACATCTCCTGTCATCAGTGTCTCGGGTTTTAAATATTATTTGGTGGTACTTGATGATTTCTCACATATCTCTTGGACTTTTCCCTTACGTATGAAATCTGAGACATTTGATACTCTCTCTCACTTCTTCACTTGGGTTTCCACACAGTTTGGGCGTACTGTTCGTGCTCTCCAGTGTGACAACGGACGAGAGTTTGACAACTCGTGACTCCGTGACTTTCTCCTTACACATGGCACACGGCTACGCATGTCTTGCCCATACACATCCCCCCAGAATGGCAAGGCTGAGCGCATGCTTCGCACCACTAATGATGTCATGCGTTCCTTGATGTTTCAGGCATCTATCCCCGCTCGATACTGGGTAGAGGCACTTCACACTGCCACATTCCTCCTTAATCGCCTTCCTACCAAGGCGATTCGAGCACCGACTCCTTTCTTTGTCCTGTATGGCACTACCCCTCTCTACGACCACCTCCGTGTCTTCGGGTGCGCCTGCTACCCTAATCTTTCCGCCACTGCTCCACATAAGCTTACGCCCCGCTCTACTAGGTGTGTCTTTCTTGGGTACTCCCTTGAGCATAAGGGATACCGGTGCCTCGACCTCTCTACCCACCGCATTTTGATCTCTCGGCACGTCGTCTTCGACGAGTCATCCTTCCCCTTTTCTTCCTCCACCTCTGGTTCAGCTGCAGAGCTGGACTCTCTTTTTTCTACTGACACCGAGGCTGCTCCACCACAGCTGCCTTGGCCTTTTTTTGTAGGTACATCACCCACCAGTTCCCAGGTGGCTCCCACGACGTCGCCAGCTGCACCTTATGCAGCACCGACACCTGTGGTGACTCCGGCTGTGCCTCCTACAGCCACGACTCGACGGTTCACTGACCCTGCTCTCGTCTACCAGCGACGAGTGCGGGTTGGTGCCCAGGCTCCGTCGACCCTGGGGACGAGTGCCACACCATGCGCGGCACCGGTGTCTCCGACCTCGTCTCCTGCACCACACGAGGCCCCGGCGCCTCCTACAGCTGCGCCACGCGCAGCAACGGTGTCTCCAACCTCGACTCCTGCGGCACACGAGGTCCCGACGTCCCCTACGGCTGCGCCACGCACGGCCCCAGCGTCTCCAGCCTCGACTCCCACGCCACGCGCGGCCCCGGTGACCCCTACAGCTGCGCCACGCGCGGCCTCGGCGTCTCCGGCCTCGACTCCTGCGCCGTGCAGGGACCCGATGAGTACTCCGGCTCCCGGGTCCCCCGCTGCGCCACGCGCGGACCCTGTTCCACGGTTCGCCGATCCTGCTCTTGTCTACCAGCGACGAGAGCGGATTGGTGCCTCTACGCCTGCGCATCCAGAGCCCTCGGTGTACCACCCACCATTGCTTCACCGGGACCCAGGACACGTTCACCCGATGGTGACTAGACGTGCCGCTGGGGTTCTCCGGCCTCTTGAGAGGTTCTCCGGAGTGGTACTCTCTTCGACGACACCGACACCATCCACTTCCTCTTCGATATCACCTATACCGACCTCCGTCCGTAGCGCCCTCGCTGACCCTCACTGGCGCCGCGCTATGGAGGAGGAGTATGTGACCCTACTTGCCAACCGGACATGGGACCTTGTTCCCCGTCCTTCCCGTGGCAACGTTGTAACAGGCAAGTGGGTTTTCACGCATAAGAGGAAGGCGGATGGCTCCCTGGAGAGATATAAGGCTCGTTGGGTACTTCGGGGCTTCACTCAACGCCCTGGAGTGGACTACGACGAGACCTTCAGTCCGGTGGTTAAGCCAGCGACAGTACGGACTGTTCTGTCGTTGGCTCTCTCGCGTTCTTGGCTTGTCCACCAGCTGGACGTCAAGAACGCCTTCCTTCACGGGACGCTGACAGAGACAGTGTACTACAGTCAGCCGACAGGTTCGTTGATTCAGCCCGTCTAGACTTGGTCTGCCGGCTGAACAAGTCTCTATACGGGTTGAAGCAGGCGCCTCGGGCTTGGTACAGCCGGTTCGCCTCCTTCCTGGCCTCGCTTGGCTTCGTCGAGGCCAAGTCGGACACCTCGCTCTTCGTTTACAGGCATGAGGGTGACACTGTCTACCTCCTCCTGTACGTGGACGATATTGTCCTCACGGCGTCCAGCTCGGCTCTTCTTCAGCGCACGATCTCCGCACTGCAGCGCGAGTTCGCGATGAAGGACCTCGGCCAGCTCCACCACTTCCTGGGCGTTGCGGTCGAGCACCGTCCGGACGCTCTGTTCCTCCACCAGCGCCAGTACTGCCTGGATATCCTCGAGCGAGCGGGCATGGCTGATTGCAAGTCTTGCTCCACTCCCGTGGACACCCAGGCGAAGCTGGCTTCGGCTGACGGCGCCTCGGTCGCCGACCCCACCTCTTACAGGAGTCTTGCAGGTGCCCTGCAGTACCTCACCTTCACCAGGCCGGACATCTCATACGCGGTTCAGCAGGTGTGTCTCCACATGCATGATCCGCGGGAGACGCACCTCACGGCGATGAAGCGGATTCTTCGGTACCTGCGCGGCTCCCTCGACTACGGCCTTCTCCTTCGACGTGACTCGCCTTCTAAGTTGGTGGTCTACACCGACGCTGACTGGGCGGGGTGCCCAGATACCCGCCGTTCCACCTCTGGCTACACCGTCTTCCTGGGGGGGAATCTTGTCTCCTGGTCCTCGAAGCGGCAGCCTGTGATTTCTCGCTCCAGCGCTGAGGCGGAGTACCGCGCCGTGGCTAACGGCGTAGCAGAGGCGTCTTGGCTCCAGCAGTTACTTCAGGAGCTCCACTCCCCTGTCGCCCGGAGCACGTTGGTCTATTGTGATAATGTCAGCGCCGTTTACCTCTCCACCAACCCCGTTCAGCACCAGCGCACGAAACATGTGGAGATTGATCTTCACTTTGTTCGTGAGCGGGTTGCACGCGGTGAGGTTCGAGTTCTCCACGTGCCGACGACGTCACAGTTTGTCGACATCTTCACGAAGGGACTCCCGTCGACTTTGTTTTCTGAGTTTCAGTCTAGTCTCAACATCTGTTGTGGCTAGATGTTGGGACTGCGGGGGGTGTTGGACTGTGTTTGGGCCTAGCCTGTATACCGACCCATCTATGTATCTATAAATATGTACCTAGACCTATGATTAATTGAGCAATTCATTCTATCAAACCGATATTGCACCCATGTCAATACCATAGACACTTCATGACACGAGGTAATTGCCACAAAGCCGTGGAGTGAAAGAGAAATGAAAAATCGGTGACCGTGAACAAAGTACATGAAACAGAGCATAGAGACCCTTCCTTTTGCCATCCCACCCCGCCGGTCGCTCCCTCCTGCATTTTGTTGTTCGCCGTTGTCTCCCGCGTACACGAGGTACATGCGGTTCACGGCTGGCCATTGCGTCTCGCAGCCCCCACGAGATCGGCAGGCGGGCGCGCATGCATCACCATGTCGGTCGCCGCCGATGACGCAGAGCCGCTGGAGGCGGATGGGGCGAGGAGCCGTTGGTTGCACACTGCTTTCTCGTGACCGAACATGATCTTATATTGATGCGCCGTGCGCGGCTCGTGAGCGTCGTCTCCCTTCCGCTCCGCCGTCTCCATCTCCAAGCTTGAACGGGCACGGTACACGCGCGCCGTCCGTGGACATTCATGTACGACGACAACTCAGCTCGTTTCAATCCATGTCGTGCTAATTAATCTGGAACAATTCATTGGTTCGGAGATACAAGAGATGATATATAGCAGTGATAAGCTCGGAGGCGTAAGTTTGCGTTTGCGCCAAGGGCTAGAGGGCACTGGATGTCTGAATCGTACTCCACGATACGCACTCTACGCTATAACACGGACGATGGATGGAGCCCGTCCGGCCGCCTACTGGCAGCCACGGTTGAGCCGCACGGCGTCGGCGGCGGCGTCTGTGGCCTGCTCGCTCTTCACGATGCCGTGGCGCGCGTCGGTGCTGCGGCTGCGGATTTATCGGGTGAGCGAGCACGTTCAGACGGACACAGGTATGGGCAGAAAGGGAAACTTGTGCTGACGCGACGGTGGGCACGTGGCGCCGCGTACTGCGTGGTGAGGTGGCGCGCGGCTAGCGGGCCGAGGCGGTGACCGGCATGGGAGCGGCGAACGACGGGGAAGTCGGGAAGACGGCGGAAATGGACTCTGCAGCGTAGGGCACGGTAATAAGCAGACGGTACGGTCTGCCAGACTGCCACTGGCACTGCTTGCACGTCTTGAAATTTGGCCACAGCATTCCGTTATCGTTATATATGGCAGGTGCGGAATCGAATCCGTTGATGCAAAATTTGGTCATCAGCTTTGGCTGATACGTAGCTCTCGGCACGGAATTCTGAAAAGGAGATCATAATGACGTGTACGAATCGTATACACCGCATGCGAATTCTGATCCAATTCGATAGTGCCCGGCGAGCCAAAAGTGTCAAGGTGATAACTTAATTACCCCGACACCTAGACGGATCCGTGGTTACGGACTCCGAGTCGGCATGGAATTGGATCGGCTTTCATCTTTTAGTACTATAAATGACAATGCGCGTCACCGAGTCTCAAGCTCAATAATCCATCAAGGAGAGAGAGAGCGCAAACATGCTGCCTTCCTTGTTCCGGTGGGGTGCTCGGCGTCTGCTGGAATCGGGTCCTCGGCGATCGCCGGCGGCGGCCCCGCGCCGGCTCAGCGACGACGCGGCGTTTCAGCAAAGCGACCTGGGACCCCTGGGCGTCTCGTCATCCTCGCACGCCGGCTTCCTGCTTTGCTTCCTGTCCGTCCACGCCCTCTACATGTTGAAGCCGCGGGAGCCTTCCACGGAGACTTTGTTGCCGTCCAAGAAGCACGACGATCTACCATTGAATTCGTGAATTAATTACATTCTGATGTAGTATAGTCGTTTAAGATGGTGTTTCAGCGAATTGGATGTTCAAACGAGTTAAAGGCGCCTTCACTCCTACAATAAACTTAATCTCAAAAGCCTCCAAACGTATTATCACAAGCGGTTTCTAAAAACGCCTGAAACGAAGAGTTTGTGATAATCTGTAATTTCACAGGTGGAAACTGAAAACTGTATGTGAAATCGAGTTATCATAGACAATTCTTCACCTACAACTAGCCGCCTGTGAAGACACTTTATCGCGGTTTGTAACGTAAGAGTAACCGTATGTGATAATCGAGTTATCACAGACGGTTCATTACTCATAACTAAATATCTGTGAAGACTCTTTATCATAGCCGGTTTGTAACTTAAGAGTAACCGTTTGTGATTGTGATACCCGGTCCCGAAAAAGAACCAAGTGAACACATATATGTGCCTAGGAAGTTCAGCACACATACACGAGTGCACTCACAAAATGATATACATAAAATTATCATAGAAAAAGATTAATTAACCACTTTTATTACACAATTCATAATATCCTCGAATACAAGCTCTAATGAATCTTAATGACAAGTTTAAACTAATGTAGTGAAAATAAACTAAAATGAGCAAACTAAGCAACATAAGCAAATAGGGTAGCGCAAAACACCACAGGCAAAACTGACGGCAGACACAGCCTAGAACTCCGCATTATCATCGTTATACTTTCAATCCTTACCTGAAACTGTTGGTGGGGGAATTGCAAGGGTGAGTACATGTCGTACTCAGCAAATGTGGAAAGTATGACATGTAGCTGATTCAAATGACGAATATCATAAAGGCTAAGTACTAAAAAGTATATTAAAACATTTAAAAAGCGATATATTATATGTATGTCAAGTAAACCCATCATAAACTATAATTATTAACATAGTACCATTCCATATTCTATATCCATCATCCATCATCCATATTTCAGATCTCTCATTACTATTAACTATATCCATTGCCATAAATCATAATACCATCCCATAACCAGTACCAAATTGTAACCATAACCATAACCATCCTAAATCCAAAGTTTCCCTCTAATCATGTAGGTCATCTAGGTGCTCTTAACTAGGAGCACGACTATCATGATAGTTTTAATAGACACTGCAGAGTTTGCACCATTTTACCCATGTGTTTGTGATTTCATCACCCATCGGCGACTAAAGAAAACCTCCATTATGCAAAAACACTACCATAGGTGTATGGCCAAGAGATCACAAAATAGCCTTTACAAAGAGACTACTAGTATGTACGGACCCACTGAGGTTTCACTAGTGGCGATGTCTCCAACTGAGCACATCTTCAACCAAGGGCCCCCTCTTGTGCCATTCGGATCCCAGGGAGTCCAGCCAACAATATCCAAACCCAATTCGACTCTCCTTCCCCAGTGCATCAAATGATTCATTGAATACCAGCAATACCCTAATTATTCAGCTACGCCGCACCCATACTTGGCCTCGTGGTGGCACTGTTGTCCTGGCATATTCTCGCATGAACTGGTCCTTAGATCTAAAGCAAGCAAACCACCATGACATCCAACCCAATCCACATACCATGATTGCTTAGATCACCCATTACCATATCATATTGACCAGTTCATATTAACCACAATCTCATTAATACATAATTAATGGTATAGTTGTTTTGCCATCCCAAATAATTAAGCGAAGCAAAGGTAAAAAACCCTTTCTGACTCTCTACCATGTATTCCAGGTGACAAGGGTGGTTAAACAAAGCTAGTAAACTTCCTACCATAGGATTCCCATCAAATTGACACAAGCATGCAGTTTTGCAAACAAAACATTTATTTTAGAAACATGATCAATATGTTCAAGGACACTTGCCTTGCTCTTGGGCTTGATTTAGATCAAATATTTCAAATTCTTGGTGCTGGAGTCCTCCGCAACACTCTCTAGCGCAAAACCGTCTAAACCGCGCAACGAACATACAAGACAAAAAAACAATCAATAAGTGCACATATATTACTCAATATGACATGACATGCATGATTGATGCAAATGCAAAGTAAAACTTGTTAATGAGTTGTTAATGATGTTTACCAACTAGTTCTAATAACTTTTAACAAGTTTGAACAGATGTGGAATTCATTTGAACTAATTTTGATATAATTCAACAGGAAAATAGATCGATAATCAGACTAGTCCGCTTGTGACCGGACTAGTTCGCCCTTCGCAGGAACAGCGGATTAGGATTTTCTAGATCAACGTGAATTTGGAGAAACAGGGTCGAATTCACATGAGAAAAAGAGAATATATGGTATAACAGGCGTTTAGGACTCATATGAATCAAGGGTCTTGGAGGTAACACTTGGATCTTGACGATCTAGAGTTGATGAAAAACTTGATAGTGACTTGTTGATGGAGAATGAAAGCTTGATGGAGATCTTGATCTTCTTTCGTCTCCTCCTCTTGTTCTTCTTGTTTGGGATCTCCTTCGCCCTCCTTGACGGCGGCTCTCACGAACTAGGGTTTGGTGGTCTTTCAATTGAGGCAAAAGGATGCAAAGTGAAGGGGTGGGGTTGTTTATATAGAGGTGGAGGCTAGGGTTTCAATGAATTCGAGTTTAGGGAGGGTTGAGGCTGGTGTGGGGTCCCACATGGGCTCCAAAAAGAGTTAGACACGATGTCCTTAGGCCCACTTAAAGTAAAATCCAAAAACAAGTCGTGAAACAGAGGATCAACTCGGAGTCACGATTTATCGGACAAGTCCGAAGATTGATAGAGGTGAAAACGGATAAGTCCGGACTATAACGGACAAGTCCGAACTTGGTCAGAGGGAAATCAGACAAGTCTGGGAAAAACCGAACAAGTCTGATTTTAGTCAGGGAAAAAACGGACAAGTCCGCTGGAATACCGGACTAGTCCAGTCAAGTAGAGGGACTTAGCTAAATTTCCAAGGATTCGGTACACCGGACTAGTCCGCAATGGACCGGACAAGTCCAAAACTGTCCAGAGGCAAAACAGACTAGTCCACAGCAAAACGGACAAGTCCGACGAAGGTCAGAGAGAAATCGGACTAGTCCGTACCAAAAATGGACTACTCCGCACTTCCCAGAATTCTTAAGTGCGGTTTTACTCTAAATTTATTTTAAAATTATTTCTTTTTGTGTGTAATAATATTAAACATGTATTAGAATGTATGCAATGCATGATGGATGAAAATGAGGGTGTTACAAACCTACCCCCCTTAAAATGAATCTCGCCCTCGAGATTCGACACGGAAGAGAAGAGATAGGTAAAATCCTTCTTGAGATCATCCTCCAGCTCCCAAGTTGCCCTTGCTTTTGTATGATGCTTCCATTGCACCTTGCACCATCGAATAACCTTGTTCCTTGTGACTCTCTCCTTGGTTTTCAAGATTTTGACCGGTTGCTCAGCATAGGTCAAATCTGCCTCTAATTCCAATTCTTTCTTTGACACTTGTTCTTCCGACACTCTCAAGCACTTCTTGAGCTGAGAAACATGAAAAACATCATGAACATCCGATAAATGAGTTGGCATCTCCAACTTATGGGCTACTTCTCCTCTTTTGTCCAAAATCTTGAATGGCCTAATGTATCGAGGTGCTAATTTACCTCTCATGTTAAACCTCTTATGACCTCTCATTGGTGACACTTTGAGGTAGACGAAGTCTCCCACTTCAAAGTCTAGTTTCCTTCTCCTATATTCCACATAGCCTTTTTGCCTTGATTGAGTAGCTCGTAAATTGTCGCGAATAATCTGAACTTGCTTTTCAGCTTCTTGCAACATGTCAGGTCCAAATACTTGATTCTCCCCTGTTTCGTTCCAGAATAATGGTGTTCTACACTTCCGCCCATATAGTGCTTTATAGGGTGACATTTTCAAACTTGCTTGGTACCTATTGTTATATGAGAATTCTGCATATGGCAAGCTCGTGTCCCAACTTCTTCCGTGCTTCAAAGCACAAGCTCTTAACATATCCTCTAAATTTTGGTTGGTCCTCTCAGTTTGTCTATCCATTTGAGGGTGATATGCTGAGCTGAAATTCAACCTTGTTCCCAACGCTTCATGCAATTTTTGCAAAAACCTGGAGGTAAATTGAGAACCCCTATCCGAGACTATCTTCTTCGGAACCCCATGTCAACACACAATGTCCTCCATGTATAGAACTACTAGGTTCGCGATGGTATAGGTGGTCTTGACAGGAACAAAATGAGCTGACTTGGTCAATCGATTCATGATTACCCAAATTGAGTCATAACCGGACTGTGTATGTGGTAATCCAAGTATAAAGTCCATACCGATATCTTCCTACTTCCATTCTGGGATCTTCAATGGCTGCAATAATCCCGCTGGCATTTGATGTTCCGCCTTGACTCGTTTGCACACATCACACAACGCTACATATTTAGCTATGTCCTTTTTCATGCTAGCCCACCAATAGCACGTCTTCAAGTCCTTGTACATCTTTGTACAACCGGGGTGAATCGAGTATGGCGAGTCATGTGCCTCCTTTAGTATTGTCTCTCGAATATGCATCACATTAGGCACAACAATACTTTTTCCAAACCATAGGGTACCCTGTTCATCCTCATCAAATCTGAATTCTCTTACCTGTTGGGTCCTTTCTTTGATTTCGTGGGTTTCCTCATCCTTTGTTTGACCCTCTCGAATTTCTTGCTCCAAGGTCGGATTTAACTCCATTATTCCCATCTCATTCACAAATCCAAGGTTCAACCGTTCAAACTCCTTGCATAGCTCGGATGGAAGCCCTCGAACCAAGAGTTGATGACTTACTCCCTTTCTACTCAATGCATCGACCACAACATTAGCCTTTCCTAAATGATAATTTATTCCCACATCATAATCCTTGATGAGCTCCAACCATCTTCGCTGCCTCAAATTCAGGTCCGTTTGTGTGAATATGTACTTGAGACTCTTGTGATCCGTGTAAATTTCACACCTATGACCAAGAATGTAGTGTCTCCAAATGTTCAATGCGTGTACCACGGCTGCAAGTTCAAAATCATCCGTTGGGTAATTATGCTCATGTTTCTTCAATTGTCTCGATGCGTAGGCAACCACTTGACCTTCTTGCATGAGCACACATCCAAGTCCTTGTCTCGCTGCATCACAATATATATCAAAACACTTGCTTACGTTTGGCAAAACCAAAACTAGGGCTGTTGTTAACCTTTTCTTCAACTCCTCAAAACTCTGTTGACAAGCTTGAGTCCATTGGAACGCTTTTCCCTTCGTTAGCAATTCCGTCATTGGTTTGGCTATCTTGGAAAAGTCCTTGATGAATCAACGGTAATATCCTGCCATCCCAAGAAAACTCCTTATTTCCTTTACGTTTTGCAGTGGCTCCCACTTTAGCACATCCCTAACTTTTCCGGGGTCGACTGATACTCCTCCTCCCGAGATGATATGACCCAAAAATGACACCTCTTTCAACCAAAACTGACAGTTGCTGAATTTGGTGTACAATTGATGCTCCCTCAATTTCTGCAATGTAAGCCTCAAGTGTTCCTTGTGTTCCTTCTCATCCTTCGAGTAGATCATAATATCATAAATGAACACCACAACAAACTTATCCAAGTACTCCATGAATACCTTATTCATGAGGTACATAAAGTAGGCAGGTGCATTGGTCAATCCAAAAGACATCACAGTGTACTGATAGGATCCATACCGTGTCCGAAAAGTTGTCTTGGGTATGCCCGATGGTCTAATCTTCATTTGAAAGTATACCAACCTCAAATCAATATTGGAAAAAACACAAGCACCCTTCATCTGATCAAACAAGTCTTCTATACGTGGCAAGGTGTACTTGTTCTTGATTATCACCTCGTTGAGGGCTCGGTAGTCCACACACACCCTTTGTGATCCATCCTTCTAGTCCACAAATAGAACGGGTGCTCCCCAAGGTGAAGAGCTTGGACGAATAAAACCCTTCTCTAGTTACTCTTGAATTTGCTTCTTGAGCTCCACTAATTCCTTAGGAGGCATCCTATATGACCTCTTAGCTATAGGTGCAGTTCCAGGTATTAAATCAATAACAAACTCAATGTCTCGATCAGGTGGCATACCTGGCAACTCGTCCGGAAACACATCCAAAAATTCGCACACCACTAGGATCTCCTCAATTGCGGCACCGTCCATGTGATTCAGCTCTAGTTGCTTTGGTGCGTGTTGAGACACTTCAAACTCTATGGTGATCCCTTCCTCATTGGTCAGCTTCACCGTTGTCAGGGTGTTTTTTCAGTAATTCTCCCGATACAACTGTTGGTAGCTCGCAGAGTTTGTAGTTCGGTATTGGGTGCGCAGAGATTCCGAAGAGTATGGCAAATGGACACAAGGATTTACGTGGTTCGGGCCGCCTGAGCGTAACACCCTACTCCACGGGGTGTGTAGCTGTTATATTGAGCGTCTAAGAGCTTCTAGAGAGTTTTCAGCCCAGAGACTGTGAGCGTCCCCCTTGTGTATCGTCGACCAATCCTTTTATAGTACAAGGACCAGCCGTTACACCGATTGCCTGGCCCGACATGTGGCCCCGACGGTTACTAATGTTTAAGACATAATTAATGAGATTAATTACCCTTAATAGCATGATAACAGGACCTGACAGTGCCGTTACTGGTATTAAGGGCCTTCTGATCGTGTGTCATTAATATGGTATTAATGACACTTAATCAGGTCTTGAAGTCTTTGATTGCCCCTTGGAGGTCCGAGCCATTGGGGGTTCACCAGCTTGATTGCTGAGGTTGAAGGTCCGGCAGTTTGGACATGTGGCAGCTTTGGAGCTATTCGTCTGGGATGGGTAGGTCCGGTGTAGATGTACACATGTCGATACTGGAGCTTCCCTCTATCAGAGATTAGGTCCGGAGGTGCCGCACAAGTGTTTAGCCTGGAGCTATCCCATGTGTGAGATATAGGTCCGACTGCAGTGTACACGTGGTAGTACCGGGGCTAACCATAGATGGGAGGCATGTCCAGTCCCATATGACATGTGGGGCCTTCGCGGGTCTTCAACTCAGACAGGTGAAGTCCCTTTGGTCTTTTTGTAGTCCCAAGGGGTATACGGTACACGGTTCGTCAGCTTCAGCGTTATGGTGACGCTGTACATGGTGGAGGTCCAGGACTTTGAAGTCCTTCTGAAGCCTCTGGACTTCAAGGAGATATGCAGCTAGATGGGGATGGTTGCAGGAGCATTCACCCTTCACCTGTTTAATGATGAGCTGCGAATCTCCCTTGACCAACAGCTGATTGACTCCATATGATAGTGCCACCTTTAGTTCGTAAATGAGTGCTTCATACTCCGCCATGTTGTTAGTCGCCTTGAAGTCAAGGTGTACCATGTATTTAACCTTCTCCTTGGTCGGAGCGAGGAGATGGACTCTAGCTCCGGCCCCCTGCTTCTGCATGGAGCCGTCGAAGTAGAGAGTCCAGTGAGGCTCGGTGAAGACCGGAGCCTTGACTTCTGGCTTCTGCTCACTAGCCCCCAGGGTTTGATGGAGAGGGGTCCATTCCGCCACAAAGTCCGCCAATGCTTGACTTTTGATTGCTTGTCTTGGGACAAATTCAAGGTCAAATTCGGCCAATTCCGCTGCCCACTTTGCAATGTTCCCAGTGGAGTTGGGATTATGCAAAATCGCTCGCAGTGGATATGAAGTCACCACTGAGATCTTGTGAGCTTGGAAATAGTGTTGGAGCTTCCTGGAAGAAATAAGAACTACGTATAGCAGTTTATGTACTTCCAAGTACCAAGTTTTGGCGTCATGGAGTACTTCACTGATGAAGTACACTGGGCGTCGGACTGTCCGGACCCTCCTGGAGGGGCCCAGAGCTTCCTCCTCATCGACCCGGACCCTCCCGGAGTTGTCCGGACCTTCTTCGGGGATCGTCAAGTCCTTGTTGGAGGAACCCAAAGCTTCTTCAAGAGTGACCTGGACCCTCCCAGGAGGGTCCGACTCTTCTTGCTCAACAAGAGTAACTCCTTGTTGACTCAAGTCTGGGGGCCGGGACTCAGACTCGCCTTCAGGAACCTCCTGACTCTCCCGGGGAGGTCTGAATTCTTGTAACGGTTCTGGTCTCTCCGCAACCAGGACCGTGCTGACAACTTCGTCAGTTTCTGAAATGTAAAGCAGTAGAGGCTCGCCCGGGTTCGGAGCTACCAAGGTTGGTAGAGTGGTGTGGAGCTGCTTCAGCTCCTGGAACACCTTTTCTGCTTCCTCAGACCATTGGAATGGTCCGGACTTTCTCAATAGCTTGAAGAAGGAAAGTGCTCGTTCCGCCAGTCTTGAGATGAACCGGCTGAGGGCGGCTAGACATCCAGTCAGCTTCTGGACGTCCTTGATGCGGAATGGTGGCCGCATATCATCAATGGCTTTAATCTTCGCTGAATTTTCCTCTATACCTTGGTGGTTTACCAGGAAACCAAGAAGCTTTCCGGAGCTAACCTTGAAGACACATTTGTCCAGGTTCAACTTCGTGCGAGTGACTCGCAACTTGTCGAAGACAGCTTGCAAGGTGTCAAGAAGTGACTCCTT
This sequence comes from Tuctoria greenei, assembly GCA_036927565.1. Lineage (NCBI taxonomy): Eukaryota > Viridiplantae > Streptophyta > Magnoliopsida > Poales > Poaceae > Tuctoria > Tuctoria greenei. Next base: position 138,416,102 of record JAYESD010000007.1, read on the forward strand.
GTCCTTAATCTTGACGACGATGTCATCAACATACACTTCCACTACATCTCTGATGAGCTCTACAAAGTTTTTGTACATAGCTCATACAAATGTTAAAGCTGCATTCTTGATACCAAATGGCATGGCAGTATAACAATACAATCGATCTACTGTGATGAAAGAAAGATGCTCTTCATCTTCCCTAGACATTCTGATTTGATGGTACCCAGAATATGCGTCTAAGAAACACAGTAATTCACACCCAGAGGTGGAATCCACTATCTAATCTATTATAGGTAGTGGGAAAGGATCTTTTGGACATGCCTTATTCAGTGTTGTGTAGTCGTTACACATCCGAAGCTTCCCGCCGGCCTTGGGTACAACGACTGGGTTTGCCAGCCATTTTGGGTGGAAGACTTCTCAGATGAATCCAGCTTTGGCAACTTCATCACTTCTTGTCGTATGAAGTTCTGCCGCTCTACTGATTGCTTCCGAGGCTTCTAATGTACATGCCGAGCATCAGGGTAGATCTTCAGATTAAGCTCGATCACTTCCCTAGGGATCCCATGCATTTGTGACAGTTACCAGGCAAACACATCGACATTAGCCCGGAGGAAAGTGATGAGCGCAAGTTCCTATTTGTCATTCAGACCTCCTGATATACGGGTGGTCTGAGCGGCGTCGGAACCGATTTGGAAGACTTTGACGGGAATGTCGGTGTCGCCGCTTGGTTGCACGCGAGGTGCGGAGGTTGAGCCTTTATGACGAATGCTCGGTGGTTTCGGAGCTTGCTCCTTTCCAGATTCTTCTTCTTGCGCTGTGGCAAGCGCGTGAAGTTCTTCCAGAGCTGTCACTCCGGCGGTGTGATCTCCACGGATCCGGAGAACACTAGCTGGTGTTGGCATCTTCAACACATAGTAGCCATAATGAGCAGCAGCCATGAACTTGTATAAGGCTGGCCTGCCCAGAATGGCTTTGAAGGGTAAGTTGATCTGAGCAACGTCAAAGACCAACTTCTCAGTGCAATAGTTCTCCCGAGTCCCAAAGGTTACGGGGAGAGTAATGGCACCAAGTGGGGTTATGGCCCCCGGACCTACTCCGGAGAAAGGGCGGGAGGGGCGAAGGTCCGAAGGTCAGAGCTAAAGCTTGACGAAAGCTTTGAAGCTTATGAGGTTCAGCCCCGAACCTTCATGTACCATTACGTGGTGGAGTTGGATGTTTTTGATGGTCGGAGATACCATCAATGGGAGTTGGCTAGCTCCGATCATATTCCGAGGGCAGTCTGACGCATCGAAAGTGATGGCAGTATCCATCCACTTCCAGTGCGGCTCCGCCCTGGCGGCGGGAGCCACCGAAGCCATGTCCTGCCGCATGGTCCTGAGGACACGGCGGGAGGTGATGTCCCACGAACCACCAAAAATGGTGTTCATGATTTTCTGACATTCATTGTCAAAGACGTTGGAGTCGTCGTCAATGGAGGTGTAAACAATGTTCAAGACCTTTTTAGGGTCTTGAAAGCCTAACTCCTCTTCAGCCGGAGCTTCGTGACTTTCTGTTTTCCTTCCCTTTGTCGAAAAGGAACTTATTCCTGATGCTTGTTGTAGCGCTCGGCAAGGTTTTGGACCTCTCGGCAGTCTTCCAAGTTGTGGCTGTTCGACTTATGAATAGGAAACCACACTTTGGAGTTGCCGTTGTCTTCTGATGACGGCTGAGGTCGTTTCTCAGGGCGTGGCCCCCGGCCACCCGGAGCTGCGGCAGCTGCAGCAGTAGGTGTGCTGGCCGACGACTTTTTCTTGCTGTTGGACTTTTTCTTCTTTTTGCCACTCCCGGAGGTAGTGGCTTTGCCCTGGGAGGATTTTTTATTATCCTCCAGAGGTGGTTTGGAGTGCATTTCACGGCCCTCTGCAGCTTTGGCACACTTGTCTGCCAAACTGAAGAGCTTCGTGACACTGGTGTTCTCCTTGATCGCCATCTTCTCCAGCATCTTCTTGTCTCGTACGCCTTGTCTAAATGCCATAATAACAGAGGCGCTGGAGATAGAAGGAACAGTGTTTCATACCTGGGAGAACCTCTGGATGTAAGAATGCACGGATTCTCCCCCCTTCTGTGTGACAGCAAAAAGGTCCAGTTCGGTGCCTGGTCGGGTGTATGAACTCCCGAAATTGGCGGTGAACTGTTGTCACAGTTCCGCCCAACTATTGATGGAGTTGGGCGGAAGGCTCATGAACCAGGATCTGACGGTCCCAGTAAAAGCCACTGGGAAGTAGTTGGCCATTACGACCTCGTTACCTCCGGCCGCAAGGATTGCAGTGGAGTAAATATGGAGAAACTCAGCGGGATTGACAGTCCCGTCAAATTTCTCCGGCAGGTGAGGCTAGAACTTTTGTGTCCATCTGACCATGCGTAGGTGCATGGCCAGGGCAGTACAGCCTCCTCCTACTCCCTTGGGAGCAGGACTGTCTCGAGCCTCTCGCCTTTCGCGAGCACGCTCAATATGGACACGACCGTCCTGTTGACGGTAACGGCAATCAAGCTTCGCCCGGAGGTCATGAGTTGAAATCCTGGTTACTGTATGGGTGCGTCGCGCCCCGGAAGGCAACGACGTCACTTGTTGAGATGCAGTACGCCTCCTATTTTGGGAAGCGTGTGGACCAAGTCTGCCAGACAAAGTCCGATGCTGCGATGTGGCCCGCCCCGAGGGGGGAGGACCTTGGTTGCTGATGCGTTCGGCTGCTGCTGCAACCAAATGTTCCACATCAGCCCTCCACTGCTCCATTGCACCCTGGGATGCACCCGGAGGTGGTGGGAGTTGGAGAAGAGCACATGCAGCATGGAGCGCGTGTTCATGATTGTTGTTATTCGCCGATGCTGTGACCGACGCAGATGCCCCGTTCCGTTGTCTAGCTTGATTTGCTGGTGCCGACGGTGGCGGCGGAGGCATGACTCATGCTGGAGCCGCGGCACCTGCTGGTTGTTACATGTTGGAGGGATTGCCTCCAGTAGGTTGCGCAGCGGGGTTGCCGTTGGACGATCTAGCAGCTGAGTTCACTATTCTTGAAATCTCGTGCCCTCCCCCTACTTGGCGCGCCAACTGTCGGAGTGTTTTTCCGGCAATTCTCCCGATACTACTGTTGGTAGCTCGCAGAGTTTGTAGTTTGGTATTGGGTGCGCAGAGATTCCGAAGAGTATGGCAAATGGACACAAGGATTTACATGGTTCGGGCCGCCTGAGCGTAATACCCTACTCCACGGGGTGTCTAGCTGTTATATTGAGCGTCTAAGAGCTTATAGAGAGTTTTCAGCCCAGAGACTGTGAGCGTCCCCCTTGTGTATCGTCGACCAATCCTTTCATAGTACAAGGACTGGACGTTACACCGATAGCCTGGCCCGACATGTGGCCCCGTCGGTTACTAATGTTTAATACATAATTAATGAGATTAATTACCCTTAATAGCGTGATAATGGGACCTGACAGTGCCGTTACTGGTATTAAGGGCCTTCTGATCGTGTGTCATTAATTTGGTATTAATGACACTTAATCAGGTCTTGAAGTCTTTGATTGCCCCTTGGAGGTCCGAGCCGTTGGGGGTTCACCAGCTTGATTGCTGAGGTTGAAGGTCCAGCGGTTTGGACACGTGGCAGCTTCAGAGCTATTCGTCTGGGATGGGTAGGTCCGGTGTAGATGTACATGTGTTGATACTGGAGCTTTCCTCTGTCGGAGGTTAGGTCCAGAGGTGCCGCACAAGTGTTTAGCCCGGAGCTATCCCATGTGTGAGATATAGGTCCGGCTGCAGTGTACACGTGGCAGTACCAAGGCTAACCATATATGGGAGGCATGTCCAGTCCCGTATGACATGTGGGGCCTTCGCAGGTCTTCAACTCAAACAGGTGAAGTCCCTTTGGTCTTTTTGTAGTCCCAAGGGGTATACGGTACGTAGGGTACCGACAACCGTCTTCGTGGCACATTCAATGACTCCATTGTACTTTCTCAACCAGTCCATACCAAGTATAATGTCCAATCCTTGAGAATCCAAAACAATAAGGTTGGCAAAGAAGTTTACCCCCCTTATTTTAAGGCTTACTTTTGGACATACTATATTTGTCTATATCTCTCCTCCAGGAGACTTAACCAATAGAGTAAACTTCATATGAGAGATAGGAAAACTATACTTGGCAACATATTTCAATGCAATGAATGAATGCGATGATCCAGAATCAAATAACATAGTCTCTGGGTTGGAGTTTGCGAGAAACATACCAATAGCCACGTCATCCGCTTGTTGAGCATCCTCCGTAGAGACATGGTTCATGTTGCCACGAGCAAAATTCTGCTGTCCATGGTTCCCTTGCGGCTGTCCTCCATTGGGTCTTGGGCTCTATATTGGTGCATTGCTTCCTTGACCAAGGCCTAACTTAAGATATTGATGTGCAAAGTGTCCAGCTTCTCCACATGTATAACACTTCCTAACTCCACCAGAATTATTTGGACGAGCTTGATTTTGAACATTTGCACCAGGAAAATTGGCACGAGGTGCAAAAGGCATTGGAGGCCTAGGTGCTTGCATGATAGGGCGTTGATGCACCAACTGAGCTAGGCGTGGTGTATATCCAGGGCGATGAGCAGGTGCAGAAGATCTGAAATATGGTGCATTGGGTGGTGCAAAGCGAGGGCGCACATTACTTCCTTGTTGCTATCCTTGATATGACGCCTTCCTCTTGGTGTCTTGCTCCATCTCACGTACCTTGTTCTCAACCACAATTGCTTTGTCCACAAGATTTTAGAAGTTTGCATAATCACAGTTCAACAATTGTACATGGATCTCATTGTTCAAGCATCTCATGAAGAAATATTGCTTCCTGCTGTACCGACTGACATCCTCCGGTGCATACCTTAAGAGTTGACAGAATTTGTTGAGATATTCACCCACACTCAATCTCCCTTGCCTCAGGTTCTCAAATTCTTGTCTCTTAAAAATCATAACACCCTCAGGCACATAATGAGAATGGAAGCTCTCCTTGAATTCAGCCCAAGTGATTCTCTCCTTATTTTCATGGGCGTTGCATAGCGAATCCCATCAATCGGCAGCTGCTCCAACAAGTTGATGAGATGCGAACAACACCTTGTCCAGATCACTGCATTGGACTATTGCAAGATTCTTCTCCATGTACTTGAGCCAATCATCGGCGTCCATAGGGTCAGCAGCTTGAGCAATGGTTGGCGGCCTGATCCTCATAAACTCCCCCAGTCGGTTATGAGGCGGTGGAGGTGGCAGTGGAGGCATGTGGGGCTGATTGTTGATGCTACAAGCCTGCAACTGTCCAATAGTCTATATCATGGTCTGCATGAGCTGGTTTTGCATGGCCAATAGTTGCTCAATATTGATAGCTCCCTGGGCAGGTCCTTGTCCATTGTTATTCAGAGGTGCTCCGTTGTTCTCCTCCCCATCATTGCCATTCCTCTGGTTGCGAGTCCTCACCATCTGAAGGAAAGCAAGAGATAAGAATTTAGAAACGTATCCAACTATATGCATCAAGGGATATGAAACTAAGCAACTACCTTTGCTAGCCTATGTGGACATGGCAATGCTAAAGCATCCTAAAATCCTCTACTAAGCACACAAGCAATAATACAAAGCAAACAACACATCAACCAAAAACACCTCAGTTCCTGAGTGCTCCTATGTGCTCTAAGGTGTCCATTCTATCTATCCTGCATCCGACAGTCAACCTATGGCTCTGATACCAATTTGTGACAACCGGTCCCGAAAAAGAACCAAGTGAACGCATATGTGTGCCCAGGAAGTTCAACACACATACACGGGTGCACTCACAAAAGGATATACTAAAAGTTACCACGGAACATTATTAATTAACCACTTTTATTACACAATTCATAATATCCTTGAATACAAGCTCTAATGAATATTAATGATAAGTTTGAACTAATGCAGTGGAAATAAACTAAACCGAGCAAACTAAGCAGCATATAAGCAAATAGGGTAGTGCAACTCCAATCAACACCACAGGCAAAGCTGACGGCAGACACGACCTAGAACTCCGCATTATCATCGTTATACTCTCAATCCTGACCCGCAACTGTTGGTGGGGGGAATTGCAAGGGTGAGTACATGTCGTACTCAGCAAGTGTGGAAAGTATGACATGTAGCTGATTCAAATGACGAATATAATAAAGGCTAAGTGCTAAAAAGTACATTAAAATATTTGAAAAGCAATATATTATATGTATGTGAAGTAAACCCATCATAAACCAGAATTATTAACATAGTATCAGTCCATATTCCATATCCATCATCCATATTCTAGATTTCTCATTAGCATTAACCATATCCATTGCCATAAATCATAATATCATCCCATAACCAGTACCAAATCGTAACCATAACCATCCCAAATCCCAAGTTTCCCTCTAATCATGTATGTCATCCAGGTGCTCTTAACCGGGAGCACGACTATCATGATAGTTTTAATATACTCTACAGAGTTTGCACCACTTTACCCACGTGTTTGTGATTTCATCACCCGTCTGCAACTAAAGAAAACCTCCGTTATGCCAAAACACTACCATTGGTGTATGGCCAAGAGATCACAAAATAGTCTTTACAAAGGGACTACTAGCATGTATGGACCCACTGAGGTTTCACCGGTGGTGATGTCTCCAACTGAGCACATCTTCAACCAAGGGCCCTCTCTTGTGCCATTCGGATCCCAGGGAGTCCAACCAACCATATCCAAATGCAATCCGACTCCCCTTCCTCGATGCGCCAAATGATCCATTGAATAACAGTGATACCCTAATTAATCAGCTATGCCACACCAATTCATGGCCTCGTGGTGGCACTGTTGTCCTCACATATTCTCGCATGAACCAGTCCTTAGATCTAAAGCAAGCAAACCACCATGACATCCAACCCAATCCACATACCATGCTTGCTTAGATCACCCATTACCATATCATATTGACCAGTTCATATTAACCATAATCTCATTAATGCATAATTAATGGTATAGTTGTTTTCCCATCCCAATTAATTAAGCGAAGCAAAGGTAAAAATCCCTTCCCAACTGTCTACCATGTATTCCAGGTGACAAGTTTGGTTAAACAAATCTAGTAAACTTCCTACCATAGGATTCCCATCAAATTGACACAAGCATGCAGTTCTGCAAACAAAACATTAATTTTAGAAACAGGATCAATATGTTCAAGGACACTTGCCGTGCTCTTGGGCTTGATTTGGATCAAAGACTTCAAATTCTTGGTGCTGGAGATCCTCCGCAGCACTCTCTAGTGCAAAACCGTCTAAACCGCGCAACAAACATACAAGACAAGAAACACAACCAATAAGTGCACATATATTACTCAATATGACATGACATGCATGATTGATGTAAATGTGAAGTAAAACTTGTTAATGAGTTATTAATGATGTTTACCAACTAGGTCTAATAACTTTTAAAAAGTTTGAACATATGTGGAATTCATTCGAACTAATTTAGATTTAATTCAACAGGAAACATGTCGATAAATCGGTATAGTTCGCTTGCGACTGGACTAGTCCGCCCTTCGCAGGAACAATGGATTAGGGTTTTCTAGATCGACGTGAATTTGGAGAAACGAGGTCGAATTCACATGAGAAAAAGAGAATAGATGGTATACCAGGTGTTTAGGACTCAAATGAATCAAGGGTCTTGGAGGAAACCCTTGGATCTTGACGATCTAGAGTTGATGAAAAACTTGATGGTGACTTGTTGATGGAGTACGAAAGCTTGATGGAGATCTTGATCCTCTTTCGTTTCCTCCTCTTCTTCTTCTTGTTCGGGATCTCCTTCTCCCTCCTGGACGGCAGCTCCCACGAACAAGGGTTTGGTGGTCTTTCAATTGAGGCAAAAGGATGCAAAGTGAAGGGGTGGGGTTGTTTATATAGAGGTGCATGCTAGGGTTTCAATGAATTCGAGTTTGGGGAGGGTTGAGGCTGGTGTGGGGTCCCACATGTGCTCCAAAGAGAGTTAGACATGATGTCCTTAAGCCCACTTAAAGTAAAACCCAAAAACAAGTCATGAAACAAAGGATCAACTCAGAGTCACGATTTTTCAGACAAGTCCAAAAAAGGCCGGACTAGTCCGAAGATTGACAGAGGCAAAAACAGACAAGTCCGGACTATATCGGACAAGTTCAAACTTGGTCAGAGGGAAATCAGACAAGTCTGGCAAAACCTGACAAGTCCGATTTTATTCAGAGGAAAAAATGGACAAGTCCGCTGGAATACCGGACTAGTCCGGATAAGTCCAGGAACATAGCAAAATTTCCAAGGATTCGGTACACCGAACTAGTCCGCAATGGACCGGACAAGTCCGAAACTGTCCAGAGGCAAAAACAGACTAGCCCGGAGCAAAACGGACAAGTCCGACGAAGGTCAGAGAGAAATCGGACTAGTCCGCACCAAAAACAGACTAGTCCGCACTTCCCAGAATTCTTAAGTGTGGTTTTACTCTAAATTCATTTTAAACTTATTTATTTTTATGTGGAATAATATTAAAAATGTATTAGAATGTATGTAATGCATGATGCATGAAAATGAGGGTGTTATAGTCATAATTGAGTTATCACAAGCTGTTCTATACCTTTGACTAGCCTCCTAGGATAATATAATTTCACAGACAGGTCTAGCCGTAGGTAAAGAACCGTCTGTGATAAAGTATACCCTACGCAGTACTACCTGCTGTTATTTCTAATTTCCAGGTTAATTTCATATGCACATTCACACACAGAAGATGACATTCACACATAGTAGAAACAATATAATCTCAAACGCATCATCAAAACAAAATCACCAAAAAGTCATCTCATATTCATATGTATAAGTTACACTTTCAATTAACATACAAGTCAACTATTATACATATTACCAAAAAGCATCATGTCAATTCATAGTTTACAAGTTTTACTAAAAACTGTTTCTATGGTCATACTTGCAGAGTTCTAGCACATCAACTATTACTCGCGATGCAAGAAGTGACACAGTTGACTCACAATCTTGTCGGCTCCTCTATGAAGAATACTTCTAGAAACCGACCATTCTTGATTCACATTATTCGTGTGCTGCAATATTGAAACACATAATAAGCTTTAGAATGTGTTGGTTTGAACTACCTCAAAGTATTGATCAAAGTGAGTACACATGAATTTATTTAGTATTTTTTGGAGCAGTTCTACTAAGAACAATTGAATTTTGAAGTTGGAATCAATATCTGGAAATAAAGTTTCTGGTAATATTGAACAACAAAGATAAAATTTGGATTTGGGAATTTTATAAAGATGAAATGGCTATGAACATTTTACAGGATGTGAGGAACACCTAACTTGAGGTTCTGGTAAAATTTGGTGAATTTTCAGTGAAGGAATCCACTGTGAAATTCTATGAGTGTTTTAGGTAAATGAATTATACAGATATGTATACAGGCTTTAATGACAAACCACTTGCACTACTAGAAACTAGAGTTCAATACCTTTCTAATAAAATAATACAAGTATTAAAATACACTAGTTACAATGAAAATGAAACTCAAAAGTAAGAAAATACAATATCGACAATAAGGATAACTTACATCCTCACGATTCACTCTATATTCGCAGGCAGTCCGAAGATGCTTGCATACATAATACCCGCATAAGACGCTCCCAGGAGGCTACTTGGGACAAGGATAATATGTTAATATATGCAATGCATCCTTATTAGGAAGGCTCTGACCACTAAGTTGTTTCACGTAAAACCGCCAAGCCCTATAATACAAGAATGTCATATAAAACTTGTCAACACATTCTAAATGTGTGTAAATTAAAAGTATCGAATAACCGTACAATTTCAAAATAAAAAGGAAATCTTTGTAACGATTTGGTTAGTAATCGGTTGAGTCCAAGACTGTTGCCAAACCCTACTTGGCTTGATGAAGATCATTATGTAGTGTTTACTGCACACGTACAAACATACATGTTAAGTTAACAATTAGCAATAATTGCTATTTAATGTCATGTCAAACTTACTCGAAGTGGTACGGAGCCTTTACAAGGTTCTTGCCATCTGTGACAAAGTTGAACATGACATGTTCTATGTAAGCTGCAATCTTTGTCCATTTATCATTCTTTTGTTTGCGATTGAATTTTCAAATTCTTTTTGTTAGGTGCTTATACTCTTTTGAGTTCCGTTCCACCTGAAAGCTCGAATTCGTCTTTGCAATCACTGTAGGGTCAAGGATACCTGTCTTGCTGTTCAACGTTTTATTATCCATGTGTTGCATCCTATTGAAGAAGTTCAAAATTGTTATAATCTCATAACATGTGTATGTGTGTAGTAAGAAAAGCAAATACGAAATATTAGAGGCACTTACAAGCACCAGATGAGTAGTAGGTTGATTTCGAGCATGCCTCAATGGAAAAGGCTATGCAGATCTTCAAAGAGAAGGGCTCATTTATCTTATCCAATGCTCCAGAATGCTTCTTTTGGCACATGAAATGTGACATAAGAAAGATCATATTTTGTGCTGACAGTGATGTACCACTCATGCATTCTTCTGAGCGAGACAACTTGTTTGCAAAGTTGTACCGATGTCATGAACAACTTCTCATTCTCATATTCAGGAGGAACATCCCGATCTTGTATATTGGAACTCCTGGTTTAACTAAAGTCGTCTCCCGATTATATTTCAAATCATCTTCTTCCCACTCCTCAATATTTTCTAATGATGATTCATGTGAAGCACGAGATGAATTAGATGTTCCAATTTTTTCCTTCAATTTTTTCAAATATTGTGACACTTCTTTAGAAGGTTTCTTATTTTTGTATGAGCTAACTTTCACAGGCACTGATGATCGAAGAGTAGTCATCGGAAGTTGGACACTGGCTTGTTATTGAACCTATTGTTCAACTAATTGCTCTTTACTGCCAGCAACTTGCTCTGGTACTGCATCAGTCTGTTGTTAATTTGGTTGCTCTTGGTTATCTTTACTAGCATGGTTACTATCTTCCTTGCTGGGGCATAGCGGGAGTGGATCTTCCAGGACTTCTGGCTTAGAAGACAGGGTTGCAGTATTTTGAGATGCGATCGTGGGTTCTCGCCAATCGTGTTGCACAAGTTTTTTATATACAGGATCCATGAACTGAGAAGATGCATGTAGTTATTTCTGGAAAGCAAAATATTGTTTGGGTTGATAATGTGGGAGATAATGAAAGGGAATATAATCAATATGAAAATATGTGCCTTTTCACCGAACCAGAAAACATCAAGCGCGCAGAGAGAAGCATTAAAAAGGATTTGAAACCCTATATGCGAGATGTCAATGCAAAAAAAAAGTTTAAGATATGTATTGTACATATTTGAAATATTACAATGAAGCTTTAATATTTTAATTTGACATTTTTTCTTTTTAAGAATTTGTTCATATACGTGGGTATATGTATGTGTGTGTATATATTATTATATATACATATAAATGATATATATATATATATGTATATGTAAAGTATAAAATATACATATATATAATATATTACTATAAAATGCTCTGAAAAATATTATTAAATATTTTCTTTTAGTCTCCTTCACAGTCGGTCAGTAAGTAAAATCCGTTTGTGAAAACATAGGGAGCATCATAGGCAGTCTGTATAAAATACTATATGAAATATATACACCACTGCAGACGGTTCTTTATTAATAGCCGCCTGTGTAAACATGGTCCTGACCTAGGTGGTGATTTATTAAAAACCATCTGTGATGTTTGAACCAGTACAAACGGTTCTTTATTAATAACCATCTGTGAAGATCATGTATTTATCAATACGGTGGTTCTTGAAAAACAGACTGTGATGTTTGAGCATCAGAGACGGTTATTGTATCATTCGACATCACAGATGCATTTTTTACGGACCGCCTGTGTAAAAAAATCGAGGCGCCCATGAAAATTTTTTTTGTAGTGGTGCTTACAGGCTACCAGAATCAAAAGACACAAGCGAGATGTTGTAACAAGCATGCATGTTATAATTATTATTTTATTAATCTTAGTCTCAACTCTCACAGTAGATTTACACAGTCAGCCTTCGGATTTTTATATAAATTAATTTATGTTTATTACATAAGCATGTCATCAAACTTGAGCAATAAACCTGTTATCAGTGTAAATTTGATTAATCCCGTGTATAATAACAGTTTTTTCAGAAAAGAAACTCCATAATTTGAGTTGCCTATAACTTTTTCATGTGAACTCCACTTTAAGTGATTCTTGTGCTCACCCAACCATATCATGTAAGATTTCTGCTATATACTTTTTACATCGCGTTGCTACTGTTATATTTGTGTGTTCTTAGTGTGTTTGTTGTTTGAAGGACAAGTTTGATGCACTGGTGAATAGGGATGCAAATGGGCGGATATGGACGGATAAAATGCTTTTCCATATCCATATCCACATTATAATTTCGGAAACGGATTCGGATTGGATGTTGCCGGAAATGAATTTGGTATCGGATATGTTGGATGTATCAGAAACGGATTCATCGGATCGGAAACTTATATATATCAGACAGACTCAGATATTTATTTCGGAAAATACATTTCACATATCACATCTTTAAATGATAGACAATAAAAGAAATATAAAATTCACACACATAACACATGTAATTAATATTTCACATATCACATCATTTCACATAACACATGTAAGTAAAATTTTAAAAAAATAACACATAACTTGTAGTCATAACACATAAGTTACCACAAGTATCTAATGATATCTATTAACACTATATGATAATGCTTTGATGTATGAATCAGAAGCTTAATCTACAACTTTATATTTTTTATTGTAAAATATGCTTAGTTTATTAATCACAAGAGCTTCATGCACAGTTTCATATTCCATTGTGAATCGTATGGGTTGCAGTATTGAAGATAAACATGGAAAAAAAGTATATTCATCTAAAAGTGGTCGGTTGGTATAGTAGTTGGGCTCTAGCTTTGCATGTGTGGATATGTGGGTTTGAATCCCACTTCCAGCAATGTTTTCTATGGATGGGCAGGTAGGTCAGATTTTCATTTGGACCAGGCTGCATGTTAGTCAATGGGCTAAAAAAGTGATTCGGATTTAGATTCGGATATATCCGATAAAATATGGATATCCGACCATTTGGATGGATATTAAGTCGTACCGTTTCCGATACGATATCCAAATTCAAATATCCGATATCCGATCTATATCCGATTAAGATCTAACGAAAATATATGGATTGGATATTTTCGGATCCGGTACACGGACAGATCAGAAAATATCCGATCTGTTTTCATCCATACTGGTGAAGCTATCCCACTTGTGTCAAGATGTCCTGGGTTAGACGCTGTCTCTTTGTAATGCACATTGCAGGAATAAGACTGACAACTAATCCTTCTCCAGGCCTCACCTCCCGTGAGAGCTTCTAGCACTAAGTCTGTTCTTGTAGTGTGTTTGATGTTTGTTTGTCAGTTTTATTATACATATATACAAACTCGTTCAAGTACTTCCGCCGCTACCGGAGTGTGTCATCATGAACACCCGCGCGGATCGTTGGGTTGGTGGCTGCGACACTTTAACCAGCAATTAGAGTTGTAGCAGGGCAGATCTGAAAGGCAACGGCCATAGGCAATGGCGAGGGTTCAACACCGCTGCAATGTGGAATAGGGGTGTCAGATGCTCGATGGGAGAGTCATGGCTGCACGAGGTGGAGCGGGTGGTGAGAGTGGTGGATCGGAAGGTGCAGATGGCATGTGTGCTGGTGGTGTCAACGACCAGAATGACATGCATGTGGATGAAGTGGAGGGCGCCGTACGACAACAATGATGAGGGGGCCGACGTTGCAATACCAAGTGCTAGATCCGCTGACCTTGGGTGGAGAGGAATCGGATCAAAGACAGGGTGCGCCAGATTTGGTGGTAGGAAGACCTGCGGGTGCACGTCACGTGCACGGTGTTGATTCATTCTGCTGGGAAGCGGTTGTGGGTGTAGGTGGTGTTGCTGTATCAGAACAAGTGGTGAGTCACAACAACTATAGTGCAGTCATTGTCGACCCCTCCGTCCCACAAAGACCGTCACTTTGGCAATTTTAAGACAGATTTAGAGACTTGGGAATAGCCGCATGTACCTTATTAAAGTCAGGTCAGACTTAATAAGTTTCCTGTTTTGATTCACAGTTGCAGCAGTAAATACGGCATTTTTCCCACAACAGTTGCCTGCTTTTTTCCCAGAACACGTTTCCCAAAACAAGTCAGGAGAGGGGACAGGCTACGAGGAGCCGGACAGCCTATCCAGAGCTGGACAGGTATCTGTAGCTGGGAAAGCTATGGGGAGCGGAAGTTTCCAGGGGAGGCGGACAGCTATCGGCAGCTGGGCGCAAGCCAAAACGACTGTCTTTCCGGGACAAGCTAAACAAGCTAAAACGTCAGTCTTTGCAGGACGGAGGGAGTAGCTCGCTGCTGCTCCAGGCATTGGGATGGTCTGATCCAGGTGACCCCAACCCGGATCTGGGCATCCGTGTGTCTACAGTTAGGAGGCTCGTAGTGGTGCCGGTCGGCAAGAGGAAGACATCACGACAGATAGGAGTAGTGATGGTTGTGGGAACACTTAGTGAAGCTACCAACGACTTGCTTAGGTGGTGGGTCCATACGATTCTAGCTGTTAGTGGCAGGGATGATTCCCTGGAAGCAATAGTCAGGTGGCAGTGGCGAGAGAAAGCCTAATCTGATGGAGCATTGGACCGATAATAGCGACTCATGAGGGCACCATGAACCCTCTCTAGGTGTTGTCATAGTACTTCATCACCTCCACTGAGATCTTCCATGTGAAAATAATGTTCGTGATTCCTGGATGAGCGATTATGGTACTTTTGTATTGTGTCCCTGCTTCAAGGTGTCACAATTGAAGGTCCACTTGCAGTCCAACTCGACTTACTGGTGGCTGTTACTTGTCACGGAAACTCTCAACTGCTTTGATGGTAGCGGGTCGGTAGAGAAAGAGTGAATCTACTTTTCTCTCGTCTCTCCTCCTCTACGGTTTATTTGTCCAATACGTAGCTAGGAGGCTTAGCAGTTGGCGGCATATTTTCCAGTATTGTTAGTGTTGGCCATTGTGGCTAAGAGCTCTGTTAGCTATCTGAAAGTTTCCTAGAGGGATGAATAGGCAAATATAAAATTAAAACATAAATTAAATATGCTCTGATTCTAGAGTCTCAGATATGTCCGAGCCTTGGTCGGACTTACTTTGAACAAGTCTGGTAGGGATACGGATATGTCCGATTCTCGCACAGCGGAGAATAAAAGACTAAACATTTTAAGTAATATAATGAGATAAAATTGCAACCTAGCAGTTCTATAGACAAATATATAAGCAATAAGAATAAAACAAGACCCTAGAATAATAGAGTACGAGATATGATAATAATGATCACAAGCAAGTATGTGAATGAAAATACGATGCAAAGGTGTAAATAGAGACAAGTAGACAAGAGGATATTTCACCGAGATTCAGTTCCACAAACAAACCTACGTCCCTGTTGAAGAGTCCACAAAGGACCGAAATTTTACTAGCCCTTGCCTCACCAAATGGTGCCAAAGATCAAAACTTGGTTCTTCCACTATTCTCAAAGAATAATACAAACTTCCCGGACAACGAAATCACAAATGATTCTAACCGGTTGACCCCTTGTCCTCTAGGGTGTTAACCCTAAAGTAAGACACACGAAAAATTTGATGCAAACTCAGCAAATCAAATCAAAACTCAACCCTAAATACCCTTCTTTTTAAATCTCACTTCACTCACTCACTCTTCCCAAATATCCATGATTTTGCTCAAAGAAGGTGAGGATTAAGGTTAGAAGGGCTCTCGAGGGCTTGTGGCGGTGCATGTATGTTGCTTGAGGG
Source organism: Tuctoria greenei (assembly GCA_036927565.1). Classification (NCBI taxonomy): domain Eukaryota; kingdom Viridiplantae; phylum Streptophyta; class Magnoliopsida; order Poales; family Poaceae; genus Tuctoria; species Tuctoria greenei. Next base: position 138,432,037 of record JAYESD010000007.1, read on the forward strand.
TTAGGTATGTGTTTAGGGATTTTCCAAACCCCTTTTTGTTCCCAAATGCGATTTTTGACCGTGGTTACCAACTAATCTTTGGACATGTTTAAAAAATTCTCGGACATGTCGGAGCCTTTGGGTCCCACAAGGGGTGCGACTCGTACTTTAGATTGAATTAGTCCCAATTCAAGTTAGACAAGTTTGAGATCCAAGGAGGATTTTTGTTATGAGGACATGTTCGAGCCCAAGGTTCGAACAAAATTGGATCGAACATGTCAAACATATATCGGACAAATCCGAGAGCCAACAAGTGGAAATTTTTCTATGTCCTGGTAATGTCGGACATGTCTGATATTGATCGGACATGTCTGATGGACAACAAAAGGAATATGGTCTCCATTTGGGTGCCCTCAGACATGTCTGAGCACTTAATTTCGGACAAGTCTGATTCTGAACAGAGAGTTGTGGCTGGGTCGAACGTGTCTGACCCAAATTGTATAAGCCCGATCACCATAGGAAGAATTTAGTCTCTGTTTAGCATGTCCGAGCCACACTGTTGGTATTTCTTAACGTCTACAGTTCATCCTAGTAGCAAACGCTAGTTCTGCAGAGGCACTAGGCTAACCTAAGCCAAAGCAAGATGAGTTCAAGCGCAAGTGTCGAAGTGTGCAATCGACACTTTCCTCTGTACTACTAAGAAGTAGTCTGCAGATGTTCTTTTTTAGGAGGGACGTGACTCAAAGAACTCAAGAACAAGGTGACACAGGGATTTTTACGCGGTTCGAGCTACCTGAGCATAATATCCTACTCTATGGGGGTGTGTTGTATTGGGTGATACTGAGCCTGAGTCAGTATGCTTGAGTGTGTATGAGATGACTGAGACTTGTCTAAGCTGTCTTTCTACCGTGCAGTGTAGACCTTTTTATGCCAAGGTCTAGCTATTACTGTATGACCGAGGCCCCACAGGTGGCCACGGAATACTAAGCACCCTGTATAGGTTATAAGGCGCTTAATAGTGGCTTAATTTGTGTTTACGTGCCTAGATGGGGACATTACCACACTTGAAGGCTCCTCTGGCCGTGCAACATTAATGCAAAATTAATGACACGCTAACCATGTCTTGAAATGGTTGATTTATAGTCTTGAATGTCTGCGCCATTTCTGGATAGTTGAAGATCTCGATGTCCTTCCCGTTGGAGAGGTATCCGACACGTGGCAACACTGGAGCTACCCTTAGTAGGGAGGCATGTACGGGGCTGCGAAACACATGGCAGCATCGGAACCATCTTTAGTAGGGAGGCATGTTCGGTGCCTCAGGACACGTGGCAGCACTGGAGCCACCCTTAGCAGGGAGGCATGTCCTACGCCTCGACACACATGGCAACAATAGAGCCACCCTTAGCAGGGAGGCAGATCCGATGCTTCAAGACACATGGCAGCATCGGAGCCACCCTTAGCAGGAAGGTAGGTCCGACACTGCAGGACACGTGGTGGCCTCCGGATGTCTTCTCTCTTGGAAGGTGGGACTCAACGCTTCTTCCTCTGGTAAGCGAGGGTACCTGGTCCGCAAAGTACTGACAGTGGCCCTCGGGCCCAGCTCGAGGGAGGTTTCAATCCTTCAGGTGGGGCCATCATCATTTCCCACATTGCTGCTTCAATTTTTCACTTGGATGGTTGAAACAATGGCACATTCCCGTGCCACCTATATGTGCCCCTTCTTGATTTGGAAGGTGAGATACACAATGTGTTGGTCCCATGTCTTGAAAGGTGCTGACTCCCAATACGATTTTTGTACCGGTTCCTAGTGCAATCTTTGTAGTCTTGTCAGGGCACTTCCCTTGGGTTCCCAACTTCTCATCATGACAACGGTTCACCTAGTGCGACTTTTTTGAAAAGTGGAACTGGGACCACTAGTCATCGGCGAAGGTGAAGATGCGGTGCGTAATCAAGCTTCGCGTGCAGTTACCATCCAAGTGTTGCAGAGGATAATAAAGGAAGATGTTTGCATAGGGAAGGAACTCTTACTCTTCGATCTGTTTCCTTGCGCATAGAGCTCTTCGCTTCCTTCTCTGCATCGTGCTCTCTACTTTGCTTCACTCACAGATGGAACCCGATCTTCTTCCCATCAAGCTCGTCAACAAGAGGGACATTGTGAGTGTTGTTGACATTTCTTATGTCACAGATAAAAATCCGCAAGCGCACGAAAACTATCGTGTACCATTTCAGCCATGAGTATTCGCAAGGGTATCATATTTATCCCGAAGGAAGCCAACGGAGTAAAGTCGATACTACTCTTATGATCAGGCTATGGGATACTAATCAATTATCAAGACAGGGGTAAGTTGATAATATGGGTAGTGTGACACACACCTAAGCAACCTATTCTAAAGGGTAAATGGGTCCTAATGGAGATTAGACTATGAGTTGGCGAGTTGCTCCTACAATGCTTCTAATATACACATACATCACCTAGGTTAGGTACTAATGAGCATGTCAATGGTGAATCCTTATGCTAAGTTGTTCAACACATCTGGCAGGGGTTTACCCCTAGCAATACTAGGACGACTCCTGCAAAGAGCCTGTGGCAGAGCCGAACATGGAGGATTACAAGGACAGATAGGGATGTCACCACCTACTGCCTACCTCTTCAATCCGTGGGTCTACGAGACATCCAATATTACTTAACTATCCTAGCACCCTACTAGCATATTAAGTAAATAACTTAAGAGTCATGACACAAGCCATCTTAAAGCAATGATAAACATCATTGAACCAATGTTGAGACATAACATAAGTTATTCATATCAACATGATCATATCATAACCAATTAGACTATAGTGGGGGTTTGTAGTGTTTATGATGATAGAATAATATTGCTATGGAATAACCATAAAGACTAATACTATCACATACATGGAATCCACAATCAAACAAGAAACATTTTATCCAAGTATATGAATAAAATAAGACCAAAGATAATATCTTTATTATGCATAAAGTCACAAATACAAGAAAAGATACATGAGCCATACCTTTCCCATTTTGGACTAGGGACTAGGGGCTCCTCTCTACAGCCTAACCTCCACTAAAGAACTATTAGAACTAGTTTATACAATAGAATGATGCTCAACACTACAGGAAACGCTGACACTTATGTTGGCCAACTTAATTTACGTCGGCCGACCGACGTAAATTAACTAACTTATGTCGGCCAGGAAAAACCGACGTAAGTTAGTTAACTTACGTCGGCGACCGACGTGAGTTAGTAGACCTACAACAATAAATATAAACTTACGTCGGCCTGGACAACAAGCCGATGTAATTAAATACGCTGACGTAAGTAAGGATTAACTTACGTTGGCTGGAAGACTGGCCGACGTAAGTTACATAGGCCGACGTCATTTAACTATTTAGCTGACGTAAGTTAAGTATTTTAACCTACCCTGCACGCCTTCTCTTATCCCTTCCTTACCCGTGCGCGTCGCTTTGCCAACCCGTCGCCACCGCTTTGCCAACCCGCCGCCGCCGCTTTGCCAACCATCACCGCCGCTACCGTCCGACGCTGCCACCGCCAGGTATGCTCCTCCCCTCCCCTCCTCCCCTCCCCTCCCCTCCCCGACCGCCGACCTGGCCCCCCGCCCCCTCCCCGAGCGCCGCCCCGCCCTCCTTGGTGGACGGCCGCCGTCCGTGCATCCCTTTCACCCCCCATCCACCTCCCCTCCACAGCCGAGCACCGCCCCCCTCCTGCTCCCCTCCCCGGCACATCTCTCCCTCCCCCTCCCCCTCCACCTCCCCTCCCTGGCCCCCCTCCCCCTACCCTCCCCGGCCGAGCGCCACCCCACCTCCCCCTCCCCTCCCCTCCCCGACCCCCTCCCCTTCCCCTCCCCTGCAGAGCTCCCCCACCCCCTCCTCCCCTCCACAGACCCCCCACCCCCCTCCCCTCCACTGACCCCCACCCCCCCACCCCCACCCCCTCCCCTCCTTGAAATTTGAATTTAATTGAATTGCATTGTGCCTAATTTGATTTGAGTTGATTTGAATTGAATTAAATTGAATTGAATTGTTCAAATTTGAAATTTAATTGAATTGAATTGTTTAAATTATGCTTAAATTGCTTAATTGTTTATTTAATTATGCTTAATTACTTAATTTTCTTACTTTAGATTATGTTTATTTAATTATGCTTAAGTGGTTAAGTTGCTTAATTGTGCTTAATTTGCTTAGTGTAGATTATGCTTAATTAGTGTAGTGTAGATTATGCTTAATTGGTTTATGTCGAGGGCGGCGTCGGGGGCGGCCGGCTGTCGGCGCACTTAGGTTCCTTCGTGGCTATAGATGGCCAATGGGCTGTGTCGGGCCAGCCTGGCTCGAGCCCGGTCGGTCTCGTGCATGAAAACAATAGGCCCGGCGCGGCCCGCAAATTTGCCGTGCTGGGCCGGGCCAGCACGATGGGCCATAAGCCAAGGCCAAGCACGACGGATCCCATTTTCCCCTGTTTGGCCGTGCCGGGCCCGTTCGCGGGCCCAGCGTGTCATGCCAGCCCGAAGCCTGGCCGAGCCGTGGTATATATGTAGCATATATATGGCCCATCGGGCCCAACCCTAGCGTATATAGGCAGTGTGGGTCACGATCGTGACCCGTGACTAGTGACATGAGGTGAATCGTTAGGGTTAAGGGTATATGGGTCGGGCGGCCCATTACTAACCCTAAAAGTCTGTAGCTAGGTATCTCTTTGCCGCATGACCCCTCGTACGTTCACATCGGTGTGTTTGTGAGTACGTATAAGTCCATAAGAACTCCAAAAACGTATGTTGCGAGTATTTGTCCTTGACTCGCAAGAGACGTAAGGCAACATGTTTCCAAGCTAACCAGTTGCCCCCCTTTGTACTTTAAGAACTGCACCGGATAGGGGGTGTAGTGTTAAATATGCGGCGTTATGCTGCCGAAATTTCGTGATTTCTAAGACGGATGATAATCAAACATTGATGAATCGTTAGGGTTAAGTGACCAACCCATATGGGCACGACACGCAATAAGTGTGATCGTGCCATGTAGACCATTGTAGTCGTGGCCTCCGCCACAGCTTCTTCGCCAACAGTTTCGTCGTCTCGCCAGGGTCCTCGCCTCCTCTGGACGAGAGTCTAGGAGTCATCGCTCGTTGGGCTCGCCTCGCATCCTCATATATTCGGGGAAGATTCGGGCTGGCCATCACAGATGGCGGGTGGCGGCCAGCGACTCAATACGAGGCGAGGAAGATGAGGGTGGCCGAGTGGGGTCTGAGGTCAAGCCCGAGGATGGCCCGTGTCGGACTTTGAACTGGCACGGACCCAGTTCACTGTCTCTCTTATTATTTCCTCTATCATTCATAAACTAACAGTAATTTGTCCGGCTATTAATTGCAGAGTCAAACATGGGCAAAGATCCTAGTTGGATGTGCACTGGTTGGAAGAGAAGAACTGGTGGTCACTCAGATGAGTGGTACGCCAAGACATAAGCTTTTGTGGAACGAGCTTTTTCGTTGTCAAATAGCGATAAGGCGCGGTGCCCATGTACGAAATGCCGAAACAGAATGTTTTTGGACAAAGTGGAACTTACGATGTACTTGTGTTGAAACGGTTACATGTCACATTATGAGTTGTGGAACTTCCACGGCGAGACAACTTCTCAAGCTATACAAGAAGTGGAAGCGGACAATGATGCTTCCACAGAGGTTGATATGATGGATGAGATGCTGGAAGCTATACGACCAGAGCATACAGAAGATCCTCAAACAACAGAGGTTAAAGAGTTCTTCAAACGTATCAAAGATTCAGAAGAGGCGCTGCATGGACACACTAAAATGTCAATCCTCAATTTTGTGACTAGACTTATGGCAATTAAGTCTAAGTTCTTCTTTTCTAACAATTGTTACAACATGCTCATCGATTTTTTCAAAGATGCCCTTCCACAACCCAACAAAGTGCCTAAAGATATGTACAACTCAAAGAAAATTCTTTCCGGTCTCGGTATGAAGCACGAGAAGATTGATGTGTGTCCGGACAACTGCATGCTTTTCTAGAGAGAGCATGCCAATGAGAAAAAATGTTTGAAATGTTGTCAACCGAGGTTTTTCGAAGTTGTTAATAACGATGGTAATACTGTGACGACAGAAGTCGCACGTACGCAACATCGTTACTTACCTGTGACACTGAGGTTGAAGCGGCTGTTCCATTCAAAAAAAAAAAAACGGCCAGACACATGAGATGGCACAAAGACGGTGAGTGTGAGAACAATGGAGTCATGACGCACCCGTCCGATGGTGAGGCATGGAAGGCGCTGGACCGGTTCGACCCAGAATTCACTCGTGAAGTGAGAAATGTTTGCATCGGGTTGGCGACAGATGGGTTCACACCGTTCAGCACAAACGCCGCACCATACTCCTGTTGGCCCATCTTTGTCATTCCGTACAATCTTCCACCTACTTTTTGCATGAAGAATGAGTTTATGTTTCTTAGCCTCATTGTACCTTGGCCATATCATCCTGGGTCACGTCTCAATGTGATGTTGAAACTGTTGATCGAAGAGTTGAAAATGTTGTGGACAGGAGTCGAAGCGTACGGCTATTACAAGAAGCAGAAATTCAACCTCCTAGCTGCTTATTTGTGGTCTGTTCATGATTTTCTGGCATACGACATGTTTTCTGGATGGAGCACTCATGGTCGGTTGACGTGTCCGATACGTGCCTCAGATACCGATTGCTTTTGACTTACCCATGGAGGCAAGATATCTTGCTTCGATTGTCATAGACGTTGGCTGTCTCTGAATCACTTGTTTAGACAACAGAGGATTGTCTTCAGAAAGAACACCGTTGTCACTAAAGGACCACCGAAACATCTTAACGGGTCAGAAATATCTGATATGTTGGACATATTGGTGCCAGATGAATGTCGACCTGGATATTTTGAAGGTTATGGAGACAAACACAATTGGACTCACACATGTGGACTTTGGGAGCTACCGTATGTGAAGTCGTTGATTCTAAGGCACAACATTGATGTTATGCTTCAAGATCATAACATGGACGAATGTATCATAAGCACATGCATGGACATGACGGGCAAAACAAACGACAATTTAAAGGCTCAAAAAGATCTTGCCGAGCTTTGTAACCGTCAAACTCTTGAGCCCTCCGAAAATGGTGGTAAACCACGCGCTCCTTTCTGTCTTCGACCTAAAGAAAAAAAAGAAGTTCTCGAATGGTTGCAAAGGTTGAAATTCCCAGATGGTTATGTAGCTAGCCTGAGACAAGCCGTGAATGTGAAAACAGGAAAACTCATTGGGTTAAAGAGTCATGATTATCACATAATCATGGAAAGACTTCTGCCTGTTATGTTTTGAGGCTATTTTGACAATGCAGTGTGGAACGTGTTAGCTGAGCTTAGCCACTTCTATAGGCAACTCTGTGCTAAAGAAATCACGCCAGAGATGATGACTAAATTGGAAAAGGAGATTCCGATACTTTTGTGTAAGATGGAAAAAATTTTTCCTCCAGGATTTTTTAATCCAATGCAACATCTCTTAATTCATCTTCCATTTGAAGCGAAAGTGGGCAGTCCCGTGCAATATAGGTGGATGTATCATATTGAAAGACCACTTAGATATCTGAAACCAATGGTTGGTAACAGGGCAAGGGTTGAAGGTTGCATCGCCGAAGCTTTTACTCTTAAGAAAGTAGGATACTTCTCAAGTGTTTACTTTGCAGAGGAACACAATGTTAATACTTCGGTAATGCGGTACAATATGGATGAGCAACCTTCTTGTAGCAATCTCTCAATTTTTGCAACAAGAGGCACTACTGTTGGTAGTTACACTTCCTACGATGTTAGCGAAAAAGAAAGGCATGCTGCTTTCTTCTACATGTACGCTAATATGGAAGAAATGAATGAATATTTCAAGTAAGTGTTTCTCCTACACTTATGCTTTTCACCACATTTTCCGACACATGTATTCTAAAAGGTTCTCTTTTTCGTGTAGTATGTTCGACAAGCAAAATTGGAGACATAGACATCAACCCACGAGCAAGCAAATAGAACAGATTCGACGGGAAAGAATAAACAGGGGATCTAATTTTCTCTATTGGTTTCGAGATCATGTAACATTTTCTCGATAACTAATCAATGTTAACAACATTTTCTTATAACTTAAGAATGCATACGTTTTCTAATAACTCCATATCTTGGACAGTGCCAAAAATATGCTAACGTCCATGAAGATTTGCGACAACTATCCCGTGGAGTGGTTAATGTTAGAAGCTATGGTCGATATGACGTCAACGGCTTTCGATTCCGTACAACTCAATTTGAATCTCATCGTCCTCTCGCGACAACATGTAATACCGGAGTTGTGATGAGGGCAATCGATTCGCAAGATCATGAAACGCAGTACAACGGGATTATTAAAAAAAATCCTTGAATTCACTTTTGTCGCAAACAAGCCAATTCGAGCGGTATTCTTTGACAGCGAATGGTTTGATTCCATTCGTGGAATTCGAGTAAATGAATTTGGCATAGTCAAAGTAAAACACAAGGAACGGTTGAAAGGATTCAATTCATTAGTTCTTGCACACCAAGTAGAGCAAGTGTACTATCTACCTTATCCATGCAATAAATTCAAAGCTTGGTGGGTGGTACATAAGGTGAATCCTTGTGAGTGGTTATACGCTTCAGGAGATGATGATTACCATGACGAAGCTGAGGTTGATTGTGTCTACCAAGAGGAAGAGTTGCCAGACTCCTTCTCAGTCGAGCCCGGTGTAGGACTCGATGACTTAGTTGGAGACGCTCAAGATATCGAGGCTGGCACAGAAGCGGAAACAGAATCAGAATCGGAAATTGAAGATATCGTTGACATAGTCGAACCTGCTGATTTGCACAAACGAAAACGATATGCAGAAGAAGAAGATCGATGGGCTGGTTTAAGGAGTAGGGTACATGATCGTTATGTTGATGAATTTTGAAGTAACGTTTTATTCACTAATTTAACATTAATTTTTTATATTATCTTTGCATATTTATCATTTATTCCTTGCAACAGGATGTCGTCAAAGGGGAAGGGGAAGCCAGTGAGAGGGTTTGAGTCACCACGAGACCCTTGCTCAGGGACCTCGTTACCTTCGAGCCAATGTTCTCTCTTTCTAGCGCACGCTCCACCCTCAGCTATCGTGTGCTTTCAGCAGACGGAACTAAATTTTAGTTTACAATAAAGTTATTTTAGAAATTGCAGTTGTTAATAATTATTTATTGTCAATCTTTTCCTTTTGTGCAGTCTGACTCAGAGGCTTCTGAGTCTGAGTCATAGTCAGAGGCTAGGGGGCCGCTACAGGAGCCCGAGTCAGAGGCTAGGGGGCCACTATAGGAGCCCTCTAGCGCTAGCCTCCCTTCGGAGCCGGCTAGCGCTAGCCTCCCTATGCAGCCGGCTACCACTAGCCTTCCTTTGGACTCCGGTGGTTCCGCAGAGCCTTCAGGGTCACAGGACGCGACAACTTTGCAGTAGGGGCGACGGACGAGGAGGACCCACTTTGCAGCTCCTCCTCTGGTTACTACTCAGCAGACCACGATCCGTCCTGTTTGAGACAGGTAAAAACTGTATATAGTATATTAAATATTAGATGTTGTTTTCCTTTAATTAATGATTTAATATATTTTGTAGATGTTGGTACGACTTTTCGTTCACGGGGACCGAGAAGCACGACAGGTGTGGGTACCGGAGTCCACACATCCGAGGATCTCATTGGGTGGTGTCGTGCGATGCGACACCCAACAGTTATACCAGAATAGAACCTGAATAAGTACAAGACGGAGTCTTTTATTTTTCATACAGCGGAAGTTTTTACAATACTAACGGAAGTAAAGAAATATATACATATCATAGCTACGCTCTCAGCACTAGCTATGCAAAAGCAAAGTTATCCATGCCTGGGATACTTTGCACTAGCAACACTCAATTAGGGCGGCGTGCAGGGTTCCCACTCGGCTGTACACCCTGGAGGGGGTGCAGCCTCATCATCAAACCCTTCGTCAACAGTATAACCTGCAAAAACTCGTTAACTGCAAACGTGAGCATAAGGCTCAGCAAGACTAACCCGTCTCACTAGACATATGCAAAGGGGACTCTAAACATAGGTAAGGTGAAGCATAAATGACTCGCCTACAAGTGGATCCTTATAATAGAGTTTAAGTAGCAAATGACATTCTCCAAGCACAGCACATCATGGGCTCCACAATTAAACAAGAAACGCTTTACCAATGATATGACATGCTCAGAGCACATAATGCTATTACAGCTAAAGTATGGGGAAATTGTAAACTTTTAATTGTACTATCTATAAATCATACAAGGTTGCAAAGTAATTATAATTCAATACAATATGATTTTCTGGCTTCTTTAGTATTTACTACGTCACGGCGCAGTGAACAAGTGGTACTCTATTACCGCGAGGGACGATGATTGCAATCAGGACACACCCGGACAACACGACACATACGCACTTTTGGAAATGCCAGCGAGTACTTCGCGCAGTACCTACGTAACACTTCAGTACTAGTCGTATATGGCAACCTTTCACAAGACACTCAAATGTCGAACCGGTCGATCCGTCACGAGCAGGAGGTGCCTGCGTGGGGCGTACTCTGACGTGCCCACCAGCAGATTTACACCTTGCTGCCCTCAACCCACACCTATAAAATGGAACGGTATGCCTCGACACCCAAGTGACCAAGCTACGTCAGTTTATTGGATTCCATATTTCCATTATGTTGCCGGTACAATTCAAGCTTGTCCGAAGGAACCGCACACGAAGCGGGCCTTAATCGACACAAGCAGAGCTATGCGACCGAGACTCACTTTTCGCCGCTTCCTATCCATTCCCTGCCCGATCTCAACTTCATTACATTAATCCATTTTCTATCTAACCAATTCTGTAAGATATGTCCTACATCTCTCGCGAGTAGATTCCAACTACTCGACTTCTACCGGATTTCCTATGCATTAGCAAACCAGTTACTACAGGTCAAACTGTAACTCGTTCCAACCAATCCCTGGGATTTTTGGTCATGCATGTGGAGTATCAATCATCCTAAACTTAATGCACAATTCATATACTACTCATCATAGTGATAAAGCTAAATTTTAAAATAACTTAAATGCAAACCGGGGCTTGCCTTGTTGCAGGTCAAAGTCTGAGTTAATAATTGGAAGGTGCTCTTCCAAGGCTTCTGGCTCCTCCTCGACTTCGGTCACTATACGATATGCATATAACATGTATATAAATGACTTTGAAAAATAATTATTATTAAGACCATAATTTAATTCATGGTGATCACTATATGATAGGGACCTTAATTGTCTTTGGAACTTCGATGGTAGATACTAGGGAATATGCTCAAGGCTCTTGCAAAGAACAGGAGATGATCATAGTAGATTGTGGTCTCCGAAATTATGGCAAGCAATCAACTTCCAAAAATTTCCAGAGAGGAAACTATAGCTTGAACCTAGCTAATAGTTGATAATCAAGATAGAGGAAGTGGTTCTGGTTCTAGCAAAATTTGTTTCATAATTTTGTAAGCTTTGGGGAAGGAGTTATTGTATTTCTAATTCATCAAGAATTTCTGGATTTAGTTTATAATTGAATTTCTAGCCATTAAATCAATATTTAGTTTGTAACTGAATTAGGACTAGTATAGTAGGTTAATTAAATCCAAGATTTTTACAGGAGCTAGGGTATGACTAAAGGAAGGATCAGTTTAAATTTGGGACATAATAAAGCAACTGAACATCTGTAAAAATTCAATAACTGAAAAAGGAAATTGAACTATACAGAGGTCTAAACAGGTGCAATGGCTCCCAAACTTTTTCTGGTTTCAAGAAGGGGACAATAAATTTTATGTAAATTTTGGGGATTTTTCCAGTGGATACCTTGTCTGGAAAAATTGCATTTTCATTTGGAAAGATTAATTTCTACAGAGTTTTACTTTGAGTTTCACAGAACCTGCTTGGTACTGGCAGAAACTAGAGCTCAATAGCTTTCAAAAAAAATTGGATTGAAGATTTTTGGAGCACCCTACAGAAAGTTATTGATTTTCTAATTTGGAGCCAAACCTGGAATAAATTCCTAATTTGAATTAACTCGTGGGCCCCACTGTTTTAAAATGGACCAATGGTATTTAAACCACACGGGGCCACAGACATCCACTGTGTAGACACAACAGATCCCGTGGCCACATCTGATCCAACGGGGTTTATAGCCGCTGACACGCGGGACCCGCCGCATCGTCTTCCACCTCCCGACGCGGGCGGCGCGCGGGGCTCCCGCGGCGGTGCTTTCCGGCGAGCCTCGTCGGATTTGAGTTCCCGGCCACCGCAGCTCCCACCCTTGGGCACCCGACCGTGAAATCACGCGCTGAGCACGATGGTGGGGTCGGGGAGGTCTGCTGACGGTCGGAAACAACAACGCATCGGCGGCGGCGGATGCTAGGGTTCCGACCATGTCGGAACTGCCGCTCTGTGGCTAAAACCCATCTAAAAAGGCTGGGGACGTCTTCTGGAACCACGAGGAACGTGCTGGACATGCGATATCGTCGTGTAACGGTCGGCAATGTAGTCGTCGACGGCGACAGAGGCAGCCTCTTAACGGCAGAGGGGAAAACTCGCGATTCTTGAGCGACGGTCGATTATTTCCGGTGATTCCAGTTCGAGAGGGTGCGCGATTGGGGAGAGTGATTAAGCGTGGAACTCTAATTGCATGAAATACCGAGCGTGTTCATAAGCTTCAGCCAAGAGTAAAACCTAGCTAACTTGCTCGATACTTGCGTAAACAAGGAACAGCTTTCACTGTTGCGTAGAGCGTGTCCGGGCGCATCAGTTTGCTATGGGAGTCGAAGCACGAAATGGCGTGCAGCGGTCTGGCAACGTGGAGCAGGGACGGCGCACGGTGAACACGACAGCGACCTTCGGTATAGCCTCAAAATCATCGGCCAAACCTTCAACTATGCAATGAAAAGATTGATCCAGAGGACAGAGGAGGAAGAGAGGAATCACCTAGCTGTTGGAGGCTTGGCGCGAGAGTTCTCCGGTTGGCCAGCAACGGTCGCGTGGAGCCGGCGGTCGGAAGCTCGCGCGCGGGATGGAAATTGTGAAATCCGTCGACTCAGCGGGGTGGGAGGTGATAAGGGCGACTGGGAGTTGATAAGGGAGAGTCCAGGGCGCTATTTATAGGGCTCAACGGCGGTGGCGGGCTTGTGTCGCGCTATGCATGCACGCCGTCGCGGTGGCGGGCGCAGCGCGCGCTGAAATGCGGCTGCACGTGGGCTGCTGACTGGTGGGTCCCGCCAGTCAGCCCCACAGCCACTACACCTTTAGTAATTCACTTAAAAATAGTAAATGAACTCCAAAAATAATGAAACTTCAGGGCTAAGTCAAGAAAATTGTGATGAACACAATGGTGGGTTTAGATCTTCATGTTCAAATCTATTTTTACCAGACTTTGAATTTGAATTTAAACTTGATTCAAATTCGTTGAGCGTCTCAAATAAAATAACAAATGAGTTCCTAAAATCTTGAAATTTTGTAGGTAAGCTCTGGAGAATATTAGAATGCAAAGGAAAAATTTAGAGCCTCAAATTTGAATGTTTTTGGCAGGGCCCAATTAGTACTGTACTTTGAATTCCCCTAATAAACTCCACCCAAATAATTCTAATGTTTGAAAAGGGGTGAATTTAATCATTCTAGAATTAATGGTGAAGTCCAATACTCATGTTAATAAAATTTAGCCATGAGTGCAAGAAAGGTTTGGATGGCATTAAGTTCATTTGTACCACTATATTGGATTTTTAATATAGTTGAACACTAAACTTATAACTGAATTCACATGCCACAAAAGTGGGGTTTTACATTCCTCCCCCCTTAAAAGAATCTCATCCCAAGATTACCAAAGAAGGCAAAAAGAAAAGATCTAATGAACATATGCCGCTAACAAGTCCGGTCAACCGGTCAACGATCACCCAAATTGAGTCGTGCTTATGGAGAGTGGGAGGCAACCCAACAATGAAATCCATGCTGATATCCTCCCATTTCCAAGTCGGTATGCTTAAAGGTTGAAGCTGTCCTGCTGCTTTCATATGGTCGGCCTTCACTCGCCGGCACGTATCACACTCGGATACGTATTTAGCTACTTCCCTCTTCATCCGAGTCCACCAGAACTTCTTTCTGAAATCTTGGTACATTTTTTTACTTCCTGGATGAATGGAATACTTGGATAAATGAGCTTCATCCAGTATCTTCCTTCGAAGTTCCATGTTTCAGGGTACCACTATACGGTTGTTAAACCAGAGGGTACCTTCATCGTCACTTCAGGAACATTCCATATCCCCCTTCTTCATTCTTTGCCGAATATGCGACATCCCCTTGTCCTCCTTTTGAGCTGCCATAATATCCTCCCTGATGGTAGGAATGAGAGCGAAATTGTAGAGGGCCCCATATGGAACCAAGTAGAGACTCGGTTCTTCTTCTCCTTCCATCGAGGTAATGGAAAGATTGTTGATATGGGACTTGCGGCTCAGAGCATCTGCGACTACGTTTGCCTTGCCGGGATGGTAGTGGATCTCAATTTCATAGTCCTTGATCAACTCTAACCATCTCCGTTGTCGCATAGTCAAATCCTTCTGGGTGAAAATGTATTTCAAGCTCTTGTGTTCAGCATATAGGTGTACTAGATTACCCAATAAATAATGCCTCCACATCTTCAATGCCAGTACTAGAGCAGCGAGCTCAAGATCATGAGTCGGGTAGTGCTGCTCATGGTTCCGGAGCTATCTTGATCCATACGCGATCACTCTTCGCTCTTGCATCAACACACAATCTAAACCAATCCCAGATGCGTCGCAATAGACATCAAATGATTTGGTTGTGTCTGGTTGGGCTAAAACTAGTGCCGTTGTAAGGTGTTTCACCAATGCTTTGAAACCTGCCTCACATGCCTCAGTCCATACATACTTCTGTCCTTTCTTCAGAAGTTCTGTCATTGGTTTAGCTATCTTGGAGAAATTGGGTATAAACCTCCTGTAATATCCTGCTAAACCCAGAAAACTTCGAACTTCATGTACAGACTTTGGAGACTCCCATTTGAGGACTTGCTTGATTTTGCTTGGATCAACAGCAATCCCCTCTGCTGATATGATGTGCCCTAAAAATGGCACTTGGCTGATCCAGAATTCACATTTGCTGAACTTAGCATAAAGTTGGTGGTCCCATAATCGTTGAAGCATGATACTTAAGTGTTGAGTATGTTCTTCTTCGGATTTTGAATACACAAGTATGTCGTCAATGAAGACCACGACAAACTTGTCCAATTCCGGCATGAACACAGAGTTCATGAGATACATGAAATGAGCCGGCGCGTTGGTTAATCCGAAGGACATAACAAGGTACTCATACAATCCATACCTCGTCGAGAATGCTGTCTTTGGTATATCTTCTGGTCGGATTCTAATCCGATGATAACCAGAACGAAGATCTATCTTCGAAAATACTTTAGCACCCACCAATTGATCGAAAAGAATATCAATGCGGGGTAGTGGATAATTGTTCTTGATAGTGATAGCATTAAGTGGACGATAGTCTACACACAGTCTCAAGGTCTTAGCTTTCTTTTCTACGAACAGTGCAGAACAACCCCATGGTGATGAACTTGGACGAATGAAACCTTTGTTCTCAAGTTCAGTTAACTGCTCCTTAAGTTATGCAAGTTCCTTGGGTGCCATCTTGTAGGGTGGTCTTGAGATTGGTACTGTTCCTGGTGCAAGTTCAATCTTGAACTCTATATCCCTTTCTGGGGGCATACCAGGAAGATCTTTAGGAAACACGTCCGGGTATTCACATACTACCGAAATATCCTTAAGTTCCATAACCTCGGTGTTGTGAGTAGATGGGTCCAATGGAATGATGTTCTCAAGATTGAGAACTTGGGGCTGATGGAGTGGAGAGTTTAGATAAATCTTTCGAGGAACGATATCAAGAATAGCACTATTGTATTGCAACCATGCCACTCCTAAGATGATATCTAGCTTTTGAGTCTCTAGGATAATGAAGGAGGTAGGATAGATGTTCCCATCTAGGTCAAGAGGCACCTTATGGGCTATCTCACATGTTACTACCCTTCCTGCTGGAGTGCAAATCATATATGGAGTTTTTGTGGAGATAACAGGCTGCTGATTTTTAATGACAACAGATTTACTAATGACACTGTGGGAAGCTCCAGAGTCAAAAAGTATGACTACGGATTGATCATAGATATAGAACGTACCTGTGAGCACGGGCGCCTTCCGGAACGTCCTCGATGGAGAGGTGGTGGACGTTGCCGGGTCTGGTGGCTGGCTTCTTGAGCTGGTTGCGGGGTTGGTTGGCCCCCTGGTAGGATGATTGCCCTCCGCCTTTTCGATTCTGCGGACAGTCTTTGGCGAAGTGCCCCGTGCGTCCACACGTGAAACACGTGTACGGGGTTTGGCCAATACGAATGGGAGGAAGGAATCCTGGTGCACGTGGTGGAGGTGGAAGTGCACGTGGGATCATCCCTTGTTGTTACTGCGGCTGGAATCCGAAGTTGCTGAACTAGCGACCACTAAACATTGGTGGTCGTGATGGCGGTTGCCACCTCTGGCCGGATGGTGATCGATACACCATACGGTACTTCTGAGGAGCACCACCTCCGCTGCCCTGCGGAGCACTCCTCTTTTTCTTATCTAAGGACAGCTCGTGCGTAGCGTCCTCCTGCATGATAGCAGCATTGACGATGTCGTTGAAGCTGCCGCGGTTGAACAGGACAAGCTTGTCCTTCAACTTGGGGTTCAAACCCCGGTAGAAGCATTCGCGCTTTCGATCTTCGGTATTCACTTGGTCCTAAGCGTATTGGGCCAAGTGGTTGAATGATTTAGAGTACTCGTACGCACTCCTTCCTCCCTGCCTCAGCTCCAAGAACTCTTGAAGATTCCTCCTCATAATCCCGGGAGGGATGTGGTAGGCGCGGAACGCCTCCCAGAATTCGGCCCAGCTTACGACATGGCCTGCGGGGCGTGCGACAAGGTAATTGGCCCACCATGCACCGGCAGACCCCTGCAGTTGCTGCGCTGCAAACAGCGTCTTCTGCTGTTCGGTTACCTCGAGTAAGCCAAACTTTCCTTCAATGGTGTGGAGCCAATTATCCGCATCCAACGGTTCATCGGCCTCTCTGAAGACTGGTGGATCTGTCGATGAGAAATCAGAGTAGGAACTCTAATATTGCTGACGCGGTCCATCATTTTGTCGTCCCCCTTGACGGGATGAGTGCTGCACCAGAGTCCGCAGTAGCTCGGTTTGCTTGTCGCGCGAGCCGAGTACTGCAGCAAGAACCTCTGCAAGACTCCTGGGAAGTGCGGGTGGAGGTGGTGGAGGTGGTTGCGTTTGAGGCGTATTCTGTCCCGGGGGTGGTGTGTCACCCCCCTGACCTCCACTGGAACCTCCCCCATCTTGACTGGTACGAGTACGCACCATACTGCAATACAACGATTCATACCATAAGTCTCATTGCCTCAAGTTCATCCTTCCATAAAAATAGTAATGTGGTAGATAACAATAGATGATGCATAACATTCACATATATTGATAAAGCACAAACTTTATACAATCTATATTATCTTGGGCCCAAGTTTGCAATAGATCTCCAAAATTAGACAAACTTCATCTAAAGAAGTCGTCTCATCTATGCTTGGTCACCACAAGTCATCATGCCTATATTATTGTACATCCACCTCGCTACTATTTACAACAAGACTCATAAAGTCGCAAAATAAGTGTGGTGTTTACTACACATCATTACACTCGGCCTAAAGTGATAACTACATTATCACTGCCCTTTACTCATAAAACTCGACCTCCTGAGGATCTTCTTCTTCCTCGTCATCCTCAGGATTAGGCACCACCGGTATGGGTGCTGGAGCAGAAGATGATGCCTCGCTCAAAAGTGACGTCCTTTTGGCAATCATAGTTTGCCAATCCGTCTGTACCATAAACATCCCCGAGGCCTCGTTCTCCTGTTGAGCCTGCTCACAGCTGGTCTTCCAGCTCTGAGCCTCTACTCTGGACTGATCCCGATCTGCAGTCACCACGTTCAACTGGGTGTCCCGGTGGTGTCTATAGAGTAGGCTCGCCTCCAGGTCAATATCTCTCTCTAGAGTCTCCTGGCGAGACGCGGCTAAATCCAAAACAGCATCATGCCACTGATTCTCCCTAAGGTTCAAACGATGATTGAGAGGAGCCATCATATTCTAAGTCCGTCATTTGCGCACTCAAAGTGATTTGCTCGAGTCATGGCTTGCTTCAGATTGTTTGTCAATTCTTTTATGCATGCCCTTTGATTACCCTTCTTGCAATGTGATGCGGCTGCATACATCGCTAAGGCTGTTGCGGATGTTTGGTTGCCCAGGCTTCAGAAGCCCTGCCGTTAACTGGAAAGAACTCATATGGAGTACCCACCAGATGATGGTAATGGAGTTTGCAAAACCTCCCTATGTCAACACTTGCGGCGTAGCTCTATGTTTCTTCTAATATCAACCCTTTGATCTTGATGGAGTATGGAGCCCATCTGAGGTGCAGTGGACCAGCAGGCACATCGACGTAGATGGTGCAACTCCACATACCGCTCTCCTGGAAATTCTTGCCCCAATAGCTAGGCAACACCAGATAGCCAAACTGGCGAAGCAACCTAGCAAACACGTCCGGGAAACCGGCTTGCCCGGTGCACGTTGAGAACACCCATCCATTAGGCAACTGAATTCTTGGTGCTGCCATCTGTGGACAAACATACCTGGATGTCAATACACCATATAAGTATTCAACTCAATCAATGATAATGTTGGACAAATGAAATTATCCATAATCAATTGATTCAGGTAAATCTGCAAACTGGAAATGATCACAGTTCTGGTTCATCTGACCTTCCTGTATTAACCCAAAAGTTTCATACAGGAAATTTCAGAATTAAAAGTTAATTTGAATACAAAAGTTGTAGTACACTTCAAAACCTTTCCAAATTGTACTCATACAGCTCCAGGTGAACTAATATGAAGAATCTATACAGGTTTTAAGTTGACTCAAGTTTTCTGGAAATTTTGACAGAATCTCCCCTGTATATGGGCTTACCTCCACATTCTATACAGGTTTATCACGATGAGATATTGAGGTAATGTCAAAATAAACATTGTATAACATCGCGTTAAAAATCCAGAAATAAAAGATTTCCACCCTAAAAACTTTGTTATTCAGCTATCACGCACAAATGCACCACCCTGTGCAAACTGTTCCAAGTTCTGGACTGCGAGAACCAAGTTTACGACAAATGGAATTAGGCATAGCTACACCAAGATTCAGGTCAGGAGTGACAAATAAAGTTGAAAGAGGGCTTCCTAAGATTTCCAAAAATGTATATATGTGACCATGTCACTATTCAGGATTAAGAGCTATAACTGTCCAAACTTAACAGTTGAACTGACTGGTTTGCACCAGCAGTTCTGCAGTTTGCTGTGTTGACTTCCCAATTTGGTTTAACTCCTACCCAAATCAGGAAAAACTTCCCATAACAAACTTGTAAATATACTCCTACCATTTTCAAATATGCATCACAATAAGGCAGTGGATTTTTCTACAGCAAGTTATGGCAAGAGATACAGAGACTGGTACAATGGAAAGGTCATCTGGAGTAGTTACAATACAACCCAGATTTCAACAGAGTATCAAGCTTTTATGTCTTTATGGTCAACAGAGAAGTTGTAGAGATCTTCACGAGCTTTCCATCCATATATGATACTCCTATACTCTCTATCATATAACTAAGATTACAACCCGGCGAAGTCGAGCCAACTTCTGCCAGAAAACAAGAATCTTGATTCTATTTATTCTATTGAGACGGAACCCTTTTTGCGGAGTCCAAACCTACCAGCATCTGATATTTGGACTTTCCAAAGCATTATGAGACCATTCGGTCGGTGGGGTTGGTCTAGTATCATGTTTGATACTAACGGTACTTCGTATCTCACCAAAGAAAATTCTATCCGGTATTTCCGGTTACGTCTATAGGTGGTCCCTATATCGTTCTCTTGCAAACGGCTTCTACACGGTCTTCTACCGTAGTTAATGCTGCAAAAGACAAACAATCCCCTTTCACACCTTCACACCTCAAGGGCGGCACGGGGAAACACGACAGACAGTCACAATAATACATATGAAAATAAATGCATATGACCCTGGTGTGAGTCGTCCTCGAGCGAGGTCATGTCTCGAGGTACATGGCTGTAAATACGTCTGTACAACAAAGACCCCCGTACGATCTGGCTTATATATGCTCGGGCATACGTGTTTCGCATGCTCCCATAGAACATGAATAGTTCTAGAGAGGCATACTATCGTGTTATACACCACCCGACGGGGGCTCCCACTAATTTTGTGTCACTCTGGGGTACTGCGTGTCATAGGTTCTCAGAAACATTGAAAGCTTCAGAGACTCCTATTAACTTCCCGTGCCAAGCCACGAAAATTTCACATACCACTCCTCGTATGCTGAGCTTACCAAGATTGATCTGCTCTTGGTGGCGTACCTTACCTCTTACCTGACGTCGGGGCGTTGTTACAGAATATAATAACACATAGTTAGTTAACCACCTTTATACCTTATACTAATAATACTCCTTATAAAGGCATATAGCTAATACCTCACTCAAGTCCTAATTTTTGAAAATATGTCCTTTTCAAGCACACTGTTCCCAATGATGCTCTGATACCATGTCTGTGGGTACCAGAGTCCACACATCTGAGGATCTCATTGGGTGGTGTTGTGCGATGCGACACCCAACAGTTATACCAGAATAGAACCTGAATAAGTACAAGACGAAGTCTTTTATTTTTCATACAGCGGAAGTTTTTACAATACTAACGGAAGTAAAGAAATATATACATATCATAGCTACGCTCTCAGCACTAGCTATGCAAAAGCAAAGTTATCCATGCCTGGGATACTTTGCACTAGCAACACTCAATTAGGGCAGCGTGCAGGGTTCCCACTCGGCTGTACACCCTGGAGGGGGTGCAGCCTCATCATCAAACCCTTCGTCAACAGTATAACCTGCAAAAACTCGTTAACTGCAAACGTGAGCATAAGGCTCAGCAAGACTAACCCGTCTCACTAGACATATGCAAAGGGGACTCTAAACATAGGTAAGGTGAAGCATAAATGACTCACCTACAAGTGGATCCTTATAATCAAGTTTTAAGTAGCAAATGACATTCTCCAAGCACGGCACATCATGGTCTCCACAATCAAACAAGAAACGCTTTACCGATGATTTGACATGCTCAGAGCACATAATGCTATTACAGCTAAAGTATGGGGAAATTGTAAACTTTTAATTGTACTATCTATAAATCATACAAGGTTGCAAATTAATTATAATTCAATACAATATGATTTTCTGGCTTCTTTAGTATTTACTACGTCACGGCGCAGTGAACAAGTGGTACTCTATTACCGCGAGGGACGATGATTGCAATCAGGACACACCCGGACAACACGACACATACGCACTTTCGGAAATGCCAGCGAGTACTTCGCGCAGTACCTATGTAACACTTCAGTACTAGTCGTATATGGCAACCTTTCGCAAGACACTCAAATGTCGATCCGGTCGATCCGTCACGAGCAGGAGGTCCCCGCGTGGGGCGTATTCTGACGTGCCCACCAGCGGATTTACACCTTGCTGCCCTCAACCCACACCTATAAAACGGAACGATATGCCTCGACACCCAAGTGACCAAGCTACGTCAGTTTATTGGATTCCATATGTCCATTATGTTGCCGGTACAGTTCAAGCCTGTCCGAAGGGGCCACACACGAAGCTACGTCAGTTTATTGGATTCCATATGTCCATTATGTTGCCGGTACAGTTCAAGCCTGTCCGAAGGGGCCACACACGAAGCCACCAGCGGATTTACACCTTGCTGCCCTCAACCCACACCTATAAAACGGAACGATATGCCTCGACACCCAAGTGACCAAGCTACGTCAGTTTATTGGATTCCATATGTCCATTATGTTGCCGGTACAGTTCAAGCCTGTCCGAAGGGGCCACACACGAAGCGGGCCTTAATCGACACAGGCAGGGCTATGCGACTGAGACTCACTTCTCGCCGCTTCCTATCCATTCCCTGCCCGGTCTCAACTTCATTACATTAATCCACTTTCTATCTAACCAATTCTGTAAGATATGTCCTACATCTCTCGCGAGTAGATTCCAACTACTCGACTTCTACCGGATTTCCTATGCATTAGCAAAGCAGTTACTACAGGTCAAACTGTAACTCGTTCCAACCAATCCCTGGGATTTTTGGTCATGCATGTGGAGTATCAATCATCCTAAACTTAATGCACAATTCATATACTACTCATCATAGTGATAAAGCTAAATTTTAAAATGACTTGAATGCAAACCGGGGCTTGCCTTGTTGCAGGTCAAAGTCTGAGTTAATAATTGGAAGGTGCTCTTCCAAGACTTCTGGCTCCTCGACTTCGGTCACTATACGATATGCATATAACATCTATATAAATGACTTTGAAAAATAATTATTATTAAGACCATAATTTAATTCATGGTGATCACTATATGATAGGGACCTTAATTGGCTTGGAACTTTGATGGTAGATACTAGGGAATATGATCAAGGCTCTTGCAAAGAACAGGAGATGACCATAGTAGATTGTGGTCTCCGAAATTATGGCAAGCAATCAACTTCCAAATATTTCCAGAGAGGAAACTGTAGCTTGAACCTAGCTAACAGTTGATTATCAAGATAGAGGAAGTGGTTCTGGTTCTAGCAAAATTTGTTTCATAATTTTCTAAGCTTTGGGGAAGGAGTTATTGTATTTATAATTCGGCAAGAATTTCTGGATTTACTTTATAATTGAATTTCTAGCCATTAAATCAATATTTAGTTTGTAAATGAATTAGGACAAGGATAGTAGGTTAATTAAATCCAATATTCTTACAGGGTCTAGGGTATGACTAATGGAAGGTTCAGTTTAAATTTGGGACATAATAAAGCAAATGAACATCTGCAAAAATTAAATAACAGAAAATGGTAATTGATCTATACAGAGGTTTAAACTGGTGCAATGGCTCCCAAACTTTTTCTGATGGTCAAGAATAGGACACTAAATGTTATGTAAATTTTGAGGATTTTTCCAATGGATATCTTGTCTGGAAAAATTTCATTTGCATTTGGAAAGATTAATTTCTACAGAATTTTACTTTGTGTTTCACAGAACCTACTTGGTACTGGCGGAAACTAGAGCTCAGGTGCTTTCAAACAAAATTGGTTTGAAGATTTTTGGAGCATCCTACAGAAAGTTATGGATTTTCTAATTTGGAGCCAAACCTGGAATAAATTCCTAATTTGAATTAATTTGTGGGCCCCACTGTTTTAAAATGGACCAATGGTATTTAAACCACACGGGGCCACAGACATCCACCGTGTAGCCACAACAGATCCCGTGGCCACATCTGATCCGACGGGGTTTACATCCGCTGACACGCGGGACCCGCCGCGTCGTCTTCCACCTCCCGACGCGGGCGGCGCGCGGGGCTCCCGCGGCGGTGCTCTCCGGCGAGCCTCGCCGGATTTGAGTTCCCGGCCACCGCAGCTCCCACCCTTGGGCACCCGACCGTGAAATCACGGGCTGAGCACGATGTTGGGGTCGGGGAGGTCTGTCGACGGTCGGAAACAACGGCGCATCGGCGGCGGCGGATGCTAGGGTTCCGACCATGTCGAAACTGCCGCTCTGTGGCTAAAACCCGTCTAAAAAGGCTGGGGACGTCTTCTGGAACCATGAGGAACGTGCTGGACATGTGATATCGTTGTGTAACGGTCGGCAAAGCAGTCGTCGATGGCGACAGAGGCAGCCTCTTAACGGCGGAGGGGAAAACTCGCGATTCTTGAGCGACGGTCGATTATTTCCGGTGATTCCAGTCCGAGAGGGTGCACAATAAAGCGTAGAAACTATTTGCTAGCAATTGGGGAGAGTGATTAAGCGTGGAACTCTAATTGCATGAAATACCGAGCGCGTTCATAAGCTTCGGCCAAGAGTAAAACCTAGCTAACTTGCTCAATACTTGTGTAAACAAGGAACGGCTTTCACCGTTGCGTAGAGCATGTCCCGGCGCATCAGTTTGCTATGGGAGTCGAAGCACGAAACGGCGTGCAGCGGTCTGGCAACATGGAGCAGGGACGGCGCACGGTGAACACGACGGCGACCTTCGGTATAGCCTCAAAATCATCGGCCAAACCGTCAACTATGCAATGAAAAGATTGATCCGGAGGACAGAGGAGGAAGAGAGGAATCACCTAGCTGTTGGAGGCTTGGCGCGAGAGTTCTCCAGTTGGCCAGCAACGGGCGCGCGGTGCCGGCGGTCGGAAGCTCGCACGCGGGATGGAAATGGTGAAATCCGTCGACTCAGCGGGGTGGGAGCTGATAAGGGCGACTGGGAGTTGATAAGGGAGAGTCCAGGGCGCTATTTATAGGGCTCAACGGCGGTGGCGGGCTTGTGTCACGCTGTACATGCACACCGTCGCGGTGGCGGGCGCAGCGCGTGCTGAAATGCGGCTGCACGTGGGCTGCTGACTGGTGGGTCCCGCCAGTCAGCCCCACAGCCACTGCACCTTTAGTAATTCACTTAAAAATAGTAAATGAACTCCAAAAATCATGAAACTTCAGGGCTAAGTCAAGAAAATTGTGATGAACACAATGGTGGGTTTAGATCTTCGTGTTCAAATCTATTTTTACCAGACTTTGAATTTGAATTTAAACTTGATTCAAATTCGTTGAGCATCTCAAATAAAATAACAAATGAGTTCCTAAAATATTGAAATTTTGTAGGTATGCTCTGGAGAATATTAGAATGCAAAGGAAAAATTTAGAGCCTCAAATTTGAATGTTTTTGGCAGGGCCCAATTAGTACTGTACTTTGAATTGCCCTAATAAACTTCACCCAAATAATTCTAATGTTTGAAAAGGGGTGAATTTAATCATTCTAGAACTAATGGTGAAGTCCAATACTCATGTTAATAAAATTTAGCCATGAGTGCAAGAAAGGTTTGGATGGCATTAAGTTCATGTGTACCACTATATTGGATTTTTAATATAGTTGAACAGTAAACTTATAACTGAATTCACATGCCACAAAAGTGGGGTTTTACATTCCCCCCCCCCTTAAAAGAGTCTCGTCCCGAGATTACAAAATAAAGAAAAAAAGAAAAGATCTAATGAACATATGCCGCTAACAAGTCCGGATAGTTCTTTCTAAGATACTCCTCGCTTTCCCACGTGGCCTCTTCAGCACTGTGGTTACTCCACAAGACCTTGTAGAAATGCAAGGTGCGGCTTCTTGTGGTGCGAGTCTTCTCATCGACGATCTGAGTTGGATGCTCATAATAAGTGAGATCAGGTTGGAGAGCTTCCAAATCTTCTATACGGACATCAGTGGGAGTTTTAAGACATTTCCGTAACTGGGAAATGTGGAACACATTGTGAACCCCTGAAAGTGACAGCGGTAACTCCAATTGATATGCCATAGGTCCGCATTGTGCTAGGATTGCGAATGGCCCAATAAAACGTGGAGCTAGCTTCCCTTTCACTGCGAATCGATGGATACCTTTCATAGGGGATACCCGGAGATAAACTTGATCCCCAACTTCGAAGTGAAGAGGTCAACGTCGTTTGTCCACGTAGCTCTTCTGACGAGACTGAGCGGCTTTGAGATTTGTCTGAATAATGCGCACTTGCTCTTCGGCTTCTTTTATTAAGTCGATGCCATATACCACTCGTTCACCAGATTCGCACCAGTTCAAGGGTGTGCGACATTTCCGACCATAAAGAGCTTCATATAGCGCCATCCGGATGCTAGCCTGGTAACCGTTGTTGTACAAAAATTCTGCTAATGGTAGATGATCATCCCAATTTCTACCATGGTGGATGGCATAGGCACGAAGCATGTCCTCTAGCACTTGATTCACCCGTTCAGTTTGTCCATCAGTCTGAGGATGATAAGCCAAGCTTCATATCAGTTTGGTACCCAATGCATCGTGGAGATGCTCCCAAAAGCGAGCAACAAAAATAGATCCATGATCTGAAATGATTGTGCGTGGTACACCATGTAGACACACTATTCTGGAGATATAAAGTTCTGCATACCGCTTTACATCATACCTGACACTGGCCGGTATGAAATGAGCCGATTTGGTCAACCGGTCAACGATCACCCAAATTGAGTCGTGCTTATGGAGAGTGGGAGGCAACCCAACAATGAAATCCATGCTGATATCCTCCCATTTCCAAGTTGGTATGCTTAAAGGTTGAAGCTGTCCTGCTGCTTTCATATGGTCGACCTTCACTCGCCGGCACGTATCACACTTGGATACGTATTTAGCTACTTCCCTCGTCATCCGAGTCCACCAGAACTTCTTTCTCAAATCGTGGTACATTTTGTTACTTCCCGGATGAATGGAATACTTGGATAAATGAGCTTCATCCAGTATCTTCCTCCGAAGTTCCATGTTTCGGGGTACCACTATACGGTTGTTAAACCAGAGGGTACCTTCATCGTCACTTCGGAAACATTTCATCTCCCCCTTTTTCATTCTTTGCCGAATATGCGACATCCCCTTGTCCTCCTTCTGAGCTGCCATAATATCCTCCCTGATGGTAGGAATGAGAGCGAGATTGTAGAGGGCCCCATATGGAACCAAGTAGAGACTCAGTTATTCTTCTCCTTTCATCGAGCTAATGGAAAGATTGTTGATATGGGACTTGCGGCTCAGAGCATCTGTGACTACGTTTGCCTTGCCGGGATGGTAGTGGATCTCAATTTCATAGTCCTTGATCAACTCTAACCATCTCCGTTGTCGCATATTCAAATCCTTCTGGGTGAAAATGTATTTCAAGCTCTTGTGATCAGTATATAGGTGTACTAGATTACCCAGTAAATAATGCCTCCACATCTTCAATGCCAGTACCACAGCAGCGAGCTCAAGATCATGAGTCGGGTAGTGCTGCTCATGGTTCCGGAGCTGTCGTGATCCATACGCAATCACTCTTCGATCTTGCATCAACACACAACCTAAACCAATCCCAGATGCATCGCAATAGACATCAAATGATTTGGTTGTGTCTGGTTGGGCTAAAACTGGTGCCGTTGTAAGGTGTTTCACCAATGCTTTGAAACCTGCCTCACATGCCTCAGTCCATACATACTTCTGTCCTTTCTTCAGAAGTTCTGTCATTGGTTTAGCTATCTTGGAGAAATTGGGTATAAACCTCTGGTAATATCCTGCTAAACCCAGAAAACTTCAGACTTCATGTACAGACTTTGGAGACTCCCATTTGAGGACTTGCTTGATTTTGCTTGGATCAACAGCAATCCCCTCTGCTGATATGATGTGCCCTAAAAATGGCACTTGGCTGATCCAGAATTCACATTTGCTGAACTTAGCATAAAGTTGGTGGTCCCGTAATCGTTGAAGCACGATACGCAAGTGTTGAGCATGTTCTTCTTCGGATTTTGAATACACAAGTATGTCGTCAATGAAGACCACAACAAACTTGTCCAATTCCGGCATGAACACCGAGTTCATGAGATACATGAAATGAGCCAGCGCGTTGGTTAATCCGAAGGACATAACAAGGTACTCATACAATCCATACCTCGTCGAGAATGCTGTCTTTGGTATATCTTCTGGTCGGATTCTAATCTGATGATAACAAGAACGAAGATCCATCTTCGAAAATACTTTAGCACCCACCAATTGATCGAAAAGAATATCAATGCGGGGTAGTGGATACTTGTTCTTGATAGTGACATCATTAAGTGGACGATAGTCTACACACAGTCTCAAGGTCTTATCTTTCTTTTCTACGAACAGTGCAGAACAAACCCATGGTGATGAACTTGGACGAATGAAACCTTTGTTCTCAAGTTCAGTTAACTGCTCCTTAAGTTCTGCAAGTTCCTTGGGTGCCATCTTGTAGGGTGGTCTTGAGATTGGTACTGTTCCTGGTGCAAGTTCAATCTTGAACTCTATATCCCTTTCTGGGGGCATACCAGGAAGATCTTCAGGAAACACGTCCGGGTATTCACATACTACCGGAATATCCTTAAGTTCCATAACCTCGGTGTTGTGAGTAGATGGGTCCAATGGAATGATGTTCTCAAGATTGAGAACTTGGGGCTGATGGAGTGGAGAGTTTAGATAAATCTTTCGAGGAAAGATATCAAGAATAGCACTATGGTATTGCAACCATGCCACTCCTAAGATGATATCTAGCTTTTGAGTCTCTAGGATAATGAAGGAAGTAGGATAGATGTTCCCATCTAGGTCAAGAGGCACCTTATGGGGTATCTCATATGTTACTACCCTTCCTGCTGGAGTGCAAATAATATATGGAGTTTTTGTGGAGATAACAGGCAGCTAATTTTTAATGACAACAGATTTACTAGTGACATTGTGGGAAGCTCCGGAGTCAAAAAGTATGACTATGGATTGATCATAGATATAGAACGTACCCGTGAGCACGGGCGCGCCTTCCGGAACGTCCTCGATGGAGAGGTGGTGGACGTTGCTGGGTCTCGTGGCTGGCTTCTTGAGCTGGTTGCGGGGTTGGTTGGACCCCTGGTAGGATGATTGCCCTCCGCCTTGTCGATTCTGCAGACAGTCCTTGGCGAAGTGCCCCATGTGTCCACACGTGAAACACGTGTACGGGGTTTGGCCAATACGAATGGGAGGACGGAATCCTGGTGCACGTGGTGGAGGTGGAAGTGCACGTGGGATCATCCCTTGTTGTTGCTGCGGCCGGAATCCAGAGTTGCTGAACTGGCGACCACTGAACATTGGTGGTCGTGATGGCGGTTGCCACCTCTGGTTGTATGGTGATCGATACACCATACGGTACTTCTGAGGAGCACCACCTCCGCTGCCCTGCGGAGCACTCCTCTTCTTCTTATCTGAGGATAGCTCGCGCGTAGCATCCTCCTGCATGATAGCGGCATTGACGATGTCGTTGAAGCTGCCGCGGTTGAACAGGACAAGCTTTTCCTTCAACTTGGGGTTCAAACCCCGGTAGAAGCATTCGTGCTTCCGATCTTCGGTATTCACTTGGTCCTGAGCGTATTGGGCCAAGTGGTTGAATGATTTAGAGTACTCGTACGCACTCCTTCCTCCCTGCCTCAGCTCGAAGAACTCTTGAAGCTTCCTACTCATAATCCCGGGAGGGATGTGGTAGGCGCGGAACGCCTCCCGGAATTCGGCCCAGCTTACGACATGGCCTGCGGGGCATGCGGCAAGGTAATTGGCCCACCATGCACCGGCAGACCCCTGCAGTTGCTGCACTGCAAACAGCGTCTTCTGCTGTTCGGTTACCTCGAGTAAGCCGAACTTTCCTTCAATGGTGCGAAGCCAATTATCCGCATCCAACGGTTCATCGGCCTCTTTGAAGACCGGTGGATGTGTCGATGAGAAATCAGAGTAGGAACTCTGATATTGCTGACACGGTCCATCATTTTGTCGTCCCCCTTGACGGGACGAGTGCTGCACCAGAGTCCGCAGTAGCTCGGTTTGCTCGTCACGCGAGCCGAGTACTGCAGCAAGAACCTCCGCAAGACTCCTGGGAAGTGCGGGTGGAGGTGGTGGAGGTGGCTGCGTTTGAGGCGTGTTCTGTCCCGGGGGTGGTGTGTCATCCCCCTAACCTCCACTGGAACCTCCCCCATCTTGACTGGTACGAGTACGCACCATACTGCAATACAACGATTCATACCATAAGTCTCATTGCCTCAAGTTCATCCTTACATAAAAATAGTAATGCGGTAGATAACAATAGATGATGCATAACATTCACATATATTGATAAAGCACAAACTTTATACAATCTATATTATCTTGGGCCCAAGTTTGCAATAGATCTCAAAAATTAGACAGACATCATCTAAAGAAGTCGTCTCATCTATGCTTGGTCACCACAAGTCGTCATGCCTGTATTATTGTACATCCACCTCGCTACTATTTACAACAAGACTCATAAAGTCGCAAAATACGCGTGGTGTTTACTACACATCATTACACTCGGCCTAAAGTGATAAGTACATTATCACTGCCCTTTACTCATAAAACACGACCTCCTGAGAATCTTCTTCTTCCTCGTCATCCTCAGGATTAGGCACCACCGGTATGGGTGCTAGAGCAGAAGATGATGCCTCGCTCAAAAGTGACGTCCTTTTGGCAATCATAGTTTGCCAATCCGTCTGTACCATAAACATCCCCCAGGCCTCGTTCTCCTGCTGAGCCTGCTCACAGCTGGTCTTCCAGCTCTGAGCCTCTACTCTGGACTGATCCCGATCTGCAGTCACCGCGTTCAACTGGGTGTCCCGCTGGTGTCCATAGAGTAGGCTCGCCTCCAGGTCAATATCTCTCTCTAGAGTCTCCCGGCGAGATGCGGCTAAATCCATAACAGCGTCATGCCACTGATTCTCCCTAAGGTTCAAACGATGATTGAGAGGAGCCATCATATCCCTAATCTGTCATTTGCCCACTCAAAGTGATTTGCTCGAGTCATGGCTTGCTTCAGATTGTTTGTCAATTCTTTTATGCATGCCCTTTGATTACCCTTCTCGCAATGTGATGCGGCTGCATACATCGCTAAGGCTGTTGCGGATGTTTCACCGTGCTCGTCCACCTCCGCAAGCAAGCGGGTTGCCCAGGCTTCAGAAGCCCTGCAATTAACTGGAAAGAACTCATACGGAGTACCTACCAGATGATGGTAATGGAGTTTGCAAAACCTCCCTATGGCAACACTTGCGGCGTAGCTCCATGTTTCTTCTAATATCAACCCTTTGATCTTGATGGAGTATGGAGCCCATCCGAGGTGCGGTGGACCAGCAGGCACATCGACGTAGATGGTGCAACTCCACATACCGCTCTCCTGGAACTTCTTGCCCCAATAGCTAGGCAACACCAGATAGCCAAACTGGCGAAGCAACCTAGCAAACACGTCTGGGAAACCGGCTTGCCCGGTGCACGTTGAGAACACCCATCCATTAGGCAACTGAATTCTTGGTGCTGCCATCTATGGACAAACATACCTGGATGTCAGTACACCGTATAAGTATTCAACTCAATCAATGATAATGTTGGACAAAAGAAATTATCCATTATCAATTGATTCAGGCAAATCTGCAAACTGGAAATGATCACAGTTCTGGTTCATCTGAACTTCCTGTATTAACCCAAAAGTTTCATACAGGAAATGTCAGAATTAAAAGTTAAGTTGAATACAAAAGTTGTAGTACACTTCAAAAAAATTTGCAGATTGTACTCATACAGCTCCAGGTGAACTAATATGAAGAATCTATACAGGTTTTAAGTTGACTCAAGTTTTCTGGAAATTTTGGCAGAATCTCCCCTGTATATGGGCTTACCTCCACATTCTATACAGGTTTATCACGATGAGATATTGAGGTAATGTCAAAATAAACATTGTATAACATCGCGTTAACAATCCAGAAATAAAAGAGTTCCACCCTAAAAACTTTGTTATTCAGCTATCACGCACAAATGCACCACCCTGTGCAAACTGTTCCAAGTTCTGGACTGCGAGAACCAAGTTTACGACAAATGAAATTAGGCATAGCTACACCCAGATTCAGGCCAGGAGTGACAATAAAGTTGAAAGAGGGCTTCCTAAGATTTCCAAAAATGTATATATGTGACCATTTCACTATTTGGGATTAAGAGCTATAACTGTCCAAACTTAACAGTTGAACTGACTGGTTTGCACCAGCAGTTTTTGCAGTTTGCTGTGTTGACTTCCCAATTTGGTTTAACTCCAACCCAAATCAGGAAAACTTCCCATAACAAACTTGTAAAGATCCTTGTACCCTTTTAAAAAATACATCACAATAAGGCATTGGATTTTTCTACAGCAAGTTATGGCAAAAAATACAGAGACTGGTACAATGGGAAGGTCATCTGGAGTAGTTACAATACAACCCAGATTTCAACAGAGTATCAAGCTTTTCTGTCTTTATGGTCAATAGAGAAGCTGTAGAGATCTTCACGAGCTTTCCATCCATATATGATACTCCTATAATCTCTATCAAATAACCAATATTACAACCCGGCGAAGTCGAGCCAACTTCTGCCGGAAAACAAGAATCTTGATTCTATTTATTCTATTGAGTCGGAACCCTTTTTGCGGAGTCCAAACCTACCAGCATCTGATATTTGGACTTTCCAAAGCATTATGCAACCATTCTGTCGGTGAGGATGGTCTAGTATCATGTTTGATACTAACGGTACTACGTATCTCACCAAAGAAAATTCTATCCGGTATTTCCGGTTACGTCTATAGGTGGTCCCTATATCGTTCTCTTGCAAACGGCTTCTACACGGTCTTCTACCGTAGTAAATGCTGCAAAAGACAAACAATCCCCTTTCACACCTTCACACCTCAAGGGCGGCACGGGGAAACACGACAGGCAGTCACAATAATACATACGAAAATAAATGCATACGACCCTGGTGTGAGTCGTCCTTGAGCGAGGTCATGTCTCGAGGTACATGGCTGTAAATACATCTGTACAGCAAAGACTCTCGTACGATCCGGCTTATACACGCTCGGGCATACGTGTTTCGCATGCTCCCATAGAACATGAATAGTTCTAGAGAGGCAAACTATCGGGTTATACACCACCCGACGGGAGCTCCCACTAATTTTGTGTCACGCTGGGGTACCGCGTGTCATAGGTTCTCAGAAAAATTGAAAGCTTCAGAGACTCCTATTAACTTCCCGTGCCAAGCCACGAAAATTTCACATACCACTCCTCGTATGCTGAGATTACCGAGATTGATCCGCTCTCGGTGGCGTACCTTACCTCTTACCTGACGTCGGGGCGTTGTTACAGAATATAATAACACATAGTTAGTTTACCACCTTTATACCTTATACTAATAATACTCCTTATAAAGGCATATAGCTAATTCCTCACTCAAGTCATAATTTTTGAAAATATGTCCTTTTCAAGTACACTGTTCCCAATGATGCTCTGATACCATGTGTGTTGGTACCGGAGTCCACACATCCGAGGATCTCATTGGGTGGTGTCGTGCGATGCGACACCCAACAGTTATACCAGAATAGAACCTGAATAAGTACAAGACGGAGTCTTTTATTTTTCATACAGCGGAAGTTTTTACAATACTAACGGAAGTGAAGAAATATATACATATCATAGCTACGCTCTCAACACTAGCTATGGAAAAGCAAAGTTATCCATGCCTGGTATACTTTGCACTAGCATCACTCAATTAGGGCGGCGTGCAGGGTTCCCACTCGGCTGTACACCCTAGAGGGGGTGCAGCCTCATCATCAAACCCTTCGTCAACAGTATAACCTGCAAAAACTCGTTAACTGCAAACGTGAGCATAAGGCTCAACAAGACTAATCCGTCTCACTAGACATATGCAAAGAGGACTCTAAACATAGGTCAGGTGAAGCATAAATGACTCACCTACAAGTGGATCCTTATAATCAATTTTTAAGTAGCAAATGACATTCTCCAAGCACGGCACATCATGGGCTCCACAATCAAACAAGAAACGCTTTACCAATGATATGACATGCTCAGAGCACATAATGCTATTACAGCTAAAGTATGGGGAAATTGTAAACTTTTAATTGTACTATCTATAAATCATACAAGGTTGCAAAGTAATTATAATTCAATACAATATGATTTTCTGGCTTCTTTAGTACTTACTACGTCACGGTGCAGTGAACAAGTGGTACTCTATTACCGCGAGGGACGGTGATTGCAATCAGGACACACTCGAACAACACGACACATACGCACTTTCGGAAATGCCAGCGAGTACTTCGCGCAATACCTACGTAACACTTCAGTACTAGTCGTATATGGCAACCTTTCGCAAGACACTCAAATGTCGAACCGATCGATCCGTCACGAGCAGGAGGTCCCTGCATGGGGCGTACTTTGACGTGCCCACCAGCGGATTTACACCTTGCTGCCCTCAACCCACACCTATAAAACGGAACGGTATGCCTCGACACCCAAGTGACCAAGCTACGTCAGTTTATTGAATTCCATATGTCCATTATGTTACCGGTACAATTCAAGCTTGTCCCAAGGGGCCGCACACGAAGCGGTCCTTAATCGACACAGGCACGGCTATGCGACCAAGACTCACTTCTCGCCGCTTTCTATCCATTCCCTACCCGGTCTCAACTTCATTACATTAATCCATTTTCTATCTAACCAATTCTGTAAGATATGTCCTACATCTCTCGCGAGTGGATTGCAACTACTCGACTTCTACCGGATTTCCTATGCATTAGCAAAGCAGTTACTACAGGTCAAACTGTAACTCGTTCCAACCAATCCCTGGGATTTTTGGTCATGCTTGTGGAGTATTAATCATCCTAAACTTAATGCACAATTCATATACTACTCATCATAGTGATAAAGCAAAATTCTAAAATGACTTAAATGCAAACCGGGGCTTGCCTTGTTGCAGGTCAAAGTCTGAGTTAATAATTGGAAGGTGCTCTTCCAAGGCTTCTGGCTCCTCCTCGACTTCGGTCACTATACGATATGCATATAACATGTATATAAATGACTTTGAAAAATAATTATTATTAATACCATAATTTAATTCATGGTGATAACTATATGATAGGGACCTTAATTGACTTTGGAACTTCGATGGTAGATACTAGGGAATATGATCAAGGCTCTTGCAAAGAAAAGGAGATGATCATAGTAGTTTGTGGTCTCCGAAATTATGGCAAGCAATCAACTTCCAAAAATTTCCAGAGAGGAAACTGTAGCTTGAACCTAGCTAACAGTTGATAATCAAGATAGAGGAAGTGGTTCTGGTTCTAGCAAAATTTGTTTCATAATTTTCTAAGATTTGGGGAAGGAGTTATTGTATTTCTAATTCGGCAAGAATTTCTGGATTTACTTTATAATTGAATTTCTAGCCATTAAATCAATATTTAGTTTGTAACTGAATTAGGACTAGGATATTAGGTTAATTAAATCCAAGATTTCTACAGGAGCTAGGGTATGACTAAAGGAAGGTTCAGTTTAAATTTGGGACATAATAAAGCAACTGAACATCTGTAAAAATTCAATAACTGAAAAAGGAAATTGAACTATACAGAGGTCTAAACAGGTGCAATGGCTCCCAAACCTTTTCTGGTGGTCAAGAAGAGGACACTAAATTTTATGTAAATTTTGGGGATTTTTCCAGTGGATATCTTGTCTGGAAAAATTGCATTTGCTTTTGGAAAGATTAATTTCTACAGAGTTTAACAGTGAGTTTCACAGAACCTACTTGGTACTTACAGAAACTAGAGCTCAAGCGCTTTCAAACAAAATTGGTTTGAAGATTTTTGGAGCATCCTACAGAAAGTTATTGATTTTCCAAGTTGGAGCCAAACCTGGAATAAATTCCTAATTTGAATTAACTCGTGGGCCCCACTGTTTTAAAATGGACCAATGGTATTTAAACCACACGGGGCCACAGACATCCACCGTGTAGCCACAACAGATCTCGTGGCCACATCTGATCCGACGGGGTTTACAGCCGCTGACACGCGGGACCCGTCGCGTCGTCTTCCACCTCCCGACGCGGGCGGCGCGCGGGGCTCCCGCGGCGGTGCTCTCCGGCGAGCCTCGCCGTATTTGAGTTCCCGGCCACCGCAGCTCCCACCCTTGGGCACCCGACCGTGAAATCATGCGCTGAGCACGATGGTGGGGTCGGGGAGGTCTGCCGACGGTCGGAAACAACGGCGCATCGGCGGCGGCGGATGCTAGGGTTTCGACCATGTCGGAACTGCCGCTCTGTGGCTAAAACCCATCTAAAAAGGCTGGGGAAGTCTTCTGGAACCACGAGGAACGTGCTGGACATGCGATATCATCGTGCAACTGTCGGCAAAGCAGTCGTCGACGGCGACAGAGGCAGCCTCTTAACGGCGGAGGGGAAACTCGCGATTCTTGAGCGACGGTCGATTATTTCCGGTGATTCCAGTTCGAAAGGGTGCGCAATAAAATGTAGAAACTATTTGCTAGCAATTGGGGAGAGTGATTAAGCGTGGAACTCTAATTGCATGAAATATCGAGCGCGTTCATAAGCTTCGACCAAGAGTAAAACCTAGCTAACTTGCTCGATACTTGTGTAAACAAGGAACGCCTTTCACCGTTGCGTAGAGCGTGTCCCGGCGCATCAGTTTGCTATGGGAGTGGAAGCACGAAACGGCGTGCAGCGGTCTGGCGACGTGGAGCAGGGACGGTGCACGGTGAACACGACGGCGACCTTTGATATAGCCTCAAAATCATCGGCCAAACCATCAACTATGCAATGAAAAGATTGATCCGGAGGATAGAGGAGGAAGAGAGGAATCACCTAGCTGTTGGAGGCTTGGCGCGAGAGTTCTCCGGTTGGCCAGCAACGGGCGCGCGGCGCCGGCGGTCGGAAGCTCGCGCGCGGGATGGAAATGGTGAAATCCGTCGACTCAGCGGGGTGGGAGCTGATAAGGGCGACTGGGAGTTGATAAGGGAGAGTCCAGGGTGCTATTTATAGGGCTCAACGGCGGTGGCGGGCTTGTGTCGCGCTGTGCATTCACGCCGTCGCGGTGGCGGGCGCAACGCGCGCTGAAATGCGGCTGCACGTGGGCTGCTGACTGGTGGGTCCCGCCAGTCAGCCCCACAGCCACTGCACCTTTAGTAATTCACTTAAAAATAGTAAATGGACTCCAAAAATCATGATACTTCAGGGATAAGTCAAGAAAATTGTGATGAAGACAATGGTGGGTTTAGATCTTCATGTTCTATTTTTACCAGACTTTGAATTTGAATTTAAACTTGATTCAAATTCGTTGAGCGTCTCAAATAAAATAACAAATGAGTTCCTAAAATCTTGAAATTTTGTAGGTAAGCTCTGGAGAATATTAGAATGTAAAGGAAAAATTTAGAACCTCAAATTTGAATGTTTTTGGCAGGTCCCAATTAGTACTGTACTTTGAATTGCCCTAATAAACTCCACCCAAATAATTCTAATGTTTGAAAAGGGGTGAATTTAATCATTCTAGAATTAATGGTGAAGTCCAATACTCATGTTAATAAAATTTAGCCATGAGTGCAAGAAAGGTTTGGATGGCATTAAGTTCATGTGTACCACTATATTGGATTTTTAATATAGTTGAACACTAAACTTATATCTGAATTCACATGCCACAAAAGTGGGGTTTTACAACAGGCAGGTTAACAGTGCCCTGGGTGCTATCGTAAAGTTGCACTACCCCGGTGTCATTGACGGTTTCCCTGCCCTGTCGTGGGATGACTACACTCGTGTCTCTCACCCAGTCCATGGCACGATTCAGGGAGCCGTGTGGCACGATTTTATGGTAAGTTTAACTGTTTCATTGTTTCAACTCGTTTGAATTGTTAATGCATATCACTTAAATATTTGTTTTCTTAAAGCTGAGGTACCAAGTAGAGGAACCGGGCATGGAGGACCAAGCGAGACATGTGTTTCATTACAACGCTCGGAAGCTCACGACGACGGCGTTGTCGTACGCCCGGATTCAGGCCGTCAAGACGTACTACAAGCGACACCCACGAGAGCAGGAGCAGGGGCAGCAAAGGGGTGTATTTAGGAAGGACTCGGACTCGTACTTGACAGAGGAGTAGTACGCGGAGGTAAGTTTTTAATATTGTTAAATATTTACAATATCTACATATGTTAACTGCGTTGATAAAAAATGAAATATGTGCACGTTAGTATTTCCTGGTTACAGGGTAACATCGTGGCGTACTTATCTCTCTGTCGGTACTGGGCGAGCGACGCTTTCATCAATAAGTCCACAAAGGCTAGACAGTGCCGCATGGGGTCCGAGGGCAAGCACAACTGTGGCGGCGACGGTAGGCTCAAAACACTCCTGCTCCCGAGGGAGTAGGAGGAGGCTGTTCAGCCCTAGCCATGCATCTGCGCATGGTCAATTGGCCACAGAAGTTCCGGCCTCACCTGCCGGAAAAGTTTGACGGGACTGTCAACCCCGCCGAATTTCTTCAGATTTACTCCACTGCTATTTTGGCAGCTGGAGGAAATGAGGCTGTAATGGCCAATTATTTCCCTGTGGCTTTAACCGGAACCGCGAGGTCCTGGTTTATGAGCCTTCCACCCAACTCTATCAACAGTTGGGAGGAGTTGTGCCGACAGTTCACCGCCAACTTCAGGAGTTCATACACCCGACCAGGCACCGAACTGGATCTTTTAGCCATCGTGCAAAAAGAGAGAGAATCCTTGTGATCCTTCATACAGAGGTTCTCTCAGGTACGCAACACTATTCCTTCTATCTCTAGCGCATCTGTCATTGTGACATTCAGACAGGGAGTACGAGATAAGAAGATGTTGGAGAAACTGGCAATCAAAGAGATTACCAGTGTCACGGAGCTCTTCAGCTTGGCTGACAAGTGCGCCAAAGCTGCGGAGGGCCGTGAAATGCACTCCAAATCAACTCCGGAGGGTAACAAGAAATCCTCCAAAGAAGAAGCCGCTACCTCCGGGAACGGCAAGAAGAAGAAAAAGACCAACGACAAGAAGAAGCCGTCGGCCGGTACATCCAATGCCGCAGCTGCTGCAGCTCTGGGTGGCCGGGGGCCACGCCCCGAAAAGCGACCTCGACCGTCTTCAGAAGACGGAGGCAAATCCAAGGTGTGGTGTCCAATTCACAAAACGGGCAGCCACAGTTTGGAAGATTGCCGGGAGGTCCAAAACCTCGCCGAGCGCTACAACAAGCGCCGGGAAGAGTCTCCATTCCGTCAAAGGGAAGGAAAACAGAAAGTCGACGAAGCTCTGGCTGAAGAGGAGTTAGGGTTTCAGGATCCCAAAAAGGTCCTGAAAGCCGTCTACACCTCCGTCGATGACGATTCCGACGTCTCCGACAACGAGCGTCAGAAAACCATGAATACTATTTTTGGTGGATCATGGGACATCACCTCCCGCCGCGTCATCAAGACTATGCATCGGGATATGGCCGCTGTAGCTCCTACAGCTAGACCGGAGCCACGTCAAAAGTGGATGAACACAGCCATCACTTTTGATGCTTCGGACTGTCCTCGAAGCATGGTCGGAGCTGGACAGTTACCTTTGATGGTATCTCCCACCATCAATAACATCCAGCTCCATCATGTTATGGTGGACGGAGGTTCGGGGCTGAACCTCATAAGCTTTGAAGCTTTTACCAAGCTTCAGCTCCGACCTTCGGATCTCCATCCCTCCCGACCTTTCTCCAGAGTAGGTCCGGGGGCCATTACCCCACTCGGAGCTATTACTCTTCCTGTTACCTTTGGGACACGGGAGAAGTATCGCACCGAGAAGTTGTTCTTTGACGTTGCTCAGATCAACTTACCATTCAACGCCATCTTGGGTAGGCCTGCCCTGTACAAATTCATGGCAGCCACTCATTATGGTTATCTGGTGTTGAAAATGCCAACACCAGTAGGCGTTCTCCAGATCCGCGGAGATCGTACTGCAGGAGTAACTGCTTTGGAGGAACTTCATGCGCTCACTACGGCGCAAGAGGAAGACTCCAGACAGGAGCAAGCTCCAAGACCTCCGAGCATTCGTCAGCGAGGCTCGACGTCAGCACCTCGTGTGCAGCCAAGCGGCGACACCGACATTCCCGTCAAGGTCGTCCAAATTGGTTCCGATGCCACTCAGACCACCCGTATATCGGGAGGGCTGAACGACAAATAGGAACTCGCGCTCATCACTTTCCTCCAGGCAAATGTTGACGTGTTTGCTTGGCAACCGTCACAAATGCCTGGGATCCCCAGGGAAGTGATTGAGCACAATCTGAAGATCTACCCAGATGCACGGCCAGTACGCCAGAAGCCTCGGAAGCAATCCATAGAACGGCAGAACTTCATCCCACAAGAAGTGAAGAAGTTGCTCGAAGCTGGATTCATCCGAGAGGTCTTCCATCCAAAATGGCTGGCAAACCCAGTCATTGTACCCAAGGCCGGCGGGAAGCTTCGGATGTGTATCGACTACACGACACTAAATAAGGCACGTCCAAAAGATCCATTCCCATTACCTAGAATAGATCAGATAGTGGATTCCACCTCTGGGTGTGAATTACTGTGTTTCCTAGATGCATATTCTGGGTATCATCAAATCAAAATGTCTAGGGAAGATGAGGAACATACTTCTTTCATCACAGTAGATGGATTATATTGTTACACAACCATGCCATTTGGTCTCAAGAATGCAGCTTCAACTTTTGTACGAGCTATGTACAAAACTTTTGAATAACTCATTAGAGACATAGTGGAAGTGTACGTCGATGACATCGTGGTCAAGGTCAAGAACAAGGAGTCTCTCCTTGACACCTTGCAGGCTGTCTTCGATAAGCTGCGGGTCACCCGCACGAAGCTAAACCCAGACAAGTGTGTCTTCGGGGTTAGCTCCGGAAAACTTCTTGGTTTCCTGGTGAGTCACCGGGGCATAGAAGCTAATCCGGCGAAGATCAAAGCCATTGAAGACATGCGACCACCAACCCGCATCAAGGATGTCCAGAAGCTAACTGGATGTCTAGCAGCCCTTAGCCAGTTCATTTCAAGACTGGCAGAACGGGCACTTCCCTTCTTCAAGTTATTGAGGAAGTCCGGACCATTTCAATTGTCTGAAGAAGCAGAGAAGGCGTTCCAGGAGCTGAAACAGTTCCTCACCACCCTACCAATCCTGGTAGCTCCGAACCCTGGTGAGCCTTTATTGCTTTATATTTCAGCAACTGATGAAGTTGTTAGTATGGTTCTATTGCGGAGAGACCAGAGCTACCCCATACTCAGGACTCCAGATCCCTTCGGGAGGGTCCGGATGTCCCTGAAAGCGAGTCGGGGTCTCAGCTCCCAGACTCGAACCAACAAGGAGGTACTTCAGAAGACCCAGACCCCTCCGGGAAGGTCCAGGTCGTTGCTGAAGTAGCTCCGGGTCCCTCCAGCCAGGATCCGGAGATCCCTGAAGAAGTGCCGGATCCATCAGCAAGGATTCGGGTTGATAAAGAGGAAGCTCCGGGCCCCTCCGGGAGGGTCCGGACCATCCAGCGCCCAGTGTACTTCATTAGTGAAGTACTTCATGATGCCAAGACTCGATACCTAGAGGTGCATAAGCTGCTCTATGCAGTTCTTATTGCCTCCAGGAAGCTTCGCCATTACTTCCAAGCTCACAAGATTTCGGTGGTGACCTCTTATCCACTCCGAGCAATTTTGCATAATCCCAATTCAACTGGGAACATTGCCAAATGGGCAGCAGAATTGGCTGAATTCGATCTCAAATTCATTCCGAGGCAAGCAATCAAGAGTCAAGCATTGGCAGATTTCGTGGCGGAATGGACTCCCTCTCCATCAAACCCTGGGGGCTCCAGTGAGCAGAAGTCGGAACACAAGACTCCGGTCTTCACCGAGCCTCACTGGACCCTCTACTTTGACGGCTCCATGCAGAAGCAGGGGGCCGGAGCTGGAATCCTTCTCCTCGCGCCAACCGGAGAGAAGGTAAAATACATGGTACACCTTGACTTCAAGGCAACCAACAACATGGCGGAGTACGAAGCACTCATCTATGGACTAAAGGTAGCACTGTCATACGGTGTCAAGCAACTGCTGGTCAAGGGAGATTCGCAGCTCATCGTTAAGCAAGTGAAGGGTGAATGCTCCTGCAACAATATCCAGCTAGCTGCTTACCTCCTTGAAGTCCAGAAGCTTCAAAAGGACTTTGAAGTCCTAGATCTTCACCATGTTCAACGTGCTCTCAACGCTGAAGCCGACGAACTCTCGACGAAAGCATCAACCGGAGCTCCGGCTCCTGATGGAATCATCGTCCGGAGGTTGTCAAAACCCACAGCTCAACCTGCCGAACTGAGCGAAGGGGGCGAGATAAGCATCCCGAAGCTGACGGTCCCGATGGCCCTGTTACCATGGCAGCCATCAAGGGTCGTAGGTGCTGCCGGAAGCTCCGAGCAACCCAGCACGCAAGACTCAAATGCTCAAGCTAGCTTCGATGCATGGATCTCGGAGATCCGGAGCTACTTGAAAGACAACATCCTTCCTGACGATGATGTATCCGCTGACCGGATAGTCAGATTGGCTAAAAGATACACGTTGGTAGAAGGGGATCTCTACTGACGCGATGCCAACGGCGTCCTAATGCGATGCATCACAAGGGAAGAAGGCTGCGAGCTCCTCGCAGAAATCCATGGAGGCGAGTGTGGGAACCACGCGTCCTCCCGCACGCTGGTCGGTAAAGCCTTCCGGCATGGCTTCTATTGGCCTACAGCGCTCCAGGATGCAACTGAGCTGGTGAAAAAATGCAAAGCATGCCAATTTCATGCAAAGCAAATCCACACACCGGCTCAGTCCCTACAAATGATACCTCCTACATGGCCCTACGCCGTGTGGGAGATGGACATCTTGGGACCTTTCCCAAGAGCCGTCGGAGGTTACAAGTTCCTGTATGTCGCCATTGACAAATTCACCAAGTGGCCAGAAGCAACTCCAGTTGTTACAATCAACAAGCAATCTGCTATCAATTTCCTGCAATCCATTGTATGCAGATTCGGAGTCCCAAACAAGATCATCACTGATAATGGGACCCAATTCACAAGCTCCGCATTCCAAGGATATTGCGAAGACCTCGGCATTCAAATTTGCTATGCCTCCGTAGCACATCCGGCAAGCAATGGCCAAGCCAAGAGAGCAAATGCTGAAATCCTGAAAGGACTTAAAACGCGCACTTATGAGCGCTTGAAAAAACATGGAGCCAACTGGATAGAAGAGCTTCCGCCCACCTTATGGGCCAACAGGACAACTCCAAACCGGTCAACTGGAGAGACACCCTTCTTCTTGGTGTATGGAGCCGAAGCAATCCTTCCTCCGGAAATAACCATGGGGTCACTCCGAGTCCGGACCTTCGACGAAGCCACGCAGGACCAGCTCCGGCGTGAAGACCTGGACCTCCTTGAGGAGGGAAGGTGCCAAGCAGCTGTTCGGAATGCCCGATACTGCCAAGCTCTTCGGCGCTATCACCAACGGCATGTACATCACCGACAGCTCGAGGAAGGCGATCTGGTGCTACGAAGAATACAATCTAGAGAAGGGTTAAACAAACTCTCCCCCATCTGGGAAGGACCCTTCCGAGTGATTAAAGTATCCCGTCCCGGAAGCGTTCGCTTGGCTACCGAGGATGGAACACCTCCCCAAATCCTTGGAACATAGAGCACCTCCGTAAGTTCTA
Source organism: Tuctoria greenei (assembly GCA_036927565.1). NCBI lineage: Eukaryota > Viridiplantae > Streptophyta > Magnoliopsida > Poales > Poaceae > Tuctoria > Tuctoria greenei. The sequence goes on from JAYESD010000007.1 coordinate 138,475,487, forward strand.
CGCCTATCATCACGGAGGTGAGTCTATAGTAACATGAAGTGTATGTTATAGAGTCATTGTACAGAGTCGGGTAGTTCCTCCGGGAGAACAGCCGGACCTTTCCCGGAAGGTCCGCAAAGTTCATGCAACACTTGTCACAGTCTCAGAACTAAAAGTGTGGCTAGCTACCATGGATCAAACAAGAAATGAAACACACTTAGCCTGGTTCCGTGCCCTAAGAGTGTACTTGTTTCCCCTGTACCCCGGACCTATAATGAAAGACATCTTCATATGAAATAGACTCCACGTGCATTTACTTTGTACAGGCTCAATATTTTTTATTTTTCTCTTTCTTGTTTATAACCAAGGCATGCAGTTCTTAAGAAATTTTAGTTCAACCGGTTCATATATGATTCGAGTTGTATTGTCTATTCTTTTGGATTCAAACATTGTTCATGGCCCACTCGCCTGAATGCCGCCAAGCCAATCTAGGGCCGGAGTGTGCTATCGACTTAGCCTGGTTAAGCAACCTAAGTACGCCACTCTACCTACACCTCGGCAGGCCGAAATAAGGCGGGTCCAAGTACAATTAGATCCGGAAGAAAAGGCATTACATTCGGTTGTATTTAGAATCGCGTTTGACTTAAAATTTATTTGAGAACAGTAAGTCATGATGAAGTTATAAGCAAGGAACGAATTTTACTATTTTTCTTGGCTTCAGTGTGCAGGAAAAATAAAGTCCACGTTGATGGAGAAAATCCGGAGCTAACGAAGCTCTGACTCCCCTAGACAGTTAGTAATCGATGTTAAGCATTGAAAACAAGCATTACCGGAACAACCAAGCTCCGGTAAAACTAGGGGGGCCAGCCGTCGACGCGAAACAAGAGATAGTGAGAAGATTCTGCAAACGGAGTCTGCTGCTACGTGTTAGAAAAGGTCAATGCCGGAGCTACTAAGCTCCGACAACCTGGAGGTTTAACTATCGATGCTCTACGCGTTGATAGGAACTACTGCCGGAGCTACTAAGCTCCGACAACCTCAGGGGGCCTTCACTATCGATGACTTCGGACCTACATTCTACAAGTTCGAAGTAAACAAGTATTCAACATCATAAGGAATCCTCATGGTACATGTTCACAATCAAATTGTGTACATCTACCAGGGGGCCAAGTAAAGACAAAAGTGTTGAAGACAAAAAATGAAATTCGCAGAATCGCAAAATGTGGATTTCATTCATCTGGAGACAAGGGATTACAAAATTGGAAAAGGAAAAGAGAGAATACAAGTAAAAGGTACAGGGATGGTCCTAGACCCTACGAAAGAACTGAGCGACCTTCTGGGCAACCTCCGACACGTTAGCCCGGGCAACTTCGCCTTCTCCTTCAATGGGACCTTCCAGCACCGGGTCCAGAGGGAACTGGGGATTCCGGCTGGTGTAGCACGTCAGCATGTATTCTGCGACATTCTTCGCCAGGGACTGCCCCTCAACCTCCAGCTGGTCCGAAATGGCGTCACCCATCTTGGAGAACTTTCTACCTACCGAGCTTAACGCCTGCAGCGCCAAGTCTAGCTCCGGCTCCGGATCATCCGGAAGCACGGGACTAAACCCCATCGGCGTCAGCGCGTCGTCAGCCTTGCTCAGGAACTCCCAAATTTGAAGGGAGTCCGAAGCCCTTGAGCTCTTTTGTTCTTCCAGGGATCTTCTGGCCACCACCAATTCTGAATTCTCGCGAGTAAGGCGCTCCACCTCTTTAGCATTTTGCTGAATCTTTTCAGCAAGCTGCCTTTCGAGTCTCCCGAGCTCCTTCTCCCGGAGATGAATCTCGTTCCGACGGTTGACCAGGTCCTTCTCCCTGCCCTTCACTTTCTTCTCCCTGGCAACGAGGGCACACTCTTGCTGGTAGAGTTCCCGTCCTCGCAGCCAGGCCTTCTCCTTCTCCTCGGCGCAACGCGCATCCAATTGCTTGGTGCGTTCCTCGAGGCCCTTGTCAGCCAGAGTCACCTTTTCGGTGAGCTCCTCCTCCCTCCCCACGGCGTCATCCCACAGCTCTAGGAGTTCCTGCTCTTTATATTCGAGCCGCTTCTCCCTCTCTTCGAGTGCCTCTCGACGCTTGATGAGTGTAGTGTTAATGGCCTCTAGCCTTTCTTGGCGTTCATTGGCCGCACTGTTAGCTGCTTGGGTTTGCTCATAAATCTCCCGGGATTGAGCGTCGAGGGCGTGAGTAAGACTCTCCCGATCATCCAACAACTTGCCCCAGTACTCCAGGCGGACCTTTTCCTGCCTGATCTATTCCTTGTCGTCCGCCAGCCTCGACTGCGCCAGCTTGGTATCGAAGTAGAGCCGGTTACGCCACCGCCTAAGGGTTTGGCGCTCCTCTTCAAGAGCCTTGCTGTTGTGGAAGAAGGCCAGTTGGACCTGACGCAGGCTGGAGCAGGCGTTGTCGATAGATAGTGACAACGGAATAGGTTCCGGACCTGCTGGGGCCACTCCCGCTGGTTCCAGCGGATCTTCAGAAACAAAAATTGGGTCCCACTCCACAAGAGTGGTCCCCTGGGACTCCGTGGCACTAGGGCCGTCCTCCGGGATGACCTCAGTAGCCATCAAGGAAGGTCCCGCCACCAAGTCTTCATCCACCCCCTCAAGCAGGGGGCCAGCGACGTCTTCAGGGCGCTCCGGCTCGGCCGTGGGTACCTCCGACGTCACTGCTCCCGGAGCAGATGCCGCCTCTGGTTTTGGCCTGGGCACCTCCTCCGATGGGGGCTCAAGCACCGAAGCCTCAGCAACGGCCGGCTCGGGCGCCGGAAGGTCTTCATCTCGAACCGGCTCTATGGCCGGAGCTCCAACAATAACCGGCTCTGCGGCCGGTGCATCTGAGGTAACCGGCTCAATTGCCGGGACTTCATCAACACCCAGCTCGTCTGCCGGGATTCCAACCACCTCCGGCTCAACCGCCGGGGCTTCAACAACTTCCGGCTCTGAGGCTGGAATTACCGCTTCCTCCGGCTCAACCGCCGGAGCTTCCATCATCACAACATCAGGACCCGGAGCTTCAGCCTCCGAGACAAGTGCCGCTGGCGCATCTTCTCTCCCGTGGTCCGGCGCTACCACGGGAACCTCAGGCGATGAGTCGAGGTCCATGACCACGACAGCTGGCACCGGAGCTGTCGTGGCTTCCGCCACCGCCGGAGCTGGCGCCGAGGCAGGAGCAGAGGGTTCCGCCCTCGCAGTCTCAGCTGCTGCGGCTGAGGGTGGAGCCTCGCTCTTTTTCTTGGGAACGCTGCAGATGATGGATAAAGAAACTAAAAAAAAACAGTTACTATGACAAAGTGACTGCCCAAAGTAAAGTTCAAAACTTACCTCGGGAGGTTTCCGCACCAGCTTGCTCGGAACCTCTTTCCCGGACGCTCCGGGCTAACCACCGCAGCTGCTGGTGTAGATGCCCTGGAGGACCTCCCGAGATCTGATACAGCAGCGAGCGCTTCCTTAGTCGGGGCCCCCCTCAGCAGAGAAGCACCTCCGGACCTAGGGGCCCCAACTGACCCTGGCGCTGGAGTCACGCGCTCGGAGCTGACATCATGAGGAGGCACCACCGTGGGTACCATCGCCACGGCCGCAGGAGACCTCTCCCTCCGGGGAGAAGGAGGTGACGCCAAGGCTGCAGACCTGGAGGACCCTATGGCAGCCAGATATTTCCTCTTCCGGCGCACGGGTTCCTCTGCCAGCTCCTTACCCTTGCTGACGACCTCAATCCTGGGCTTCGGAGCAGGGGGGACCACCTTCTGGGACTTCTGAGATCACCACTTTGGTGGTCAATCTCCTCTCGACGATACCGAGGTCGTCGAGTTCCTGCATTTTCTGCCGGAGCTCCCTCCGGAACTCTACTGCCTCATTCAGGGGGGGGGGGGGAAGCCGATGGCGGGAACAAGTCATCACCCGCAATGTCGATGCCGTGCTGGAATTTCTTGAGGTGGAACTCCAAGGTTTTCCTCGCCATGTCGGACTTCCGCCCGGACTCGATCCGGTCGTTATCCATCATGCCGCTGAGGGCCCAAGCGAGTTTCTCCCTCTTCTTCAGCGGTGCCCACCTGTTAACCAGGAAATTGCAAAACACCGCTTGAGGAGTTATACCTCCTTCCACGCACTGGCGGATCCTGGTCAGAGCGGGGTTGAAGGTTTCCGCCAACACCGGAGCTTCACTCCAGATTGTCGTGTCGATGCTGGGGAGGCCTTCGGGCAACTCCAGTCTCTCGTGCTCCTCCACCCGGACCACTATCCAGTCTTTCTTCCAGTCATCCCACTTCCCAGAAGGGAACGACCGGAGGTACTTGAATGGGCATTTCTTGCGCTTCACAAAGTAGTAGAAGCCAAGATACTCATTGCTCCTCCCGGTGGTATGGACGGTGAAGAAGGCCCGGAAGAGTTCGACGCAGGGGGGAATGCCCACCCACATCTCACAGAAGTGGACAAAGATCGATACGAGGAGAATGGAGTGGGGGCCAAGGTGATACAGCTGCAGACCATAGAAGTCCAGCAGCATCAAGAAAAAGGAAGAAAAAGGTGGAATCAACCCCACCATGGTGTACGAGGAAAAGTACACCATCTCGCCGGAGTGCTCCTTCTCAAACGGAAGCCCTCCTCCGGCACAGACCGAGCAGTCGAAGGAGTCCGAGGACCACCCCATGAGGGTCCAGACCTTCTTCACGTCACCTTCGGTCTTCAAACGGCTTTCGCGGAGACCCAACTCCATCGCTGCACAGCAAGGCGAGAGAGGAAAAGCAAGCACGAGTTGGAGGTTTGAGCGCAAAAGCAAATGAGAGGCGTAAAAAACTCCAAACGGTGCACGCTTTCCTTCTTAAGTAAGCCCTTGTGACGCTTGGATGGAAACCGCAGGGAAGTCGGAGATACTGCTTAAAAGTTCCACCCAGCCAATGACAAGAGGGCCCAGGACCACTTCGACGATCAAGTCGAGGTTCCTACCAGGCGAACGGTTATCATCACGAGGCGGGAAGCCCGAGGGCGGCGGCCTGACAGGGCGCGCAGAACCGATACGATTTTCGTATCGGGAACTGGCGACCTTCAATTGCGTGAGATCCGCACGCCGAAGATCTCACCTGCCGCACGCGGGGTACGCCACGTGGCGAAGGATTAACTCCAAACCATCGTCAACAGTACATCCAGAAACCTTTGAAGACTCATTTCAAAAGTCGAAGGATGGACCCACCTCCGGCGGAACGATTTCACCTAAAGGGTCTTCCCCGGAGGTAGGCCCAGGGGGCCACTGTCGGTACCCTGGGTACCATATACCCCTTGGGATTGTAAAGATCTCAAGGGAAAGTCACCCATTTAATTTGAAGACCTACGGAGGCCCACATGTCAGGCATGCCCGGACCCGCTTCTCCGATATGGTTAGTCCCAGGGCTGCCACGTGTACTATCGAACAGGAGCTACCTCCCGCAAGGGGGAAGCTCCGGGCCATGTACCGAAGAGGCACCCCCGGACCTAACCCCAGAACCGTGGGAAGCTCCAGCACTGCCAAGTGTCAGATAACGCCGGAACCGTCCGTTCTCCATAGTACGCTCCGACGTTGCCACGTGTCCTACCGTTGGATCTCCTACCTCTAACCACCGGAGGGCTCCACAACGGCTCCGGATCTTCGAGAGGGCATCAAGACCCGATTAAGTGTCATTAATACTACATTAATGACACCCGATCGGATGACCTTAATCACCGGTAACGGTGCTGTCAAAGCCCATAACTCGGTCATTAAGGAGAATCAAATGTACTGAATGTATATCAATATTAGTAACCGCCGGGGCCACCTGTCGGGCCAGGCAAATTTGTAACGGTCTGTCCTTATACTATAAAAGGACAGGCCGACGGTACAGAGAGGGGGGATCTGAACTGATCTGACCTGATTTGATCACACACCATTGATCAAACGCACAACAACCAATACAACAACACACCCCGTGGAGTAGGGTATTACGCTCAGGCGGCCCGAACCACGTAAATCCTCGTGTCTCCTACATTACTTTGATTTTCACCTTCTTGAATCTCCGCGCGCCCACACCGAACCACAAACTCCTTCAACACTTTAGCAGTGTCAGGAGATCTGCTGGATCAAAACTACCGACAGATAGCCATTGGAGTTTCTGTTTGAAAGATCCTCATGGGTCTTAGGGAAATAATTCCCGAGAGTCCCATGTTGACATAGATTTTCACAAATCATGTTAATATCCTTGACTTGCATCATCCCAAATAACTCTCCATTGGCTTGATCTTCATGATACTTTAATGGGAGGTGTAGTTCCATAACTAGCATGTTCGCCTTGTTAAGAGGTGTGCATGCCAAGCTAAGGGAACTAGAGGATTCTTCAATCCACCCCTTGAGTGGAGACCATATTATCATCCATGATGAATGAGAATAAGACTCCTTCAGCTCCAGCACGAATGTGGTCATAGATTGGTGGAGCCAACCCATGGCATGAGTGTTGGATGAAAAGCCAACTATCCACCCTACGATGAAGGCAAAACAAGAAAAATACTTGGAGACTCTTACCATGCTTGGAGATGGATGACTGTGGCTTCTATTGGAAGATGAAATTCTTCTACGAAAGGCAATGGTGTTGCCCAGCGGAAACTTGTTGAGGTACGCCTTGAATCGTTTTGCAGTTGAGCACTTGCATCCTCATTGGCCGTACCATACAATGGGTTAGCCAACACTACCCCATTTTAACACAAAAAGAGAAAACAAACAAGGGTAATCCTGTTTTATAACTATTAGTATATATAGCTTAATCACAAGTGATAGCTATCCTTCACTTCCTTTGCCTTCGTCGGCAATGGTGCCATAAATGTTTGGTGACGTTTCTTACATCACAAACAAAAATCCACATGCGCACGGAAACTGTCGTGTACCCTTTCACCCAAGAGTACTCCCAATGGTATCATATTTATCCCAAAGGAAGGCAATAGAATAAAGTAGACACCACTCTTAAGATCAAGCTATGGGATACTAATCAATTATCAAGACATAGGTAAGTTGATAATATGGGTAGTGTGACACACACCTAAGCAACCAATTCTAAAGGGTAAATGAGTCCTAATGGAGATTAGACTAAGAGTTGGGGGTTGCTCCTACAATGCTTCTAATATACATATAAATAGCCTAGGTTAGGTACTAATGAGCATGTCAATGGTGAATACTTATGCTAAGTTGTTAAACACATCGTCACGGGTTTACTCCAAGCAATACTTGGTCGACTCCTGCAAAGAGCCTGTAGCATAGCCGAACATGGAGGATTACAAGGACAGATAGGGCTATCACCACCTACTGCCTACCTCTTCAATCCATGGGTCTACGAGACATCCAATGTTACTTAACTATCCTAGCACCATTATAGCATATTATGTAAATACCGTATGAGTCATGACACAAGCCACCTTAAGGCAATGACTAACCTAAACATCGTTGAACCAATGCTGAGACATAGCATAAGTTATTCATATCAACATGATCATATCATAACTAATTAGACTATAGTTGGGGTTTAGTGTTTATGATGATAGAATAATATTATTATGGCATAATCATAAAGACTACTCCTGCCACATACATGGAATCCACAATCAAACAAGAAACGCTTCATCCAAGTATATGAATAAAAGAAGACTAAAGATAATATTTTTTTTTCATAAAATCACAAATAAAAGAAAAGATACATGAGCCATACCTTTCCGCATTTGGACTTGGGACTAGAGGCTTCTCTCTGCAGCCTAACCTCCACTAAGGAACTAGGAGAACTAGTGTATACATGTGACACCCGGTTCTGAAAATGAACCAAGCGTGATGCATATGTGTGCCCAGGATGTTTAACACACATACACAAGTGATTCACAAACGATAGACAGATGATAACCATGTCTCGAATAATATTACTAATAATAGTACCATATTACAAACCAAATAGTCTTGATTACAAGCTCCAATAAGACTACAACGGAAAAACTAAACACTAATAACTCCAACTCCACGGGCAAGCTTGATGGTAACACGCACACCTATAACTCCTCAAAGATCTCCTGATACTCCACATTGTTGCTCGCGTTTGAATTTGTTGGAGGAATAGCATGGGTGAGCACATATCGTACTCAACAAGTGTGGGAAAGTATGCCATGTGGGTTTAACAATGAAATGATGATGAATAATAGCTTATTGCATAAAAGTACATTCAAAACAGTTGAAAATGCAATATTATGATCATTAAGTGTGGTCCTTCCCAAAATAACCCAAATAACATCAATTTCAGCTTAAATAACCAATACCAACAATAATAATCCATAATCACTCATAACTGATCATTTGTATCAATTACATCAATTCCATGCACCAAAACCAATTAATAAACCAATACCATCTCCCAATTCAATTCCAACCATTAAACCATGTTCTAGTCCATAACTATAATCTCATGAGAGTCCAGGTTGCTCATAACCTGGAGCACGACTATCATGATAGTTTTTAACACACTCTGTAGAGGTTGTATCACTTTACCCAAAAGTTTGTGATTTCATCACCTTTTGATGACTATGGAATCTCAATTATGCCGTCTCGCACTTCCTTAGGTGTGTGGCCAAGAGATCACAAAATAGCCTTTACAAAGTGATTACTAGCATATTTAGACCCCATTGAGGTTTCATCGGTGGTGATTTCTCCAACTGAGCACATCCAACCAAGGGCCCCCTCTTGAGCCATTTGGATCCCAGGGTGGTCCCACCATCACTACAAACCCATGCGACTACCCTTTCCCCGAGCATTCCTAATGGTCCAAATAGTACTGTCAACACACTAATTAGTCAGCTAAGCTGCACCCATACTTGGCCCTGTGGTGGCACTGTAAATCCTGGATGGTCGCTCCACGAATCAGTCCTTAGATTTAAAGCAAGCAAAACCACCAAAATAGTCCAACCCATTCCACATAACCGACTTGCTTAGATCCCTAGGCACCACATTGCTAAAGGGTCATTCTTATCAATTCTCCGCATTAATTAGTTCATAATTAGGTAATATGGTTATTTCCCAAACCCAATTGAGTGTTGTGAAGAAAAAAGTGTAAAATATCCTTTCTGACTCTTGACATTGTGTTCAAGCGACAAGGGTAGTCATACAAAACTAGTAAACTCCTATAATTGAGTTTTCCATCATATTGACACAAGCGTGCAATTTTGCAAACAAAACATTTAAAAACCTAGATCAAAATGATCAAAGGCACTTTCCTTGCTCTTGAGCTTGGTTTGGATCGAAGGCTTCGAAGTTATGGTTCTGCAGGTCCTCGAAAGCACTCTCTATAGTGACACCTTCTATTCCGCGCGACAATCATGCAAAGCAACATTACAATCGATAAATGCCCATCTATTACTCAATATGCCATTATAAGAAGGATTTGTGCAATCGTGAAGTAAAACTTGTTAATGAGTTGCTATTAATGTTTACTTAACTAATTACAATAGTTCTTAACAAGTTTGAACAAGTTTCGAGTTGATTTGAGTTAATTTATAACTAATTCAAGAAAATACAAATTTAGAGGTCGGATAAGTCCGTTATTAGGGCCGAAGTAGTCTGCCCTGATCAGAACTGCGAATTAGGGTTTTCAGATCAGCGAGGACTTGGGGTTAATTTCACCTGTAAAAGTGGATGTAGAGGATGTACCATGAGTTTAGAGATGCAAGGATCAAGAATCTGGTGCAACACTTGATTCTTGACGATTATGGCTTGATGAGAGGTGTTGATGACAATATTGGTGATGAATAATGTTGATGTCGAAAAGTTGGTGAAGAACAAGCTTGATCGATCCTTCTTTGTGTTCTCCTCCTTCTCCTTGCTTTTGGACTCCTTCTTGATGACAGCACAAGGCAAAGGGTGGCAGCAAGGGGTTTCAATTGTGACGGAGAGGTGTGCGGTATTGGACTGCTTATATAGGGGTGGAGAGGTAGGGTTTTGGGGTGAATTCCAAGTAGAATTCGGTGGGGGACGTGTAGGGCCTGAGGTGGGGTCCATTTGGGCTCCTCTGAGGTTGGGCACGAAGTTCATGGGCTTAATTAAGTCAATTACCCAATAACCAATCGTGGAAGAATAATAGAATCTGAGTTGAATTCAGCAGGCCAGACTAGTCCGCAATAGGACTGGACAAGTCCATTTTGGAATAGAGATTACTTCATAGAAGTCCGTTATACTGGCCGGACAAGTCCGGAGTGGCTAGAAAAGGCTGATCCACACTAGAATTTAGACACGATCGGACTAGTGCGCTCAAAATCGGACAAGTGCAGGAAAACATCAGAACCTCAAATGGACTAGTCCGTGTATTGTGCCGAACACGTCCGGGCCCTGAAGAAGAATGAATTTTCTGAATAGAAGGGGAATACCAGACTAGTCTGGGGATGAGGCCGAACAAGTCCGTACCCTGACAGATTTAAGTTGTTGATTAGACCTAAATTCACTTTAATTTTTTCCTGTTAGGTTGCTTTATGTTAAATATGTAGGAGGATGCATGGAATGCATTATGCATGAAAATGAGAGTGTTACAAACCTACCCCCTTTAAAATGAATCTCGCCTTCAAGATTCGACGTGAAAGGAAAGAGATAGGGAAATTCCTTCTTGAGGTCTTCTTCAAGCTCCCAAGTCGCTTCCGATGCTGTATGATGCTTCCACTGCACTTTGCACCATCGAATCACCTTGTTCCTTGTGACCCTTTCCTTGGTGTCCAAAATTTTGACTGGTTGCTCAGCATAGGTCAAATCCTCTTGATGCTCCAATTCCTCCATTGGAACTTGTTCTTCCGAAACTCTTAAGAACTTCTTGAGCTGAGAAACATGAAACACATCACGAACATCGGAAAGATGTGCATGCATCTCCTGTTTATATGCTACTTCTCCCCATTTGTCCAAAATCTTGTATGGCCCAATATAGCAAGGTGCCAACTTGCCCTTGATATTAAATCACTTGTGACCTCGCATGGGTGACACTTAGAGATATACGAAGTCTCCCACCACAAAAGATAGGCTTCTTTGCCTATTATCCACATAACCTTTTTGTCTCAATTGAGAAACCCTCAAATTTTCGCAGATTGTCTGAACTTGCTTTTCGGCATCATGGATCACATTAGGTCCAAACACTTGAGTCTCCCCTACCTCATTCCAAAACAAGGGCGTTCTACACCTTCTCCCGTACATTGCCTCATATGGCAACATTTTCAAACTTGCTATATAACTGTTGTTGTAATAGAATTTATCATACGACAGACTTTTGTCCCAACTTCCTCCATACTTTAGCGCACAAGATATTAGCATATCCTCCAACATATGATTTGTTCTCTCGGTCTGTCCATCCGTCATGGGGTGATATGCAGAACTGAAATTCAATTGAGTTCCCATCGATTCGTTCAGCTTTTGCAAGAACCTTGAGGTGAATTGAGAGCCTCTATCAGACAATATTTTTTTGGGCACTCCATGTAAGCACACTATTCTTCCCATATACAATTCTGCCATCTTTTCTCCACTATAGGTAGTCTTGATAGGAATGAAATGCGCTGATTTCATCAACCGATCCACAATAACCCATATTGAGTCATATCCCGCCGAAGTACGAGGCAAACCAACTATGAAATCCATACCAACCTCTTCCCATTTCCGTTTCGGAATCTTCAATGGCTGCAATAATCCAGCTGGCCTTTGATGTTCATCTTTGACTCGTTAGCACACATCACATAATGCGACATATTCAGCTATGTCCCTTTCCATACCATCCAACCAATAGCACGTCTTCAGGTCCTTGTAAATCTTTGTACAACCTAGATGGGTAGAGTAAAGTGAGTCATGTGCCTCCTTTAATATCAACTATCGGAGACACTTCTCATTAGGCAAAACAGTCCCCTTCCCAAGCCATAGAGTACCATGGTCATCCTCATCAAATATGAATTCTCTCCCTTCTTGGGTCCTTTCCTTGATTTCCTGGATTTCCTTATCCTTCATTGGACCTTCTCGAATTTCTCGTTCCAAGGTCGGATTTAGCTCCATTATTCCCATCTCATTTACAAATCCAGGATTTAGCCATCCAATCTCCTTGCATAGCTCGGATGGCAATTCTCTAACTGTGAGCTGGTGGCTTGCTCCCTTTCGACTCAACGCATCAGCCACTACGTTGGCTTTTCCTGGATGATAATTGATTCCCACATCATAATCCTTAATGAGTTCCAACCATCTTCGTTGGCTCAAGTTCAGATCCGTTTGTGTGTTATGTACTTGAGAATCTTATGATCGGTATAAATCTCACATATATGGCCAAGAACGTAGTGTCTCCAAATCTTCACTGCATGAACTACGGCTGCAAGTTCTAGATCATGCATAGGATAATTTTGCTCATGTTTCTTTCAGTTGCCTGGATGCATAAGCTACTACTCGGCCTTCTTGCATCAATACACAACGAAGTCCTTGACTTGAGGCATCGCAATAGATATCAAAGCTCTTTCTCACATTTGGCAATATCAACACTTGTGCTGTTGTTAACCTTTTCTTTAGCTCCTCGAAACTGCCCAGACAAGCTTGAGTCCATGAAAGCCTTCTCCTTCATTAAGATTTCAGTCAAGGGCTTTGCTATCTTGGAAAAGTCCTTGATGAACTGACGATAATATCCAACTATTCCAAAAAAACTCCTTATCTCCTTCACATTTTGCGGCGGTTCCCACTTTAGCACATCTGTAACCTTTCCTAGGTCGACTAACACTCCTCTGCCAAATATGATGTGGCCTAGGAATGATATCTCTCTCCCTCAACCAGAATTGGCACTTGTTAAACTTAGCATACAACTGATGCTCTCGCAATTTCTGCAACATCAGTCTTAGATGCTTTTCGTGCTCCTCTTCACTTTTCTAGTAGATCATGATGTCATCAATGAACACTAACATGAACTGTTGAAGTGTTAATGCGACACTTGAATGTGGCCTAGAGGGGGGGGGGTGAATAGGCCTTTTTGATTTTTAGTCGAATCTTGTAACACTTAACAAATTGCTCAAATCTCGAGATATCGGACTAGTCCGGTAGAGTGCGGACTAGTCCGGTGCGTGGCGACTAGATTGATCAAGTTTGATCGATTATCTCGATCCTAGGATGTATGCAACAGAAATATACTTGTAATTGAAGTGTCACACTACTATGAACTAGGATGTAGCACAAGTTAATCTTATATTCAATGTATCAACGTAAAGTGAACAAGATTGATTGAAACCCTAGATAGATATGAAGAGTAAGAATAATGAGTCCAAAGTAAGAACACAAGTTCTTTATCCCGTGGTTCGGTTCCCACAGAGGCAACCTACGTCCACGTTGAGGTGTCCACAAAAGGACCGGGTCTTCTCCAACCCTACCCTCGCCGGATCGCCACGGAGGCCAATCCTCTTCACTAATCACAAAGGGCAAATAACCAAATTCAAGGGGCCTTCTCACAAGATGAGGGCTCCCCAAGATTATACAATGAACACCACCAAGATAACACTCTTAAGATTATAATGAAAATCACAGGAGTGTGTTAGGAAATCAAACCAAGAGCTCAATGAGTGAAGAACCATGTCTCTCCCTGGATCTAAGGTGTATCCTCAAAGGATCAAGCTTTCTTGCATTGGATTGCGTGGAGAGATGAGTTTTCTAAGCTCTTGGAGGGTGTGACAGCGCAGGATGTCGAGAGATGTAAAAGATGGCCTGTGCACACCTATTTATATGGGGTTCCCAAAAGTTACTGTTAGGGTTTAGAAAGATCGAACTAGTCTGTTGTGGACACCAGACTAGTCCGGTGTGCTGCGTGTAGGAAACCCTAGGTGTCCCGAAATATCGGACTTGTCCGGCTAAGAGCGGACTTGTCTGATTTTATTCAGAAAGTATTTTGGACTTGTCCGGTGTGGTGATGCCCTAGGTGAATATAGGACAAATCGACACTTGGAGGACTTGTCCGATTTTGGTCAGAGACATTATCAGACTAGTCCGTGCTAATATCGGACTTGTCCGATTGACATCCGAAAGATATCAGACTAGTCCATGGTGTTATCGGACTTGTACGATTTTGTGCAACTTGTGAAGTGTTTGGGGGACTAGTCCGCACTGGGGAGGACTAGTCCGATTCTAGTCAGAGAGATATCAGACTAGTCCATGGTGATATCGGATTAGTCCAGTCAGTGAAAAATGGACTGTGAGGACAAGTCCGCATTGTGAGAACTTGTTCGATCTCGTGTAGAAAGATATCGGACTAGTCCGGTGTCAGTCAGACTAGTCCGGTCCTGTATAATTTTGTGCAATGTGTGAGATTATTTGTGCTTAAGCTCTTGGGGTGTGTTTCCTTAACACACTTCATACACAATGATCTACCACACTTGGTTCTAGAGCTCTTTTCCGCATTGCTTCTCATTCTCTTTTCTTTTTGGCACTTTGTTCATTCTCTCATTAGAACCTGTGCTCATCTCAACAATGTGGTTAGGATATCATTTGCTTGTCATAAATCAACCAAAACCCACAAGGGATTTCTAGATACACTTTCAATCTCCCCCTTTTAGGTGATTGATGACAACCAATTGAGATTTCACAAAATATGATAAAAAGTTGAGATTTTCATAAAGTGTGCACATATGAGTTTGAAACAAATTAAGCAATGAAAATATAAGTCATATGTGCACTCTTTATGGTGGGATGCAAAACTAAGTATGTATAAACGATAATCATGATGAGAATGACATAATTGGCATCAATATATCAACAACAAGCATATATGTCATTTTTGGAGCAAGATCATAGATTTTATAAACATTTTCATAGGCAGTTCATAACATTGCATCACAAGACCAAAAGTACCAAAAGAGCATGATATAAGATTTACAACCCACAAAGAGACAAAAGATACAAAAAATAGCTCTCCTCACAGCCTACAGCTAAAACCTAAGACTCAAAGACTCCCCCTCAATCTCTCTCCCTTTGGCATCAAGACACCAAAAAGAAGGAGAGGAGGGACCCAAGGTCTTCAAGCCTCACCGTCGGTCCTCTCATCGTCTTCATCTTCATTCTCGGGCTGAGGAGGAGGAGGAGGAACAGTTCCACTCGAGTCCCCAATGCAAAAATAGGCAAGCTCAAAGGGAGTCAAGGGCCCGAGCTCTGTGAAATCAGAATCAAAATCATCAGAAGTGACTGGAGATCCAATGGGTCCGATCTCCAGCTTATGGAAAATGTGCTTCACATTCTCCTTAACGTATCGCATATCGGCCTATCTCCTGTTGTTCAGCTTATGAGTGTTCAATTCTGCCTTCTTGAAAGAGGCAAAGATGGCAGCCAAGTAATTCAATATGCCACTTGGTGACCCTATTTGAGGAGGGGCCCTAGTGGTGGGAGCAGCCCTAGAATCTCCACTTGCTCTCAATGGAGCCTCTGCACTAGAAGCGGGAGAAGGAGCAGCTTGAACACTTGCTTGTTTAGGCTTCTGGGGCCTCAAGGGGGTGTGCTCCACGTCCTTGACGAACTCGATGCTTGTGACCTTTTCAATCATAAACATGAGGTAGGGGGCATAGCCACAGGACCTGTTCGGCGTGCAGGAGATATTGACCATATCGTTTCAAATGTAGTCAAATACATCAAACTTTCTCTCCTTGCTTATGACCTTCATCAAGGTCCTGAGATATCCCTACACACTTCTAGTATCCCCATCCTTGGGGGCAATGGTCTTCCTGAGGACAATGTTCAGCACCACGAAGAAAGGCTTCATGTTCTTAGTGGAAAGAGGATTGAACTTTGAGTGGGTTTCATAAAGAAACTTCATCCTGTCCTTCTCAATGAAACCAATGTTGTGAATTATCAAGTTGTCATTGCTAGAGCTATCCAGATGTAGCATCCTTGCAAACTCATCGTAGGTAATGGTGTACTTAGATCCATGAGTCATCCAAGTCACCTACTCTTCCTCATCACTAGCAAAGTGGCATGTAGCATAAAATTGGGCAATCCAAGGGTTTAGGCCCGATCTTCTGAAAGGTAATGGATAAGTCGATTGAGATGGAGAACTCAACGCTGATGATCTATGGCTCTCGAGTAGAACACGAACAACGCCTGCAATCACTACACCACCGCTCCGTTGGTTATCAACTGTGCTTCACACTATTAACCTCGCCAAGAAGGCTAATCCCTGCAAGTGCAACCGGGAACACAAGCAAGAACGTTGAAAACACGATCTAAAATCGTGAAGTTGGGGTTTAAAAAACCGTAGAACAGCAATATTATTGATCTAAGCAAAACCCAATTGTTTATGGCGGCTACTATGGAGTATATATATGAGGGAGGACGTGTAAGGGGATTTTGGGGTCATGACCTAACCCTAAGACAAGAAAATAATGGACTTAGACTTGATACAAGGCCCAATGGCCCAATATGGTGGTGCAGCACCGTGACAGATTCTGTACTCAATATTATTTCGACGATTCCGGTCGACTCCCAAAGTATTTTGACATGGTACCAGTGCCATTGGAAAGGTTATCCTATTGCCTATCCGTGCATATGTAGAACATCCAAAACGGAGTTCGTATGCGTCCTGGGCGTCCATTTTAGTGCGTACTTCTCCTCGACTCCGAGTTGGACACAATTTTTAGTTGGGCTTGGTTTCCATCTTTTTTGAACATATTCTCTGGTCCTCCACGTCCCTAAGAGTTCCTCCAAGTACTCCTTGAACCTCTCCATGGATCCTAATCAGAATTAAATCATTAGGTAGCAATCTATTCTCAAAAACATATAAGGAAACGTATAAGAACGAGCTCACCTCTAAAATTAATTGTTGTGTGTGAGCTATATTGATTGCATCTTGTATCTTCAGTGGAGTGTTGTTTGTATCTATAGAAGTGATGTCCTCATCATCCTCCCCTTCTTGAATTGGAGTCGTCCTCGACTCAAGTTCATCTTCTCTCATGTGTGGGTCCATATGTGCAACATCATCAAATCCTCTTGTGTGCATCAAAGGAGGAGGCCAAGGTGGTGGACGACATAGTGCACTATCTCGATCTTGTCCATCAAATAAGAGCGCACATTCACTTGAGCCAGGATCCCAAACAAATAAACATTGTGCCATGTTTGTAGGTGCAATGATAACATGCATGATTTCGTCAGTCTCCCCTTCTTTATGACAAGCCGTCCTCGGCTTGCTCGTATGTCCAGGAAAGAGGCTTTTGGGGATAGTATGAGCGCTGTACATAATGCACAACCGCAACGAACAATGCTTCTCTTTTATTTATTGTCCCTGCTGCAAGAAAAAATACTAGAAAAACTTGACAAGGCATTATTAGCATCAGTGCATTTTTTTACTTTACCGTGTTGTTGTAGCACAAAAGGAGCTTGGACATTGGAACATATGTAAACTTTATGCAACATAAATTTACCACCATCTTAATATTTTCCTATAGCATGAAAAATATTTCTACTTAACAAAGGCAATTCAGATTGGGAAAATATTCTCCCCTCTACAATATCTATATCACAAAGGGTGTCAAATTCAATATATCCCAAGGTATTTTGAGAAGACAACAATTTCAGTTCATCATTTTCACAAGTAATTGGAATCAAATTCTTAATTTCAGCACAAGTGGGTAATAAAGTATCAAATTCATTGACTTGTTCTAGCATCGGTGCAATATAATTATTAGCACACAACTCATTTTTAACAGAAGGATCAGCAGGAAAATCAACATGTGGCAACAGTGTATCAATAAAAGATTCCACTATTCGCTCCTCGACAATAGCATGATTGGTGAAAAAAAATCAGAACATCCAAAAACTTCTCACCTTCAACAAGTGTGTTGTGATATTCGTTACCTTTATTATCATTTTTGGCAGTGATTGTGGGTGAAATATGAATTGATAGATCTGAATTTTCATAGGAGTTGTTGAACACCTCATTCGCTTTTGGATTTTCTACAATTTTTGGTTCATGTTCCTGCAAAAGGTTAGACATAGGAGGAGGTACAACAAGAAAATTCTTCTCAAGTTCATGTATTTCATCTTTGCAATTGGATACACTAGTAAATGTTTCTCACATAAGAATTTTCATATCTTTCCATGTTCGAGGTTTTTCTAAATCACTTAAGTTGTTCAACCAAGTGTAGGATCGAAGAGCACGTGAAAATCTACCAGAGGGGGGGGGGTGAATGGTAGATTTAAAAAAAATCTTACGCAGCGGAAACAATTAAATCCCAACCCCTTCGGCAGAAAAACGACCTGTTAAAGAAATCATGTGTGAGACTAATCTAAACATGCTTCACCATAACAAAAGTGATATATATCAGATAGAATCATGTCACTAATAAAACACAAGAAGAATCACTCAAATCCGTCAAGAGAAACTCAAGTTATGATCGAAAGATCGAACAAAGGTCAATCTGTCCTACCCGAGAAAAACAGTTCTGGAACGCGGCAAAGAAACTCGTGTAGATCAGAAACCACAAATACAATGACCGTGGAATTTTTAAAGATGATGGATAATAAAGTTTTGAAAACAACCCAAAAAGAATCACGTCAATTGGATCTGTAAAACTCGAGTTATGATAAAACCACCGATGAAAGGTAGTGCTGTCCAGAAACTCGACGAGTAAAACTTGTCTGGAACAAGTGGGACGAACAAGGCATAAAAGTTCCTTCAAACTACGAATTTTATTCAATAGAACACAAGAGGAACAACCCTATGGTCGTGCCCAACGAGCTCTGGCCTCCCTTGCTTATATAACCAGCCCTGAGGCCAACTCAACTCGGACCCGGATTCTGATCCTACTCTGATCACGAATCCCATCTAACTATAACTGCCCAAGATCATCCTATACACAGATAGAAGCAATCTCAAGACTTCCTAAAAACCAGGAACACAACTCGTATTCCAAAACACAACTTAACTTTCGTGCAACACACGAAAACTACAATAACCAACTCGATACTTCCCATACCGAGCCATAACCGACTCAGCCAGCAGCCGAAGTCATCATCCGTTACGATCCGATCCTTCCAATCAGATCTCCCTTCCATAACCCATCTTTAGAATCATGTTGCCAGGTCATGCACCGCATGCATACGTGCGAACACCTTCCTTCGATGTCCAATAACCTTCATATGCACTGCCCTTGATTCAATCATCCTGCGCGACCTCCTGACCCGCTCAACCACAATTTCTCCTGAACTTGGTTGTTGGAACATCATCTCCTCTTGGAGACCAGTCCAAAGGATCCCTTCATTAGCCATGACTTGAACTCAAGCATCACCTGCACATGAACAAACAACTAATCCGTACGAGCCCAAGTCCTCGACTTGACTCACATTAGTTCTGAACACAACACCTTATGTGAGCACCTCACATAAGCATGTTGCAAACATAGCGAAAACGATATCAACCATATCACACCAAAACTTAGCAAGTGAATACTAAGAAATCTTTCCAACAATGTAAAGCAAGTTTGCAACTTTGCAAATGAAAAGCAAAAGCACTGCGGGCAAGCTCCGGTCCTTCCCAAAGCTAACCGGACCTTGAGCTGGAGCTTACCAAAGCTAGTAGAACCTAGCGCTAGAGCTTACAAAAACTAGCAGAAACTAGTCAACCCAAAAGCCGGAGCTAGACAAAGTAAGTCAGAGCTTAACAAAGATATACCGGAGCTAAAAGCAAAGCTAGTCGGACCTTACCAACAAGTCGGACCTAGCAACGGACATTGCTATAGCTCGGAGCTAGAGTCAGACCTTGATAAAATGGTGTTTTGGCAGAATTCAAAACTTTTATCATCAAAGTAAATTTATTCAGTACAAGCCAATGTATTCAACACTCATAGGTATCACAATCTCCCCCTTGATGAATGCATTGGCAACACCATTTAAAATCCGAACATTTGCTTATTCACATAAAAAGTTTTGAAAACAAATTCTCTCCCTTGCATACTTCTCTTAAAAATGCACATATTATCTCTCCCCCTTTGACAATGTATTCAGCAAGGTTTGAAAAGAGAAATTTCAATTGTTATGAGCACATTATAACATACACATATAGAACAAAGCTCAACCAAGTCATACTATCAAGTAACATACACTATCACATCAATGAGATACATAAAGTAGTGTAAGCCATGCTAGAGATCAAGTGTAATTTTCAATCTAAGCAAGTCATGATCTCACAAACATAACTATTTCAAGACCTGAAAACATGACACTTGTTGCTGAATTTTATTAATTTTAAAGGCACAAATTTTGATCATATTTGCAAGAGATTATATGTGCATCTGCCTCATTCTAACCAACCAAGCCAAGCCTATGTCATTTGATAATCAGAAGCTTAAGGACATGGTTTTAGTCATACACAACTCCTTCCAAGTTCATATCTAAGTGCAATGATAAGCGATCTCAGAAGAAGAAGTGCGATGCATGCATATTCTCTTGATCTTTTCTCAATTTATATTTGTTCATAAAAACTCAACATGTGAGTTGATTACTTGATTAATTCTTTATGATTAAAAGCATTTATGAACATGCAACAAGTTCAAATCAGCAAGAAGGTTTGATCATGACCCGATTTAGTGTAAGTAATTATTCCAATTACTGGCCATGGCAAAAACTACAAAATGTATAACATGAGTAATGTAGTAAGAACTTTCAGCATGTAAAAGGAATCACAGGTCATATATGTATAAATACTATGCTCATATTATTTTAGTTCTGATTCACACATAGACTTCCCAAGTTTCAAAACTCCCCCTCAATTTAAGCCACGAGGATGCATAACCCCTATTTCACTACGAATGTAACAAAAAAAGAGTGAAATCCAAAGGTTTTGTAAAAATGTCAGCCAATTTTTGTTCGATATCTACATGGTGAAGCACAATGTTTCCTTTTTAAACATTAGCACGGAGAAAGTGGTACCTAATGTCCATGCGCTTAGTTCTAGAATGTTGCACGGGGTTTTTAGCAATGCAAATGGCACTAGTGTTATCACAAAAAAGTGGAACACTATCTAGATCAACCCCATAGTCCTTAAGTGTTTGAACAATCCAAAGAATTTGTGAACAAGCGCTAGCAGCAGCTACATATTCAGATTCGGTTGTGGATTGTGCAACTGAGTTTTGTTTTCTAGAGGACCAAGCAACAAGAGAATTACCAAGAAAATGACAAGCACCAAAAGTACTTTTCCTATCAATCCTACAACCCCCAAATTCAGCATCTGAAAAAGCTTTTAAGTAACAGTTGAGGAAGAATGAAGAAAAATGCCAAATTCTTGAGTTCCATCTAAGTATCTGAGGATCCTTTTGACGGCCTGACGATGTGAAGCACGTGAGGAAGCTTGAAACCGTGCACAAAGACATACGCTGAATTGTATGTCCGGTCTTGATGTCGTGAGGTACAAAAGTGATCCGATCATGCTTCTATATTCTTTTTGATCCATGGGTTCACCATCTTCATCAAGTTCAAGTGTTGTTGCTATTCCCATTAGTGTCCGAAGAGGCTTGCTTTTCTCCATGTTGAAGCGCTTTAGGAGGTCTTTTGTATACTTCGTTTGATGCACAAAGGTACCCTCCTTGTTTTGCTTGACTTGCAGCCCCAAAAAGTACGTGAGTTCTCCCATCATACTCATCTCAAATTCTGAACTCATCATAACTAGACCGTGTGACTCGTTCGTGCAAGCTTCCAATTATCTGTTACGGGGGATGACCTTTGTAGAACCATAGGGGAACAGATGTCTCAGAAGCTTCTCCTTCTTCATGTTCATCACAAATCGATGAGCTTGTGACTTGAGGACGATCTGAATCAGCATTGACGGTTGTCGGTGCTAGTTGAGAATTAACATCCGGAGCTGAACCAAAGTCTTTAGGTGCTGAATTTTCGGGCAGCAGCTCCAATTCTTTCTCATCTTCAACGAAAATGCTCTCCCCCTGCGGATATGGATCTGGACCTGCAATGTTTGAGCTAGTATCTGGGCTAGCTCCATCAAAAGACACCTCACAAGTCTCTACAATTTTGTTAGTGTCAAGTAAAAGCACACGGTAGCCTCTAGTATGAGATGGATAACCAAGAAACATGCCATCAATGGATCTAGGTTCAAATTTATCAAGATTACCGTGTTTTTTAACAAAACATTGCATCCAAAACACAAAAGTGTGTGACACTAGGCCTATGTCCAAACCGGAGATCATATGGTGTTTTACCTAGCTTAGTACGCAAGAAAACACGATTTGAGACATAATAAGCGGTTGCAATCGCATCAGCCCAAAATTTCCCAGGATTTTGATATTCATCAAGCATAGTCCTAGCCATCTGAACTAACGTTATGTTCTTTCTTTCTACAACACCATTTTATTGAGGTACATTTGGTGAAGAAAATTGATAATCTATTCCATTTTCAGCACAAAAGTGATCAAAAGATTGATTTTTAAATTTAGTTCCGTTATCACTTCTAATTGCTTTTAAAGATCCTGGGTGATCAATTGATAATCTATGAAATAAAGTTCTAATGAGACTGAATGCTTCATTCTTAGATGCCATAAAGTAAACCCAAGTGTATCTAGAATAATCATCAATAATCACAAGAACTTTCCATTTATCTCCGAAGGATTGAACACGTGAGGGTCCTACGGTGTGAAGGTGCAAAAGTTGATATGGTTCAGTTGTCATGATCATTGTGAGAGGAGTATGTGAACCTGCAACCATCTTAGCATGTCTACAAGAAGAGCACACAATTTCTTTGTTCCCTTTAAGCTTAGGCAACCCACGTATGCGATCAAGAGCACTAACACAAGTTAGATGATCAAAGCCTACGTGACCAAGTCTATGATGCCAAAAATATAAGTCCTTTGAATCATTAGCAACTGGACACCAATGCTTAGAGGAAGACATATCAAAATCAGCTTTAAAACTCTTCCAAATTGTGACATGTTAAAAATAAGATCACTGTTTGAATTTACAACTTTGCAGCAATTTTTAGTGGAGATAATTTCCAGATTTTCATCTAGTAGTTGTGAAGCAGAAAGCAAGTTGTATTTCATATTTTTAACAAGTGCCACATTCTTCAAAGTGTAGTGATCATTTACTCTAACCGAACCCTTAGCAATTTTAGGAGTTGAAGAATTATCGGCGAAAGTAACATTCTCTACACGTAACACAAAAGAGAGGGAAGGGAACCATTCTTTGTTACCGGTCATGTGGCGTGAGCAACGTGAATCCACAATCCAAATGTTCTCCTTCCTCAAACGTGTAACCTACATAGAAGCACAATACGTCGATGACTCAATACTGGGGTTAGTCAAAAGGCATTTAGGAATCCAGCACTGAGTCACACAACGTGCAGCAGGAAAAACATGCGAAAGCCGAGATAAAACAACAGGTTTATGAGTCAAGGTTTGAGATTTTTTGTTCTTAACTACTGACCTATAAGGTGTTACTTGTGTAGCACAAAAATCAGTAGCTCCGGAGGCAAAAACAGAAGGTCCGGAGATAAACTTTGAATGTTTTTGACTCATAACAACAGGTTGCATGTTCCTGACATTCGGTTTAGTATGTGCAGCAAATTTTGCATGGAAGTTATGAGATCTAGCAATCATTCTTTTTTTTTATGTTGTTTAGCTAGTCTATAACAAAAATCTATGACATGACCATCTCTACCACAGTAGGTACAATGAAATTTAACTTTGTGTTCATGTCTAGATGAGCAAACAACATTTTTATTTGATACCGAATGAGACAACACTCCTGTAGATTTGAAAACCACTTCTTTTTGTTTAGGAACTGTTTGAATCAAACCACTTCCTAATGACTTTACAATTTTAGGTGGATGTGCCTTAGCATGAGCATGAGAAACAAAACCTAAACCAGTTTTATCATTGCAAGACTTGGAAGAATTCAGCAGCAAGTTTAGGTTCTTATTCCCATTACAAAACCGATCTAATGTCCTATGCATGTTATCAAGTTTATTGGACAGATAAAGGCAATTTTCACATGAAGTTTTTCCTTTTAATTTGCAATTGGAACAATTTTTAACTTCATGAGAATGTAAAGCATTGTTCAATATAGAAATTTCATTCATAGCATCTTGTAGTTTCTTATCAAGATCATCACGAGTAGAGCAATACAAATCAATTGTAGAACAGCTAGCATTTTTCAAGTTTTTATCATTTAGTGCAGCAAGCTCTCTATTCTTTTCGATTTCTAATTCAAGTTTATCAAGTGTGGAGGTGTGCGCACTTCTTAATGAGGACAATTGTTCATATATTAATTCACATGAGGGACATGCATCATCACTAGGAATCAATGTTTTTAAACGGTTGATTTCAGATTCTAGTGATTCAATTTTAGCAGCACTATCCCTAAGCTTTTTGTCATTTTTCTTAACTATAATAGTGGCACGAGAAATAGCATCACACATTTCTTCGCAAGTAGAACATACCTCTTCATTGTTGCTGTTGTGTTCTGCATCCTCCATACTTGATCTTGATTTGCCTGCCATGAAGCACAAGTTTGCCAAGTCATCTCCTTCTTCTTCACTTCCAATGTCCACATCGCTTGTGCCAAGTTCTTGAAGTGCGGAGATAAAACTGCTCACCAATTGACGTCTTGTGAAACCCTTCTTTTTCTTCATATCTTTTGCAGAGGAGTGCTTCGTCCTTGTTTGCTTTTCATCTCGGGATGTCGGACCTGAAAGGTTAGGGCAATCTGAACGAAAATGTCCTGTCTTACCACATTCAAAGCATCGTTGAGGTCCGGAGCTTCCTCTCCTTCTAGTTCTCACATTTTGCAATGCTTTTGAGAACCGAGTAGAGATGAGTGATAGCTCCTCCTCTAGAAATTCCTCAATCTGTTCAAGGGTTAGAGTGGACCACAAAGCAAGTGTACCACAAGATGAAGATTGGCCGGAGTTAGGCATGTCACGTTGAGAAACAAAAGCAATAGACTTGTTGGGGTTCTTACTTGATATTATGTCAATTTAATGAGTTTTTAACTTAGAATATAACACATCTAAAGTAAGTGTACTCATGACAGTAGATTCACGAATAGATGTGTCTTTCATCTCCCAAATTGACATATCTAATGCATTTAACAATTGCCTAGCATTTTCAGCATCTAAAAAATTAACATTGACACTACGCAAGTTGCTGAGAATTTTATTAAAGCGAGCAAAAAGGTCATTGTTGACGGCTCCTGATGAGTAGGTTTAGGCCCGATCTTCCGAAAGGTATGTCGATTGGGGTGGAGAACTCGACGTTGATGATCCGCGGCACTCGAGCGGTTCGAGTACCCCTGCAATCACTACACCACGGCTCCGTTGGTTATCAACCGTGCTGCACACGCTTGACCTCGCCAAGAAGGCTAATCCCTGCAAGTGCAATCGAGAACACGAGCAAGAACGTAGAAGACACGATCGGAAATCGCGAAATCGGGGTCTCACAAACCGTAGAACGGCGATTTTATTGATCTAAGCAAAACCCACCGAATATGACCGGCGGCTGCAGTATTTATAGGCTAGGGTTCGACCAAAACACGATTAGACGCGTCCCTAATGGACTCTTACGGGATACAAGGCCCAAAGGCCCGATTCGGTGGCGCAGCACCGGACAGAAATCTGGACTCGACTTGTTTCGACGATTCCCAATGACTCCGGAGGAATTTTGATGTGGGACCAGAACCATTGGAAAGTTTATCTTCTCCTCTTTCCGTGCATATGTAGAACGTCGAAAACGGAGTCCGTATGCCTCCTGGGCGTCTGTTTTAAGGTGGACTGCTCCTGGACTCCGAGTTGAACTCGAGTCCGAGTTGTAAACTATTTCCATCTACTTGTGGACGTCCCAGGTGGTTGTCCACGCTCCCAAGGCCTCCTTCCTTCACTTGTTGATCTTCTCCATTATTCCTAATAACAATTAAATCATCACATAGCAATCTATTCTCAAACTCACATGCAAAAGAAGTTAAGAACGAATTCACCTGCTGATTTAATAACCGTGCCCGTGCTCTTGTGATTGGTCCTTGCAGTTCAATGCGCGTCTCTGCTGTTGTGATGTCCTCATCATCCTCCCCCTCTTGAATTGGAGTCGTCCTCGACTCAAGTTCATCTTCTTCTCCCAAGTACGGTCGCAAATCTGAAATGTTAAATGTAGGACTAACCCCAAAATCGGGAGGCAATTCAAGCTTATATGCATTATCATTAATCTTTTCAACGATCTTAAAAGGACCAGCAGCTCGTGGCATAAGTTTAGATTTTCTCAAGTCGGGAAATCGCTCTTTTCTCAAATGTAACCACACCAAATCGCCCGGTTCAAGTTTTACTTCTTTTCTACCTTTACTACCTGCAATCCTATACTTCTCATTCATCATTTCAATATTTTTCTTTGTAGTTTCATGCATCTTAAGAATGAATTCAGATCGTTGTGTAGCATCCAAATTTATAGTTTCAGAAGGAGGCAAAGGTAGTAAATCAATAGGAGCACGGGGATTGAAACCATACACTACCTGGAATGGACTTACCTTTGTCGTGGAGTGAACGGATCTGTTGTAAGCAAATTCTATATGTGGTAAACACTCCTCCCACAACTTCAAATTTGTTTTCAAGACAGCCCGTAACATAGTGGATAAAGTACGATTAACTACCTCGGTCTATCCATCCGTTTGTGGGTGACATGTAGTTGAAAACAGCAACTTGGTTCCCAATTTATACCACAAAGTTCTCCAAAAATGACTTAAAAATTTTGCATCACGATCAGAAACAATGGTATTTGGCACACCATGTAAACGAACAATTTCCGTCATAAATAAATCAGCAATGTGTGAGGCATTATCATTCTTATGACAAGGTATAAAGTGTGCCATTTTGGAAAAACGATCAACAACTACAAAAATACTATCCCTCCCCCTCTTAGTCCTAGGCAATCCCAAAACAAAGTCCATAGAAATATCCTCCCAAGGTACACTAGGAACAGGAAGAGGCATATAAAGACCATGTGGGTTAAGACGAGACTTAGCTTTGTTGCAAGTAGTGCATCGTGACACGTAGCGCTCGACATCACGCCTCATCTTTGGCCAAAAGAAGTGTGTGGACAGCACGTCTTCAGTTTTCTTCACTCCAAAATGTCCCATCAAACCTCCTCCATGTGCTTCCTGCAAAAGCAATAGACGAACGGAGCTAGCTGGAACGCATAGCTTGTTAGCACGATAGAGGAGACCCTCTCGCAGCACATATTTATTCCAAGTTCTTCCTTCTCTACAATTTTCAAAAGCAACTTTGAAGTCCAAATCAGTAGGATATAATGCTTTAATTGTTTCCAAACCAAAGATTTTATGATCAAGTTGGGACAGCATGGTATAACGCCTAGATAATGCATCGGCAATGATATTTTCCTTCCCTTTCTTATGCTTAATGATATATGGAAACGACTCTATGAACTCAATCCATTTAGCATGTCGTTTATTCAGATTGGTTTGACACTTAAGATACTTCAATGATTCATGATCGGAATGTATGACAAACTCCTTAGACCAAAGATAATGTTGCCAAGTTTGTAATACACGGACTAAGGCATACAATTCCTTATCATAAGTGGAGTAATTCAGAGAAGGACCATGAAGTTTTTCACTAAAGAAAGCAACGGGTTTACCTCCTTGTATGAGAACGCCTCCAATACCAATGCCGCTTGCATCGCATTCTAGCTCAAAGGTCTTGTCAAAATCAGGAAGTTGTAGTAATGGTGCTTGTGTAAGCTTCGATTTGAGAGCATCAAAAGCTTGTTGCTGCTGTTCGCCCCATCGAAATGGAACTCCCTTCTTCGTTAGCTCATGTAGAGGTGCTGCAATGGTGCTGAAATCCCGCACAAAGCGCCGATAAAATCCTGCAAGACCAAGAAAACTACGAACCTGTGTGACGGTAGTTGGTGCTGGCCAGCTGGTGATTGCTTCAATTTTTGCCTCATCCATCTCAATTCCCTGCGAGGAAACGACATAGCCAAGAAACGAGACTCGATTGGTGCAAAAAACGCACATTTCGAGGTTACCAAACAAACGTGCATCTCTCAAAACAGTAAAAACAGCACGTAAATGATCAAGATGTTCATCATATGACTTGCTGTAAATGAGGATATCATCAAAGTAAACCACCACAAATTGTCCAATGAAAGTACGTAAAACCTCGTTCATTAATCGCATAAAGGTGCTGGGTGCATTAGTTAAACCAAAAGGCATGACTAACCACTCATAAAGTCCAAACTTGGTTTTAAATGCAGTTTTCCATTCATCTCCTAGTGCCATTCTAATTTGGTGGTAACCACTACGCAAGTCAATTTTTGTGAAGATGATAGCACCACTCAATTCATCAAGCATGTCATCTAATCGAGGAATAGGATAACGATATCGAATGGTGATGTTATTAATCGCTCGACAATCAACACACATGCGCCAACTACCATCTTTCTTAGGAACCAAAAGAACAGGAACGGAACAAGGGCTAAGGCTTTCACGAATGTACCCGCGGTCCAAAAGATCTTGGACTTGTCGCTGAATTTCCTTAGTTTCTTGTGGATTCGCCCTGTAAGCTGCACGATTTGGCAAACTTGCTCCTGGAATCAAATCGATCTTGTGTTCAATGCCTCTCATCGGTGGTAAACCAGGGGGTATCTCGGAGGGAAACACATCCTCAAACTCCTGCAAAAGGTTAGCAACAGCAGGGGGCAATGCAATAGACAATTCATGAAGTGAAAACATGGCTTCTTTGCAAACTAAAGCATAGCACATCCCCTTAGCATCGAATAAATCAGCAAGTTCAGATTTAATTGCGAGCAATGATGGTGATTTTAACTTAATAACTTGCTGTTTTTCAGATTCTAATTTAGTTGCGTTGCCCTCACGAATTTTACTCTTCTCAAAATGCACAATTTCAGCAGGAGTCATGGGGAGCAAAGTGATTTTCTTTCCCTTATGCATGAGAGTATATTTATTGGTTCTACCATGATGAATAGCATCTATATCAAATTCCCAAGGACGACCCAATAAAAGAGAACAAGCATCCATAGGAACAACATCAAAATCAGCAAAATCATGGTATGAACCAATTGAAAAATGGATTCTCGCTGTTTGTGTTACCCGAACCTTACCGCTGTTGTTGAACCATTGAATGTGGTACGGATGAGGGTGTGCTCTTGTTGTCAAACCGAGTTTCTTGACGACGTCCGTGTTTACCAAGTTATTGCAGCTACCTCCATCAATTATAGTGTGTACACGGCAGTCCTTGACGACGAGAAACATGTGGAAGAGGTTGTGTCGTTGTAGCTTGTCGTCGGTCTCCACTTTGGAGCTCAAGGCACGCTGCACAATGATGCTCCTATAGTTCTCCGTCGCCGCTGCACCAAGTACCTCTTCTTCGGTGTGTTCGTCATTTGGATCTGTAAAGTCAGTAGCAAGAGAATATTCATCTTCAACATCCGAAGTACTATCATACCCGCCATCGTCGCGTGCTATGTATGCTCGTTTGCTCGGGCAATCTCTCATCATATGACCAAGTCCCTGGCAGCGGTGACACTTAATGTCGGAAGTACGACCCGTAGAAGGAGTGGACGACGAAGGCTTGAATGATGTTGCCTTGCTGCCTTCCGGCACGCGAGAAGGTGGAGCAGCAGGTATAGTTCGTTGGCCGCCATTGGGTGGTGTAGTCGCTGCACGGGGGGCCGAAGATGGTGCTGTTTTGGATGGTGTAGTTGCTGCACGCGGCGTGAAGTTGCTCCTCGTGCGTTGTTGCTGTTGTTGTCGGCCCTGCAATTCTTTTTCTGCCAACATAGCAAGCTGAAACAATCTGTTAACAGTATCATATTCTTTGTAATCAACAATGTCCTGAATTTCACGCCTCAACCCCCCATAAAAACGAGCTATTTTATCATCCATGTCCTCCACTACCCCACAACGCAGCATACCCTTTTGTAACTCTTGATAATACTCCTCTACGGACATGTTACCTTGGTCTAAACGCTGCAATTTTTTGCGAAGGTCCCGCTGAAAAGATGGAGGAACAAATCGAACACGCATAGCTTCCTTTAATCTATCCCATGTTGGAGGATCAGTTCTAGTTTTAACAAGTTCATTCCACCATATGATAGCAAAGTCCTTAAACTCACTAGTGGCTTGACGAACTCTATGTTGTTCAGGAACAAGATGGGAATTAAATTTTTGCTCTACTGTCATCTCCCAATCAAGATAAGCCTCAGCATCATAAGCACCAGAAAAAGAGGGTATAGTAAATTTCACTTTAGCAAAAGGATCATCAGGAGGGCGGTTATAATTGTTATGATTATTACCTCCCATACCTCGACGATAAAGTGGCAGTCTTGGCTGATTACTGTGATCTTCCAGTTCATCATAAGCATTGTCTTCTTGTCTTCCAGCGAGAGGCAACCGAGCCTCAAAAGTATTCATCCGAAGAGCAAGGTCATCCAGTTTGCGAGTCAAGTTCGCCAATGACTCCTCCGTTGATGCGTTGTATTTGGCGAACATATCACGTAACTCAACATGTTGAACACATTCGTCATTATTTTCTTCTCCTGCCATTGTTAGTAAGAAACAAAAGACAACAAAAAAATGTTATCCCTATCAACTACAGTGACAATGTGGAAGGTGGAAGAAAAGAATCTCTCTCGCTCAAGCGTCTTACCACGCTCTTACAAGTGTTCTTACCGACACAGCAGGTGGTGTGGACGGTGAGATGAACCAATGAAGCGTGGGGTGATTGCAAAGGTACCTGTTATGCTCAAGAGAAAGGTGGAGCTTGGATGGTATAATATGGTGGCTAATAAGCAGAAAATCGTTAACAGCTAAACAAAGTTGAATAAGTATTCAATGTAGGAAACTGTTGCTGGTCAACTGAGTGCCCTAGAGCCTAGCACAACACAAGGAAGTATCAAGGCAAAAGAAAGACAGAATGATATAACCAAACAAACAACACCAAGTGGTATAGGCCAATTGCTTTAATATGCGTGCTCTTCACTATTTTTTTTTCTTTTTTGTAATTTTTTTTTTATATTTTTTCTTTACTCAGTAGCAAAAATATAGGAAGCACACAAATTTGCAGCTCAATTGGATGTAATATGCGGCCTATAGAAAATCAAGAAGGTTCTTTAAAATTCGTGTTGAAACTTCGGAGGCCGGATAGCCTATCTTCCGAGGGGAATTTGGGCAATCTAATTTCGCCGAACGCGGCTACGCTGCGGAAAATCAGATGCGAAATTTCGCGTAGATGAATTTGAAAAAAAAAATTCGCCCGATTTCGAGTTCGTATGCGAAAGTTATGGCCGTTTTAAGGTAGGCTGTCCGAGTTACGTTTTTTTTGGATGTTGATTCCAACTCGGTTTGAGAACAGAACTCGCAAACGGATACGAAAACGATCGGGAATTTGCACAGCAACTAATGGGGTGGTGTGTGATGATTCAAGGAAGAATGGCACAAATATTTGTCACCTAATCTAGGGCTGGCGATGCGGGAGTTCACGCAAGGCGGCTAGCTAGGGCAAACCGATGAACGTGGCGGATCGGTTTGTTATTTAGGGATTGTGGAATAGGTGTCGAATAGCAAGAAAACAAGGACGAAACACGATAACTAGGACCAAAAAACACAAAGCTAAACCAGCAACAAGACTCAACCACACGAATGCAAACTCAACAATGCAAACTGAAAAACGAAACTGCAGGCACTATAGTCTGGGAAGCGGTAAAAACGATCTAATTTTTTTTTGTGGCTTTTTTGTGGACTCTAGGTACGAAACAAAATCGATCTAATGGAAGGAAGGAAAACAAAGATACCTCACGGGAAACCTGGAACTCTGATACCAATTGATGAGTAGGTTTAGGCCCGATCTTCCGAAAGGTATGTCGATTGGGGTGGAGAACTCGACGTTGATGATCCGCGGCACTCGAGCGGTTCGAGTACCCCTGCAATCACTACACCACGGCTCCGTTGGTTATCAACCGTGCTGCACACGCTTGACCTCGCCAAGAAGGCTAATCCCTGCAAGTGCAATCGAGAACACGAGCAAGAACGTAGAAGACACGATCGGAAATCGCGAAATCGGGGTCTCACAAACCGTAGAACGGCGATTTTATTGATCTAAGCAAAACCCACCGAATATGACCGGCGGCTGCAGTATTTATAGGCTAGGGTTCGACCAAAACACGATTAGACGCGTCCCTAATGGACTCTTACGGGATACAAGGCCCAAAGGCCCGATTCGGTGGCGCAGCACCGGACAGAAATCTGGACTCGACTTGTTTCGACGATTCCCAATGACTCCGGAGGAATTTTGATGTGGGACCAGAACCATTGGAAATTTTATCTTCTCCTCTTTCCGTGCATATGTAGAACGTCGAAAACGGAGTCCGTATGCCTCCTGGGCGTCTGTTTTAAGGTGGACTGCTCCTGGACTCCGAGTTGAACTCGAGTCCGAGTTGTAAACTATTTCCATCTACTTGTGGACGTCCCAGGTGGTTGTCCACGCTCCCAAGGCCTCCTTCCTTCACTTGTTGATCTTCTCCATTATTCCTAATAACAATTAAATCATCACATAGCAATCTATTCTCAAACTCACATGCAAAAGAAGTTAAGAACGAATTCACCTGCTGATTTAATAACCGTGCCCGTGCTCTTGTGATTGGTCCTTGCAGTTCAATGCGCGTCTCTGCTGTTGTGATGTCCTCATCAGCTCCTAAGATATACTAACAAATCATCCCCGACAACGGCGCCAGAAATGCTTGTTGGTATTTCTTAATACCATAGATCATCTCTGATAAAGAGATGAGATCCACAAGCGCACGGAAGATACCATTGTAGCATTTCACCCATGAGTATTCCCAAGGGTATCGTATTTATCCCAAAGGAATGCAATGGAGTAAAGTATATACTACTCTTATGGTCAAGCTATGGGATACTAATCAATTATCCGAATAGGCGGTAAGTTGATAATAGGGGTAGTGCGACACACACCTAGGCAATCTATTTTAAAGGGTAAATGGGTCCTAGAGGGAGATTGGATAAAGAGTTATAGAGTTGCTCCTACAATGCTCCTAATACATATACATAGCCTAAGGTAGATACTAATGGTCATGTACATGATGAATTCCTATGCAATACTATTCCACACATCGGGCACGGGCTTACCCCTAGCAATAATAGGGCGACTCCCACCAAGAGCCTGTGGCATAGCCGAACGTGGAGGATTACAAAGGACAGATAGTGCTGTCACCACCTACTGCCTACCTCTTCAATCCATGGGTCTATGAGACATCCAACGCTACTTAAATATCCTAGCACCATGCTAGCATACAAAGAAAATACCTTAAGGGCTGCAGCATAATAATATAATAACTACATAGACTATAGTGGGGGTCTATAGTGTTTATGACCATAAGATGTGATCATGAGAGTACAATCATAAAGACTATACCTTCCACTTACATGGACTCCCCAATCAAACAAGAAATGCTTTGTCCAAGTATACGTATAAAAGAAGACTAAAGATAATATCTTTACTGAGCACAAAGTCACAAATACAAGAAGGAATACATGAGACATACCTTTCCCAATGTGGAATTGGGAAGAGAGACTCCTTCTACTCCTTTCCCAATTTGGACTTGGGACTAGAGGTTCTCCTCTCTACATCCTAACTCCTCTAAGGACTATGGAAGATAGTGTATACAATAGAATGATGCCCAAGTGGTGTGTGTTGAAGTGAGGGGTATGGGGTCCTATTTATACTAGTCTTGAGGTTGGTTCCCGCCACCAAAAGCACGCGAATCAGTCGACATTGACTCCAGGGAGCCGGGAGGAGCCAACACGTGGAAGTTGACCGCGTTTGGCGCAAGGACTAGGTCGGCCGACCCCCTGGTTTGTCTGACCTGGTCAGGGCTCCAAATGGCTCGTAATTCCTTCAGGTGGCTGCCAGGTGGGTCCCATTGACTGATATTGGTGCTACACCGTTGGACGGCCTCGGATACTTCTGTTTGTGGGCCATTTGATCCATGTGGTGCCACGTGTCGTTGCCTGATTTGGTTGGGATGATATTTTATAGGATTGCTCCCCATACTTTTCCTCAATTCCTGTATAAATATCTGCATATACATATTTCTCCAAGTACAAGTGGAAATAGGTCAAGTAGAAAGGTGATGTGTGCAAGAAATGATCAATCCTTCACATAATTGAGTTATATTGACGGCTGAAATTGGTATATAACAACCGTCAACAAACTCCCCCAAGCTTATCCTTTGCTCGTCCCGAGCAAAGTCAAGACTTTAGGTTGATGATCAGGAGTTGCTACAATATTCTACCTTTTGAATGTACCAAGTGCACAACAAAATACTCTACCTAGTATTGCAAAAAGTTGCTATGGTACTTCACCCTTCTTAAGTCATTATGGGAGTTATGCCTTCTCCTATTCATGGGTAATTGAAAGATAGAACAGAAAATGGAGCAAGCATAGCCTAGATATCAAGTTCCACATAAATTCCCGAGAGATTCAAATTAGAATATAAGTACCTCAATTGATTCTCTCAATCACTCCTTTGTGTATAGTGGAAATATGTCCTCACCAAGGCATTATGCCTATACTATTCCTACTCTTTGAATATGGCTTGTATGTGGAGATTGGTAGGGAAAGTAAGTAGGCATATTTGCAACACATAATATTGCTAAGTCAAAGGAGCAAGCCTTAGGAGAAATCAATTCAAACTTTTGAATCAAGACTTGTGCATGTGTGATGGAATGGAGGTGGATGTGGAACCATTGAGATGACTCCTTTTGTTGTGGACTCTCTTTATTGCAAGGATGAAACATGGCTACCTTTTTTTTCGATGCTTATGGAGTAAGCATATTATTTCTTCTCTTTTTTTTTTCTCATGCTTATGATATAAGCATGCATTTTCTTTTTCTTTTTCTTGTAGCCATGTCTTGTACTCCTTTTTATGGAATAACTTGAAGAGAGTGCTAACTATGAATAGCATGGAGTTTCTCTTTTTATTGTGGAATGGTGGATATGATGGAATTTTGCTTCCTTCTAGTGTAGAAGTATAGCATGTGCAAGTGAAGTCTTGAATTCAAAAAGAATTGAATGATTTCTCACATAGGTCTATACTAGTTTGACTAAGCTCAATGTGAAAGCAAATAACATATGCATAAGGTGTTGTCTATGTATGAATATGATATGGCTTTGGTAGGTATTTCCAATCAAATGAGGGAAACTTAAATCTTGATAGAATTACTCCGAAAATCTAAGTTTCACTTTCAAAATAGGAATAGCAGCCCTATTACTAATTCAAATCTTCCAACAACCTAGAAGTAGATTAAGCTTTTGCTACCCACGATTTCTAAATCAAGGCAAAGTTAATTTTAGCCAAGTAGCAAGTTGTAAACTAAGGACTTAGGAAAAATAAAACAGAGCAACTATTCATCATTTCATCTATGTGAATTCTAAATCATTCTTACAGCACAACTTTATTTGATAAGCAAAGCAAATCTAAGTTCCTATTTTTATGTTTTTTAGATGCATGGTTGATGGTGGATGAATGGAAAGTAATTATGCAATGGATGAAATAAAAATGCAGTGGGTGTGATACAAGTTACCTCAAGTGGGGGTCCTCCCCCAAGCTTATTCTTGATCAAGGTCCGTGATAGGGGTTGATGCCCTAACGACGGAGGTAGGCCATGAGTTGGACTATCCTTGTTGCAGCATGGCTTTGACAATGGAGGGTTGAGTGTTGATTGTTGTGTTGCCTCCCATGGACACCATGAGTGTGGTTGAATAGAGTGTTTTCGATGTTGATCGTCCGCACATCAGGGTATCCATGTGTTGGGTGTGATTTGTCATTCCTTGGCTTCTATCCACATAGGAACAACTTGCACCCAATGATGGTGGAAAATCCCTTGAGCTTGAATTAGTGCTTAGAATAGTTGAGAGTATAATTCTCTCACCCATTCGTGGCAGCCCATTGGTTGCTCATGGAGGGTTCCCATTTCAAATCTCTAGCCTTGTATAGTTATGATTGACCTTCGGACATAATTTCCGATAATTAGCAACCATCCTCATTTACTCCTTGGCCAAGAGATGTTGAAATGGGATCCTCTAGGGATCCCAACAATTAGCTTCTTGAATGCCCGCATAGTAATATTACTCTTGCAAACTTCCTCTCTTGAATAGAGAGGGATGGTTAGCTCTTGATACTTGTACAAATGAACGTTCGGGTTAGGTAACCGAACTTTCATTTGTACATATGGGGCAGAACAAAATCAAAGATGCATTGGTTCCAATGTCAAGTGTATCTATGATCAATGTGTTATTCATTTATAAGAGTGGAGCTTTATGGATAATTCATGTTGCATATTTTCTAAAG
This sequence comes from Tuctoria greenei, assembly GCA_036927565.1. Lineage (NCBI taxonomy): Eukaryota > Viridiplantae > Streptophyta > Magnoliopsida > Poales > Poaceae > Tuctoria > Tuctoria greenei. The sequence continues at coordinate 138,511,884 of JAYESD010000007.1, forward strand.
CTTCTACTCATATCAATGCATGTGATAGAAATATACTATATGGATCCCTACATCTTTTAAAGTTTCTAACCATCTTAGCTTTCAAGAGCAAATTTTATCATTTAAAGCATGACAAACAAGATTCTCAATTTTATCCTTCTGAACTTCACTAGGAACTTAAAATTTAGTGACTCCTCCAAAAAAAGCAATTCAATTTTAGAGCAAGGATATCACTTATTCCTAGGAGTTTGAAATCTAGTGACACAATCTATGCATGAAGCTCAATTAAAAATTATGGCTGTCACTATGCCCAAGTTTCTATATGCCAATTCACCAATTAAGTCATGCCCAAAAGTTTTATTTTCTAAACCTAGACAAAAATAACTAAGTCTACAAAACAATTCTTAAAGGATTCTAGGTACTTGTTTTAGATTTTTCCAAGTAAGGTGGGATTTCCTTTTGGAGATCCAAAAGTCAATACCCACACTTACTCTTGTGAGGATGCATAAGAATTAAATTATGAGGAAGTGTCAACCTTCCTTACAAATGCAAGCAAATACATTCAATCCTATGGAAAACATAATAATGAAAAATTCTAAACTCATATCTCATTTGAAGAGCAGTTGGTGACGAATGTCTTTGTGTGAGAAACTCACAACCTTGATTTTCGTCGTATGCTTGATGGTTGATGTCAAATGCCAAGTTGAGATTGGATTTGGCAATGGATTTGGTTCTGGCTCCTCCATTAGGTCATCATCTTGAACATTTCTCTTCCTCAAACTCAAAATGAGTTTGAAGGAGAGAAGTGTTCTCAAATCCTCCCAATGGTGACTTGAGCTTGATGAAACCTTCCACTTTCTTGCCATACCACCTCTTCAAAATTTTGACCTAGCTGCACTTTAATAAAGAACATACAAAACAACTCGAAAATGGGTTACGTTAGCCAAAAGCAAATTGAACCCAATTTTCAAATTGTCTTGCCCAGCTTGAAATAACTTGTAAATGCAATGAAGGTCAAAGCAAATCTTTTTGGTTTGAACTAGGAAGATAAATTCAAGTGGTCATTCACGTAGTTCATATCCAATTAAATTTCTCCCCTAATTCAAATTTTTAGTTTTATGATGGATGGAAATTTTACTTTCCAACATGCAAGTGTGGAATTTCAAACATGCAAATGCAAGGGTTGATGCAATTTGGAAAACAAATATGAGATAACTACCAATTAACATATTTTCAAGGACTCACCGAATTTTTGATGTCTGATGAGTAGGACTTACCTCTGTTCTGTTCAGCGTGATGATTTGTTGTCCAATTCCAGGGTTGATAATGTGGACGATTTCTTCTGTTTTGACATGCCAAACTAATTTGGCTGTCATTTGGACATGTGGGCCACATGGTGGTCCTAGCCTCTCCCCGTTGTATTGATATAGACATGTTGTAGCGACGGGTTCTCCCTCTTGAATGTATTCCTTCATGAGCATGGTGAGGCTTTGTCTTTCTTAGGTGTGCCACTCTGACCATATTGATATTCCATTGAATCAACCCATACCTTGATCATGGATCAAAGGCTTCCTTGGGCATGATGACATGTGGAATCCACAATCAAACAAGAAATGCTTCATCCACAATGTCACTTGCCCTAGGTTGAATGGGTTTGGTCGAAGTGTGGGAATCCCAACAAGTGATGTGGGATATCTTGGACTTTGAATGCTCCTTAATTTCTTGTCCTTGGCCAAGATCTTCATGTGAATGTTATCTTGATTTCTGCTTGGCCAAGATACTTCAAGGTAGGCTAGTTGAACTTAAATCCCTTGGAAAGCCATAGCCTCCTTGAATACAAGGGTGATGTTAATTCCACCCTTGACCTCCTTGTGAATGGTATCCATTGGAGTTGTTGTTTGAAAAAGGTCCTCACGGGTCTTAGGGAAATAATTCCAACGCGTCCCATGATGACATGGATTTTCACAAATCATGTGAATATCCACGACTTGGATTATCCAAACAAATCTCCAACGACTTGGCTATTCATGATACTTCAATGCGAGGTGTAGTTCCATAACTAGCATATCCACCTTGTGAAGTGGTGTGCATGACAAGCTATGGGAACTTGAGCATTCTTCAATCCACCCCTTGAGTGGAGACCTTCTTCTCATCCATGATGAATGAGAATAGGACTCCTTCAGCTCCAGCATTAATGTGGTCATGGATTGGTGGAGCCAACCCATGACAGGAGTGTTGGATGAAGAGCCAACTATCCACCCCATGGTGGAGACAAACCAAGAAGAACTTCTTGGTGCCTTCCCCAAGCTTGGGTATGGATGACTTTGGCTCCTACTGAAAGCTGAAATTCTCCCGCAATAGGCAATGGTGTTTCCTAGTGAACATTTGTTGAGGTACGCCTTGAATCATCTTGCAGTTTAGCACTTGCATCCTTGTTGGCCATCCAATACAATGGGTTGGCCAACACTACCCTGTTTTCGCACAAAGGAGAAAACAAACAAGGGTAATCCTGTCTAATAACTATTAGTACCTATAGTTTAATCACAAGTGATAGCTATCCTTCACTTCCTTTGCCTTCCCCGGCAACGGCGCCAGAAATGCTTGCTGACGGCTCCTAAGATATACTAACAAATCATCCCCGGCAACAGTGCCAGGAATGCTTGTTGACGGCTTCTAATATGTACTAACAAATCATCCCCAGCAACGGCGCCAGAAATGTTTGTTGGTATTTCTTAACACCACATATCATCTCCGGTAAAGAGATGAGATCCGCAGGCACACAGAAGATACCGTTGTAGCATTTCACCCATGAGTATTCCCAAGGGTATCGTATTTATCCCAAGGAAGGCAATGGAGTAAAGTATATACTACTCTTATGGTCAAGCTATGGGATACTAATCAATTATCCGATTAGGGGTCAGTTGATAATAGGGGTAGTGCGACACACACCTAGGCAATCTATTCTAAAGGATAAATGGGTCCTAGATAGGGATTGGATTAAGAGTTAGAGAGTTGCTCTTACAATGCTCCTAATACGTATACATAGCCTAAGGTAGATACTAATGGTCATGTCAATGATGAATTCCTATGCAATACTCTTCAACACATCGGGCACGAGCTTACCCCTAGCAATACTAGGGCGACTCCCGCCATGAGCCTGTGGCATAGCCGAACATGGAGGATTACAAAGGACAGATAGGGCTGTCACCACCGACTGCCTACCTCTTCAATCTGTGGGTCTACGAGACATCCAACGCTACTTAAATACCCTAGCACCATGCTAGCATACTAAGCAAATACCTTAAGAGCTGCAGCACAAGCCATCCTAAGGCAATAAACTAAATCATCGTTGAAACAATGTTGATTGCATAGCATAGTTATTCATATTAACATAATCATTATCATAACTACATAGACTATAGTGGGGGTCTATAGTGTTTATGACCATAAGATGTGATCATGAGAGTACAATCATAAAGACTATACCTTCCACTTACATGGACTCCACAATCAAACAAGAAATGCTTTGTCCAAGTATATGTATAAAAGACGGCTAAAGATAATATCTTTATTGAGCACAAAGTCACAAATACAAGAAGGAATACATGAGACATACCTTTCCCAATGTGGAATTGGGAAGAGAGACTCCTTCTACTCCATTCCCAATTTGGACTTGGGACTAGAGACTCTCCTCTCTACATCCTAACTCCTCTAAGGACTATGGAAGATAGTGTATACAATAGAATGATGCCCAAGTGGTGTGTGTTGAAGTGAGGGGTATTGGGTCCTATTTATACTAGTGTTGAGGTCGGTACTCGCCACCAAAATCTCGCGAATCAGTCGTCATTGACTCCAGGGAGCCGGGAGGAGCCAACACGTGGAAGTTGACCGCGTTTGGTGCCAGGACTAGGTCGACCGACCCCCTGGTTCGGCCGACCTGGTCAGGGCTCCAAACGGCCCGTACTTCCTCCAGGTGGCTGCCAGGTGGGTTCCATTGACTGATATTGGTGCTACACCGTTGGACGGCCTCAAATACTTCTGTTTGTGGGCCATTTGATCCATGTGGTGCCACGTGTCATCGCCTGATTGGCTGAGATGATATTTTATAGGATTGCTCCCCATACTTTTCCTCAATTCCTGTATAAATATCTGCATACACATATTTCTCCAAGAACAAGTGGAAATAGGTCAAGTAGAAAGGTGATCTGTGGAAGAAATGATCAATCCTTCACATAATTGAGTTATATTGATGGCTGAAATTGGTATATAACAACCGTCAACAGTCATCATAGACTCACCGGGTTGCATCTCGAAGCGCATGTATTCTTTCTTGAACATGTCTTGCCTTACCCCCTTTATCGTGTTGGATCCTTCATGGTGGTCACAAAGTACTTTCCACACATCGTATGCAGATAAGAGGTGTGCAACACAGTCGAAGTCGCTTTGAGTTAATCCTTGTATGATCAAGTTCCGAGCCTTGTTGTTGTTGTTGTTGACACCTCTTAGATTTGTAGCTTTAACTTGATCGTTTGATGGCACTTCGTAAGGCTTGTATACCTTCTCCAACATTGCAAAGCCTTGATCCTGGATGAAGGCTTCCATACGTGCCATCCAAACCTAAAAATCAATACCACTAAAGACACAAGGTTTTACGGAGTATTTCTCCATGATGATTAATCAAAACACGTGCAAATCATAAAGATTGGAGCACCCTGCTCTGATAAAAATTGTAGGATTGAAGAGCACGTGAAAAGCTACTAGACAGGGGAGTGAATTGTAGATTTAAAAAAAAATCTTATGCAGCAGAAACAATTAAATCCCAACCCCTTCGGCAAAAAAACGATCTGTTAAAGAAATCGTGTGTGAGACTAATATAAACGTGTTTCACCATGACAAAAGTGATATATATCAGAGAGAATCAAGTCATGAAGAAAACACGAGAAGAATCACTCAAATCCATCAAGAGAAACTCAAGTTATGATCAAGAGGTCAAACAAAAGTCAATCTGTCCTACCCGAGAAAAATAGTTCTAGAACGCTGCAAAGAAACTCGTGTAGATCAGAAACCACAAATCCAATGACTGTGAAATTTTGACATATGATATATAATCATGTTGTGAAAACAATCCAAAAAGAATTACGTCAATTGATTCTGTAAAACTCGAGTTATGATAAAACCACCGATGAAAGGTAGTGCTGTCCAGAAACTTGACGAGTAAAACTTGTCTGGAACAAGTCGGACGAACAAGGCACAAAAGTTCCTTCAAACTACGAATTTTATTCAATAGAATACAAGAGGAACAGCCCCAAGGTTCTGTCCAACGAACTCTGGCCTCCCTTGCTTATATAACCAGCCCTGAGGCCAACTCAACTCGGACCCGGATTCTGATCTTACTCTGATCACGAATCCCATCTAACCATAACTGCTCAAGATCTTCCTATACACATATAGAAACAATCTCAAGTCTTCCTTATAAACCAGGAACACAACTCGTATTCCCAAACACAACTTAGCTTTCGTGCAGCAGACAACCATAACCAACTCGATACTTCCCATACTGAGCCATAACCGACTCAGCCAGCAGTCGAGGTCATCATCCATTACGATCTGATCCTTCCAATCAGATCTCCCTTCCATAATCCGTCTTCAGAACCATGTTGCCACGTCATGCACCACATGCATACGTGAGAACACCTTCCTTTGACGTCCAATAACCTTCATATGCACTTCCCTTGATTCAATCATCCTGAGCGACCTTTTGACCCGCTCAACCACAATTCCTACTGAACTTGGTTGTTGGAACCTCATCTCCTCCCTGAGACTAGTCCAAAGGATCCTGTCACCAGCCATGACTTGAACTCAAGCAGCACCTGCACATGAACAAACAACCAATCCGTATCATCCCAAGTCCGCGACTTGACTCACATTAGTTCCGAACACAACACCTTACGTGAGCACCTCACATAAGCATGTTGCAAACATAGCGAAAACGATATCAACCATATCGCACCAAAACATAGCAAGTGAATACTAAGCAATCTTTCCAACAATGTAAAGCAAGTTTGAAAGTTTGCAAATGAAAAGCATAAGCACTGCGGTCAAGCTCCGGTCCTTCCCAAAGCTAACCGGACCTTGAGCCGGAGCTTACCAAAGCTAGTAGAACCTAGCGCCAGAGCTTACAAAAACTAGCTAAAACTAGTCAACCCAAAATTCAGAGCTAGATAAAGTAAGTCAGAGCTTAACAAAGACATGTCATAGATAAAAGCAAAGCAAGTCGGACCTAGCAACGGACATTGCTATAGCTCGGAGCTAGAGTCAGACCTTGATAAAAAGGTGTTTTGGCAGAATTCAAAACTTTTATCATCGAAGTAAATGTATTCAGTACAAGCCAATGTATTTAGCACTCATAGGTCTCACACCAAGTCAATGCACAACCTACTAATGCACTAGCAATATTCCTAATCTTTCTCCTCTCGCACATATGCCATTGTCAAAAAATTTTATCCAACTCTGTTTTCCAAGTAATATATTCATCATAACCAAAACCATCATAAGAAGGAAAAGATGGGAGAATGTAATTACTTCTTGGGGAAGGTGTTGTAAAGGTGGTCTGAATGTCATATGAAACCTTGGTTGATGTTTGATTTTTAGTGAGCAATTCCATCGCCGTCTTCATCATGTCAATCATCTCAACATATAATACATGATTCTTGCTTTTACCTGACATTGTTAGTAGCAAACAAAAGACAACAAAAAATATGTTATCCCTATCAACTAGAAAGAATAATGTCAAAGTAGAAGTGGAATCACACACTCTCAAGCGTCTTGCCACACTCTTACAAGTGTTCTTACTGACACTGCAAGTGGGAAACGGTGGATGGTATGAAGAAACCAATGAAGCGTGAGATGATTGCAAAGGTGTATCGATTCTGCTCAAGAGTAAAGTGTAGCTTAGATGGCACTTAATATGTAGCAAGGATTAGCAACAATGTAATCAGATAGTAAAGTTGAGTATGTGTCCAAAGTACTTGTCAAAGTTGCTGGCCTAAATGTGTTCCTAGTAGTTCAAGCTAGCAAGACATGAGACACAACTAGATGACACAAAGAATGCAAGCACTTCTGTTTTTTGTTGTTGTTTTTTTTCTATTTTTTGTGCGGCTTTTATATCTTGTTTTTCACTTGCCTTTTTTTTCTTCCTTTTCTTTCTTCAGAATGTGCTGCAAAAGAAGAACACAATGAAAAGCAATCAAAGATATCTCGTGGGTCTGTCATAGATTTTCTGCTCAATCGTTCAAGGACAAATAGGCATACTTAGAGGCTCCAAATAGAAAAACTTACAACATAATGATTGTAGATATATCTCTCCTATTTAATTCCAATATATGGAAGAACTATTTTAGACAAGAACAATAGGAGATATTGCCCCCAAAAACACAGACTGTTCAGAAATTCTAGGTCGAAAACAGATTCAGATCTAATGCACTTTTGACCACTATAACTCTATTTTCTGGAAAACCTATAAATACGAAAGTTGTGGAGAACTTCTTAAGATTTCCAAAAAGTACAAGAACTCAAAATTGCAAGTCAATATGTGTGAGATATGATCAAAATACAAAACTGGACAGAGATGAATCCAATCTAGACGTGATTATGCGATTCAAAAAGATGAATCAACACAATCCAAAACTCAAACTAATACCAAAAACACTTTCTAAACCAGCAATATGACTAAACAAGGGACACAAACTCAACAAAACCAAACTAAAAACGAAAGTTGCAAAGGCTCAATGGTGGTTTGGACAAAGTAATGAACAGATCTACCAAACTACAAGTTTTTCTTGTCTTTTTTGTGGACTCTAGGTATTAAAAACAAAACTAATGTAATGGATAGATGAATTACCTAATGGGTAACCTGGAAATCTAATACCAATTGATGAGAAAGGGTTTAGGCACGATCTTTCGAATGGTAATGGATAAGTCGATTGAGGTGGAGAACTCGACGTTGATGATCTGATGCTCTCGAGTAGAACACGAACAGCCCCTGCAATCACTACACCACCGCTCCGCACGAGATCATGCATGTTATCATTGCACCTACAAACATGGCACAATGTTTATTTGTTTGAGATCCTGGCTCAAGTGAATGTGCGCTCTTATTTGATGGACAAGATCGAGATAGTGCACTATGTAGTCCACCACCTTGGCCTCCTCCTTTGATGCACACAAGAGGATTTGATGGTGTTGCACATATGGACCCACACATGAGAGAAGATGATCTTGAGTCGAGGACGACTCCAATTCATGAAGGGGAGGATGATGAGGACACACTTCTATGTATACAAACAACTCCTGATGTGTCGATTGAAAATCATCTTGTCCTATCTTCCGATAGGTAATGGATAAGTCGATTGATGTGGAGATCTCGATGTTGATGATCCGAGGCTCTTGAGTAGAACACGAAAAATTTCTACAATCACTACACCACCGCTCTATTGGTTATCAACTGTGCTGCACATGATTGACCTTTCCAAGAAGGCTAATCCCTGCAAGTGCAACCGAAAACACAAGCAAGAACAAGGTAGAAGCAATCTGAATTGCTAAGTTGGGGTCTCACAAACCGAAGAACAGCGATATTATTGATCTAAGCAAAACCCAATTGTTTATGACGGTTACTATAGAGTATATATTGGTGGGAGGACGTCCAAGGGGATGTTGGGGTCGTGACCTAACCCTAAGACATGAAAATATTTGACTTAGACTTGATACAAGGCCCAATGGTCCAATACGGTGGCGCAGCACCCTGGCAGATTCTGTACTCAATATTGTTTTGACCGTTCCTGTCGACTCCCAACGAATTTTGACATGGGACCAGTGCCATTGGAAAGGTTATCCTCTAGCATTTCAGTGCATATGTAGAACGTATAAAATGTAGTTTGTATGCGTCCTGGGTGTCCATTTTAGTGCGTACTACTCCTGGATTCCGAGTTGGACACAATTTTGAGTTGGGGTCGGTTTCCATCTTCTTTGAACGTAATATCTGGTCCTCCACGCCCCTAAACCTTCCTCCAATTATTCCTTGAACTTCTATACAGATCCTACCCACAATTAAATCATTAGGTAGCAATATATTCTCAAAAATATATAAGGAAACATATAAGAACGAGCTCACCTCTAAAATTAATTGGTGTGTGTGTGAATTCTATTGATTGCATCTTGTATGTTGAATGGAGTGTTGTGTATATGAATAGGAGTGATGTCCTCATCATCCTTTTCTTCTTGAATTGGAGTCGTCCTCAACTCAAGTTCATCTTGTCTCATGTGTGGGTCCATATGTGCAACGCCATCAAATCCTCTTGTGTGCATCAAAGGAGGAGGCCAAGGTGGTGGACGACATAGTGCACCATCTCCATTTTCTTCATCAAATACACATGCACATTGACTCGAGCCAGGATCCCAAGCAAATAAACATTTTTCCATGCTTGTATGTGCAATGACAATGTGCTTGATCTCATCATTCTCCCCTTCTTTATGACACGCCGTCCTCGGCTTGCTCGTATGTCCAGGAAAAAGGATTGCTTTGGGGTAGAATGAGCACTGTCCATATTGCACAACTGCAGTGAACAATAGTTCTCTTTTATTTGTTGTCCTGCTGCAAGGGAAAAAACTAGAAAAACTTGACAAACATTATTAGCGTTAGTGCATTCATTTACTTTAGTATGTTGTTGCAGCACAAATTAAAAAGAGTTTTCTCATTTGAACATACGTAAACTTTATGCACCATAAACACACCACTATGTTCATATTTGCCTATTGCATGAAAATTATTTATTGTCAACAAAGGTAATTCAGTTTTCAAATATATTATCTCTCTACAGTATCTAGATCACAAAGAGTGTGAAATTCAATATAACCCAAAGTATTTAGAGAAGACAACAATTTCAGCTCATCTCTTTCTCATGTAATTGGAATCAAATGCTTAATTTCAGCAAAAGTGAGTGACAAAGTATCAAATTCATTCACTTGTTCTAGCATAGGTACAATATAATTATCAGCACACAATGCATTTTTATCGTAAGGATCAGTAGGGAAATCAACTAGTGGAAAAGAAGTTTTCAGAAAAGGCTCCTCAAGTTGTTGTTCTCCAATAGAATGATTGAGGGAAACATTTGAGACATTCAAAAACTTCTCAACATCGATAAGTGTAGTGTGAGGTACGTTACCTTCATTCTCATTTTCAGCAGTAACTATGGGTGAAATGGAAATTGATAGATCTGAATTTACATAAGAGTTGTTGAACAACTCATTCTCTTTTGAATTTTATACATTTATTTGTTCATGTTCCCGCAAAAGGTTAGGCATAGGAGGAGGTACAACAAGAAAATTCTTCTAAAGTTCATGTATTTTATGTTTGCAATTAGATACATTACCAAAAATTTCTCGCATAAGAATTTTCATATCTTTCCATGTTCGAGGTTTTTTTGAATCACTTAAGTTGTCCCACCAAGTTAATGCACAATCAACTAATGCACTAGCAATATTTCCAATCTTTCTCCTCTCGCACATATGCCATTGTCCAAAAATTTTATCCAACTCTATTTCTCAAGCAATATATTCATTATAACCGAAACCATCATAAGAAGGAAAAAATGGGAGAATGTAATTACTTCTTGGGGAAGGTGTTGTAAAGGTGGTCTGAATGTCATGTGAAACCTTGGTTGATGTTTGATTTTTATTGAGCAATTCCATCGCCGTCTTCATCATGTCAATCATCTCAGCATATAATGCATGATTCTTGCTTTTACCTGACATTGTTAGTAGCAAACAAAAGACAACAAAAATATGTTATCCCTATCAACTACAAAGGATAATGTCAAAGTGGAAGTGGAATCACACACTCTCAAGCGTCTTACCATGCTCTTACAAGTGTTCTTAACGACACTATAGGTGGCAACCGGTGGACGGTATGAAGAAATCAATGAAGTGTGGGATGATTGCAAAGGTGTATCGATTATGCTCAAGAGTAAGGTGTATCTTGGGTGGCACTTTATATGTAGCAAGGATTAGCAACAATGAAAATAAGATAGTAAAGTTGAATAAGTGTCCAAAATACTTGTCAATGTTGCTGGCCTAAATGTGTTCCTAGTAGTTCAAGCAAGTAAGACATGAGATAAAACTACATGACACAAAGGATGCAATCACTTCTGTTTTTTTTTCTCCTCTTTTTTTTGCCGCTTTTGTATCTTGTTTTGCACTTGCCTTTTTCTTTTCGTTTCTTCCTTTTCTCCGAAAGTGCTGCAAAAGAAGAACACAATAAAAGTAATCAAATATATCTTGTGTGTCTATCGCAGATTTTCTCCTCAATCTTCCAAGGATAAAGAGCCACACTTAGAGGCTCCAAATAGAAAAACTGACAACAAAAAGATTGTAGATATATCTCTCCTCTTTAATTCCAATATATGGAAGACCTATTTTGGAAAAGAGCAATAGAAAATATTGCCCCCGAAGTACAGACTGTTCAGAATTTCTAGGTCAATAACAGATTTGGATCTAATGCAATTTCGATATCAATAACTATATTTTCTAGGACAATGATGAATAAGAAAGTTATAGAGAACTTCTTAAGCTTTCCAGAAAGTAAAAAACACCAAAATATGAGTTCGTATGAGCGAGATAAGATGAAAATACCGAACTGGACATATGTGAATCTAATCTGGACGTGATGACGTGATTCAAAAGGATGAATCACACAATGCAAAACTCAAACTAAGATAAAAAACACTTCTAAACCAGAAATATGACTCAACAACAGACACAAACTCAACAAAACCAAACTAAAAATGAAAGTTGCAAAGGCTCAATGGTGGTTTCGACAAAGTAATGAACAGATCTACTAAACTGCAATTTTTTGTGACTTTTTTGTGGACTCTAGGTATGAATAACAAAACTAATGTAGTGGATAGATGAATTACCTAACGGGCAACCTGGAAACCTGATACCAATTGATGAGAAAGAGGTTTAAGGCCCGATCTTCTGATAGGTAATGGATAAGTCGATTGATGTGGAGATCTCGATGTTGATGATCTGAGGCTCTCGAGTAGAACACGAAAAACTCATGCAATCACTACACCACCGCTCTGTTGGTTATCAACCATGCTGCACACGATTGACCTTGCCAAGAAGGCTAATCCCTGCAAGTGCAACCAAAAACACAATCAAGAACAAGGTAGAGGCAATCTGAATTGCTAAGTTGGGGTCTCACAAACCGAAGAACGGCAATATTATTGATCTAAGAAAAACCCAATTGTTTATGGCGGCTACTATGGAGTATATATAGGTGGGAGAACGTCCAAGGGGATGTTGGGGTCGTGACCTAACCCTAAGACACGAAAATAATGGACTTAGACTTGATACAAGGCCCAATGGCCAAATATGGTGGCGCAGCATCCTGACAGATTCTGTACTCGATATTGTTTCGATGATTCCTGTCGACTCCCAAGGAATTTTTACATGGGACCAGTGCCATTGGAATGGTTATCCTCTTGCCTTTCCGTGCATATGTGGTCCAAGACGGAGTTCGTATGCGTCCTGGGCGTCTGTTTTAGTGCATACTGCTCCTGGACTCTGAGTTGGACACGATTTTGAGTTTGGGTCGGTTTCCATCTTCTTTGAATGTAATATCTAGTCCTCCACGCCCCTAAACCTTCCTCCAATTACTCCTTGAACTTCTATACATATCCTACTCACAATTAAGTCATTAGGTAGCAATATATTCTCAAAAATATATAAGGAAACATGTAAGAATGAGCTCACCTCTGAAATTAATTGGTGTGTGTGAATTCTATTGATTGCATCTTGTATGTTGAATGGAGTGTCGTGTATATGCATAGGAGTGATGTCCTCACTAAACCACGGCTCTGATACCAATTGATGAGTAGGTTTAGACCCGATCTTCCGAAAGGTAAGTCGATTGGGGTGGAGAACTCGACGTTAATGATCCGCGGCACTCGAGCGGTTTGTGTACCCCTGCAATCACTACACCACGGCTCTGTTGGTTATCAACCGTGGTGCACACACTTGACATCGCCAACAAGTCTAATCCCTGCAAGTGCAACCGAGAACAGGAGCAAGAACGTCGAAGACACGATCTGAAATTGCGAAGTTGGGGTCTCACAAACCGTAGAATGGCGACATTATTGATCTAAGCAAAACCCACCGAATATGACCGGTGGCTGCAGTATTTAAAGGCTAGGGTCCGGCCAAAACACGATTAGATGCGTCCCTAATAGGCTCTTACGGGATACAAGGTCCAAAGGCCCGATTCGGTGACGCAACACCGGACAGAAATCTAGACTCGACTTGTTTCGACGATTACCATTGACTCCGGAAGAATTTTTAGGTGGGAACAGAACCATTAGAAATTTTATCTTCTCCTCTTTCCGTGCATATGTGGAACGTAAAAAACGGAGTCTATATGCCACCTGGGCGTCCGTTTTAAGGTGAACTTTTCCTGGACCCCGAGTTGAACTCGAGTCCGAGTTGTAAACTGTTTCCATCAACTTGTGGACGTCCCAGCTGGTTCTCCACGCTCCCAAGGCCTCTTTCCTTCACTTGTTGATCTTCTCCATTATTCCTAATAACAATTAAATCATCACATAGCAATCTATTCTCAAACTCACATGCAAAAGAAGTTAGGAGCGAATTCACCTGCTGATTTATTAACCGTGCCCGTGCTCTTGTGATTGGTCCTTGAATTTCAATGTGTGTCTCCGCTGTTGTGATGTCCTCATCATCCTCCCCCTCTTGAATTGGAGTCGTCCTCGACTCAAGTTCATCTTCTTCTTCCAAGTATGGTGGCAAATCTGAAATGTTAAATGTAGGACTAACCCCAAAATCGGGAGCCAATTCAAGCTTATATGCATTGTCATTAATCTTTTCAACAATCTTAAAAGGACCAGCAGCTCGTGGCATAAGTTTAGATTTTCTCAAATCGGGGAATCGCTCTTTTCTCAAATGTAACCACACCAAATCACCCGGTTCAAGTTTTACTTCTTTTCCACCTTTACTACCTGCAATCCTATACTTCTCATCCATCATCTTAATATTTTTCTTTGTAGTTTCATGCATCTTAAGAATGAATTCATATCGTTGTGTAGCATCCAAATTTATAGTTTTAGAAGGAGGCAAAGGTAGTAAATCATTAGGAACACAGGGATTGAAACCATACACTACCTGGAATGGACTTACCTTTGTCGTGGAGTGAACGGATCTGTTGTAAGAAAATTCTATATGTGGTAAACACTCCTCCCACAACTTCAAATTTGTTTTCAAGACAACCCCCAACATAGTAGATAAAGTATGATTAACTACTTCGGTTTGTCCATCCGTTTTTGGGTGACATGTAGTTGAAAACAGCAACTTGGTTTCCATTTTATACCACAAAGTTCACCAAAAATGACTTAAAAATTTTGCATCACGATTGAAGTAATGGATAAGTACTTTGGACACTCGAGTCTACCTAAAACAGATTATCCATGGCACTCGAGCCATGCCTTTCAATTGCCTCGACTACCTCCACAAAAGGTGAGCAACCCTTCTTCTCAAAGTGTGCCCAATCTATCCACTAGCTGCGCACAACTGGGGTCTTCATTCGGAGATAGACAGTCTTGTAAAAATATGCATGGAAGTTACTCCAGAACCTCCCATCTGCAGCTTGCTTGGGTCGGCTGTAACAATCCACATTATTGAACTTTGCAGCCGTGTCGCTGCCCTTGCCATTGAATTTCTCCTTAGCTGGATCTCGGACCCCTTCCCTTGGAGCTGACATCTTGAGGGGGCCAATCGGGCCCGTGGCAATCCCTTTGCCCTTGACCCATTCCGGGCGAGCACTTGCCGAGCTAGGGCCACCACCAGCAGAAGCCTTGGAAGCCCGGGGAGGAGAAGGAGCCGGCTCGGATGGGCGCTCTTGGCGCTTCTTGCCTTGGCCCGTTGAGGACCAAAGCAAGGCTTCTTGGTCCATCTCAGCCTCGAAGCCAAAGATTTCGTCGTTGATGCTCGACATTGCCCTGAGGATGGATTACACAAGGTATGAATGAGAATGGATGACAAGGAATTGCATTGAGGAATAGGAAGTTAGGGTTGAGTTGAGAAAAATCGGATTAGTCCGGTGTACAGGCACTGACTAGTCCAGTTGATCGGACTTGTCTGTGTATGGACCGGACTAGTCCAGTATTCAACCTCTAAAACCCTAACTATGAGAAAATGGTGATTCCTAATGCACAAATAGCTTAGAATCAATTTAATACATCAAGGAAGCATGTATATGGTGAAAGGAACCAAGCTATTTGATCACCAATGAAGGAAATAGCGATTTCTAGGGTTTGGGAGGAAGATTTACCAAAATTGCTCGATTCTCGGATATGTAGGGGTTCAAGGAGCGGCCAAGTCCGTGGTCTTCAATCCCTACACGAAAGAGATCAATTTCCACCCAAGCTTGAGGAGTTTTGATGGAGGAATCGTCAAATCGCCTTGGGGAGCTCGAGCGTGGAGAGAGAAAGCTTGAGGCAAGTGTTGGGTGAGGAAGATTAGGGTTTTGCGGCGGCTAGGGTTATGGACATGAAAAATTGGACTTGTCTAAAAATGATCGGACTAGTATGAATCCAGAACCTATATCAGACTAGTCCGTGGTCAGTCGGACTAGTTCGGACCTACAGTCACTCTGCGGACTAGTCTGCAGGGACGGGCTAGTCCGGGCAACCACGGACTAGTCCATGGTCACCAGGGAAGAAATGCTTAGCACATTCGTATATATTTGAAAGTACTTATTAAGAAAATAGGGAGGCAAATCAAATCAAATAATCTTGATGAATATGATAAGTAAGCATTCAACAATCAAACAATGATCATAATTCACTAAGATCTAGTAATGGACATAGTTTTTTGAAAAAAGTAAGAGAGATGATTTTCATAACACAATCAATGAATTTTGAAGATAGCATTCAGGTATACAGGATTTCAAGCCACATTCCGAGCATCAAGGATATTTAGTTCATTTCGGAGCTCACAAAAGCGTTTTTCATCAAGTGGCTTGGTGAATATGCCGGCTAGTTGTTTTTCGGTGTTGACATGTGAAAAGGCTATATCTCCCTTCTTTGAATGGTCTCTCAAAAAGTGATGCCGGATGTCTATGTGTTTGGTCCTAGATTGCTCAACAGGGTTATAGGCAATTTTAATGGCACTCTCATTATCACAAAGGAGTGGAATACGGCTCATATTATAACCGTAATCCCTAAGAGTTTGTCGCATCCAAAGGAGTTGTGCACAACAACTCCCGGCCGCAACATACTCCGCTTCGGCCGTGGATAAGGAAATGGAGTTTTGTTTCTTGGAGGACCAAGAAACTAGAGATCTACCTAAGAATTGGCATGTATCGGAGGTACTTTTTCTATCTACTTTGCATCCGACATAATATGCATCAGAGTAACCAATGAGATTGAATTTGGATCCTTTGGGGTACCAAAGGCCTAGGTTGGGTGTATGAACTAAATACCACAAGATTCTTTTTACGGTTGTCAAATGACACTCTTTTGGGTTGGATTGAAACCTTGCACACAAACATACACTCAACATAATGTCTGGCCTAGATGCACATAAGTAGAGTGGAGATCCAATCATGGAGCAATATACCTTTTGGTCGACGTTTGGTCCATCTTCATTGAGATCCAAGTGGCCATTCATTGCCATGGGAGTCTTTATAGGCTTCGCCTTGTCCGTTCCAAACTTCTTGAGTATGTGTTGAGTGTACTTAGTTTGGCTTATGAACGTCCCTTCCTTTTGTTGCTTCACTTGGAATCCCAAGAATTACTTTAGCTCTCCCATCATAGACATCTCAAACCTATCTATCATAATCTTACTAAATTCCTCACAAAAAAGATTGATTAGTTGAACCAAAGATAATGTCATCAACATAAATTTGACAAATAAAGATATCATTGTCAAAGTTCTTTGTAAACAATGTATAACATACTTTACCAATCTTAAAACCATATTCAGTTAATAAATCTCTAAGACACTCAAACCAAGCTCTAGGAGCTTGTTTGAGGCCGTAGAGAGCCTTACGCAATTTAAAGACGTGGTCGGGGAACTATTCAAGGGGTTGCTCCACATATACCTCCTCCTTGATTGGTCCATTGAGGAAGGCACTTTTCACATCCATTTGATAGAGCTTGAAATAATGGTGAGTAGCATATGCAAGTAATATTCTAATAGACTCAAGTCTAGCTACGGGAGCAAAAGTTTCATCGAAATCCAAACCTTCGACTTGTGAATACCCTTTGGCCACAAGTTGTGCCTTGTTCCTTGTCACCACCCCGTGTTTGTCTTGTTTGTTGCGGAAGACCCATTTGGTGCTGACGACATTGAACTTGGGTCCTTTGACTAGTTCCCACACCTCGTTCCATTGGAAGTTGTTGAGTTCTTCTTGCATGGCCACTACCCAATTCGGATCCTTCAATGCATCCTCAACCCTGCGCGGTTCCAAAAAGGATACAAACGAATAATGCTCACAAAAATTAGCTATGCGAGATCTAGTAGTTACTCCCTTTTGGATGTCACCGATGATGTTGTCGATTGGGTGATCTCTTTGGACGCATTGGTGTACTCTTGGGTGTGGCACTTGCTGTCTTGAATCTTCATGGTCATCTTCTTCTCCCCCTAGATGGTTGCCCTCATTGCCTTGTTGATCATTTTCATCTTCTCGAGGTTGATCTTGTATGGAAGCTCCCCCTTGATCATTGGCTTCCATTTGCGATTCATCTTCCTCATGCACATGTAGAGGTGGCTCTTGTGGTCGAACATCGCCTAACGCCATTCTTCTCATTGCTTGACAAGGAGCTTCTTCTCTATCTAGCACACAAGGATCAACTTGCTCATTTTGGGAGCCGTTAGTTTCATCGAACACTACGTCAGGTGCTACTTCAACAAGTCTGGAGGTCTAGTTGAAGACATGATAGGCGTAAGAGTTCGAGTCGTAACCAAGAAAAAAATCTTCATCAGACTTTGAAGCGAACTTTGAAGTCCTAGGCTTCTTGTTCAAAATATAGCATTTGGAACCGAAAACTCGAAAATATGAAATATTAGGCTTGTTACCGGTGAGTAGCTCATATGATGTCTTCTTGAGTAGTCGATGAAGATAGAGTCGGTTTATGGCGTGGCAAGCGGTGTTAACCGCTTCCGCCCAAAACCAATCAGATGTCTTGTACTCATCGAGCATTGTTCTCCCCATCTCTATTAGGGTTCGATTCTTCCTTTCGGCAACTCCATTTTGCTGAGGGGGGTAAGGTGCTAAAAACTCATGCTTTATGCCTTCTTCGTCTAGGTACTCCTCAACTTGTGTGTTCTTGAACTCCGTACCGTTGTCGCTTCGAATGTTCTTGATCGTCAACGAAAACTCATTTTTGGCTCACTTGAAGAACTTCTTGAGTGTTCCTTGTGTTTATGTCTTATCATGTAAAAAGAAAACCCATGTGAAGCGAGAAAAATCATCAACAACTACTAAGCCATATTTGTTACCGCCGATGCTCATGTAAGCAATTGGACCAAATAGGTCCATGTGAAGTAGTTCGAGCGGTCTTGTTGTAGTCATGACGTTCTTCGCGGGATGATGTGCTCCAACTTTCTTCCTGGCTTGGCACGCGCTACAAGGCCTGTCTTTCTCAAAAACAACATCCTTCAAACTTCGGATGTGGTCGCCCTTGAGGAGTTTTTGAAGATTCCTCATACCAGGATGCGCTAGCCGTCTATGCCACAGCCAACCCATGTTGGTCTTTGAAATCAAGCATGTGTCAAGTTCGGCTTTACCTTTGTTGAAGTCAACAAGGTAAAGCTTTCCCTTTAACATACCCTTGAATGCAATGGAATCATCACTCCCTCTAGAGACGGTCACACCCTCATTAGTGAACAAACAATTATAACCTTTGTCACATAATTGAGACATGGACAGCAGGTTATAATCTAAGGAATCAACATGTAACACATGAGAAAGAGTATGTTGAGATGATATGGCAATTTTACCGGTACAAAGCACCTTTCCTTGACTATTCTCTCCAAAATAGATGCCCTCGCTTGGATCCTCATTTTCATCATACTCGACGAACATCCTTCTTTCTCCTGTCATATGGTTGGTGCAACCACCGTCTAGCACCCATTTAGATCCACCGGAGGAATAGGCCTGCAAAAACAATTCATGCCTTGGTTTTAGGTACCCCAGCTTGCTTGGGTCCATTTAGGTTAGTCACAAGAAATTTGGGCACCCACACATGAGATTTGGTGCTCCCATGGCGTGGCCCAATTAAATGAGCATAAACTTTACCAAAATAATTTCTTATTAGAACATAAGATGCATCGAAGGCTCTAAATAGCAACTATTGTTGTTTATATACATGACTAGTCCGGGAAATCGGACTTGTCCGGAGGACTGGACTTGTTCGTGTTTGAATCGGACTAGTCCGATGATCATATGTTTTGGCTTTGGACTTTCTAGCTTGAGAGGGTACTCCCTTTACAAAGGCAATGCTTTTCTTGTTATTTTCATGGTTTCTAGCATATTGCTTTTCACCATAATAGTAACCAATGCCATATTTGACATTGGGAGGTCTTGTGACCAAGTATGCACTACGTGCATATTTGATCTTTTCCTTGTCAAATATGCCATTTTGGGAAGGATGCTTGTCCTTGGTAGAGGTTGACTTGTCTTTCAATCTAGTGTCAGTTTTAGCACATGAACAAGTAATGATAGCTTCAGTTTTAAGGGGTCAAGAAGGCGAGCTTGAAGAGGATGAAGGGTCACTTTGATTGAGTGACTCAACTTGTACCTCGAGGATCTTGTTAACCTTGATTAGGTTAGCAAGTTCGTCCTTGATTGTAGCATTTTAGTCGCTTAACTCCAAGCAAGCTTCCTTGCTTGAAGCTAACTCGAGCTTTAGTGACTTGCTTCGCTCCTTTTCAAGTTCTAGAAGCTTGTCAAGTTCAACAAATTCCTCCTTTTGGGAGATAATCATGTCTTCTTGACGATTTATCAACTTCTCCCTCTCAACAAGCTGATGAAGTTGAAATTTCATTTTCGCAACTGTTTTCTTATCTAATCCAATGAGCATATCGTCATTATCACTTGCAATTTCACTATCACTAGAATCAGAATGCAAGGAAGAGGATTTGGTTGTTACCTTTTGTTTACCTTCCTTTGCCATGATGCAAGTGCCGTTCCCCTTCCATGCGCCGAGAGTGGGGAAGAGAGTGGACTTCTTGGATGTCTTTTCGATGGCTATGCTATCCATCTCCTCTTCTTCTTCTTCGGATGAGGACTCATCATTTGAGTCCCACTCCTTCCCTAGATGCGCTTGTTCAGCTTGCTTCTTCTTCTTCTTGAAGAATTTCTTGGGTTTAGGCTTTGTTTCCTTGACATTCTTCTTGTTTTCTTCATATGGGCAATCAACTATAAAGTGGTCATATTCACCATAGTTATAGCATGCCCGCCTCAAGTTCGGTCTTGATTTTTCCTTGTACTTTCCTTCACTTGATTTAGCCCCTTATCTTTTCTTCATCATTCTTTTGAATTTCTTTATGAATAGTATCATGTCATCTTCATCCAAGTCGCTGCTCTCATCGTCGCTTTCCTCTTCTTGTAGAGATTCTCGAGCATCTTTAGACAAGGGCTTGAGAGTGGACTTTAAAGCGACCCCTTTCTTCTTTGCCGAGGTGATATCGGCGATCTCTTTGACATGCTTCGCCTGCTTTTCCATCATCTGAAAATTGATGATCTTCCCAAGTAGCTCAACCGGGGTCATTTTCTTGTACCCAAGGCTTTCTCTAATCATCGAGCATAATGTAACACTGCGAGGCATGAAATCTCTAAGGATGAGCTTCACCACCTCGTGATCGTTCCTTTTCTTGCTTCCGTATGCTTGAACCTTGTTGATGCGTGTCTTTAGCCAGTTGTACATGTCTTGTGGCGACTCATCTTCTTCGATGGCGAATCTTCCCAATTCACCTTCGACCATTTCAATCTTCGCTTCTATCACATGACGATCGCCTTCATGTGCGGTTTGCAATGTATCCCATATATCCTTTGCAATCTCGAGTCCATCCACCTTTGTGAACTCGTCCCAACTAAGTGATGAGGTGATGACTACGGCAGCTTGGGCATTTTGATGGATACCTTGCTCTTGGCTAGGTGTGAGCTCCTCATCATCGTCGGGGATATCTATTCCTGTAACCACAATGTGCCACAAGCTTGGATTGAGTGAGATCAAGTGCATTTTCATGTTTTGCCTCCACATTGAGTAGTCATTGCCATCAAAGTGTGGGGCTTTTCCATGTGGAATAGATAGATAATGATTGTTGTTGGAATTTAAACGATCATAATTAAAAGGATATCGGGAGTAGTCAGTGTGACTACTCCCCTTCTTCTTCTTCTTCTCGTCTTCTATCTTCACTTTTCCCTTAGAGAAGGTTTTCTTTCTTAGGAGCGCCTTGAGTTCTAGCGTCTCCTCATTGTCATCCTCGAAGTCTTCAATAGCCTCGAGGAGCCTCTCCAATTTTTGGTTCTTTTCTTCTTCAACCTTCTCTTGGTTGATGCTCTTGTGTGCGTCCTTCATGTCCGACATGTTCTCTTCGAGGGATTAGTCTCGATGAGATTGATCAAGTTTGATCGATTATCTCGATCCTAGGATGTATGCAGCGGAAATATACTTGTAATTGAAGTGTCACACTACTATGAACTAGGATGTAGCACAATTTAATCTTATATTCAATGTATCAACGTAAAGTGAACAAGATTGATTGAAACCCTAGATAGATATGAAGAGTAAGAACAATGAGTGCAAAGTAAGAACACAAGTTCTTTATCCCGTGGTTCGGTTCCCACAGACGCAACCTACGTCCACGTTGAGGAGTCCACAAAAGGATCGGGTCTTCTCCAACCCTACCCTCGTCGGATCGCCACGGAGGCCAATCCTCTTCACTAATCACAAAGGACAAATAACAAAATTCAAAGGGCCTTCTCACAAGTTGAGGGTTCCCCAAGATTACACAATGAACACCACCAAGAACACACTCTTAAGATAACAATGAAAATCACAGGAGTGTGTTAGGGAATAAAACCAAGAGCTCAATGAGTGAAGAACCGTGTCTCTCCTTGGATCTAAGGTGTATCCTCAAAGGATCAAGCTTTATTGCGTTGATTGCGTGGATAGATGAGTTTTCTAGGCTCTTGGAGGGTGTGATGGTGCAGGGTGTCAAGAGATGTGAAAGATGGGCCGTTCACACCTATTTATATGGGGTTCCCAAAAGTTACCGTTAGGGTTTAGAAAGATCGGACTAGTCCGTGGTGGACACCAGACTAGTCCTGTGTGCTGCGTGTAGGCAACCCTAGGTGTCCCAAAATATCGGACTTGTCCGGCTAAGAGCGGACTTGTCCGATTTTAGTTAGAAAGGATTTCGGACTTGTCCGTGCTGATATCGGACTTGTCCGGCGTGGTGATGCCCTAGGTGAATATAGGACAAGTCCGCACTTGGAGGACTTTTTCGATTTTAGTCAGAGGCATTATCGGACTAGTCCGTGCTAATATCGGACTTGTCCGATTGACATCAGAAAGATATCAGACTAGTCCGTGGTGTTATCCGACTAGTACGATTTTGTGCAACTTTTGAAGTGTTTGGGGGACTAGTCCGCACTAGGGAGGACTAGTCCGACTCTAGTCAAAGAGATATCAGACTAGTCCGTGGTGATGTCAGATTAGTCCGGTCAGTGAAAAATTGCATTGTGAGGACTTGTCCGATCTGGTGCAAAAAGATATCGGACTAGTCCAGTCTTGTATAATTTTGTGCAATGTGTGAGATTATTTGTGCTTGATCTATTGGGTTGTGTTTCCTTAACACACTCCATACATAATGATCTACCACACTTGGTTCTAGAGCTCTTTTCCGCATTGCTTCTCATTCTCCTTTCTTTTTGGCACTTTGTTCATTCTCTCATTAGAACATGTGCTCTTCTCAACAATGTGGTTAGGATCTCATTTGATTGTCATAAATCAACCAAAACCCACAAGGGATTCCTAGATGCACTTTCAACACTTCCCCTGGATATGCTAAGGAGCAGCCCGCGGAGGTTCTTGTTCGGCAAGGCTCAGGCCTCAAACTAGTGTTCTAGCGGAAGCGTATGAGACAGTGGATTTTATGTGGTTTGGGATGCAAGGAGCGTAACACCCTACTCGAAGGTGGATTGTATTGCTTGGTGAGTGTGTATCCATGTGTGTGTATCGGGGATTTCTGAGTCTGGTCCTTGTATCGGTGGCAGTCCGGGCCTTTTATAGCAAAGGTTGGACGACTTAAAAGGGGGTCCCAGGGCTCGACAGGTGGTCGTGGGGTGATCTTATCATAAAGATCTTATGCTTCCTGTGTAAGATTTCTCTGAGTGTGGCAGTGAAGACTCGCCGTCTTGCCACCTCCCTTGTCAGTATCCCATGCGCTGTTGCTGACGGTGGCAGAAGGTGTCCCATCAGCCTGTCTTGTTGCCGCAAGCTACCCACTTGGCTAAGTGGGATAGGCCTGCAGCGCCTTCACTGTGATGCAATTGGTCATAGCGATCTCTGACCATTGGCATGCTCCGCGTCGTGCACCAGAGGTGGGTGTGGGTCTTCAATGCCTTACCTGAGCGGAGACACGCAGCAACATCAGAGCAGGTCCTCACTGGGGAGGCTAGCCCTAGTTCTTCATGACGCGTGGCAGCTCTGGGCCTCCCCAGGGTACGCGGCAGCTCCACTCTTTCCCTTGAGGGTCGGTGCTTGGTCCAATGCTCCAGGCTACGCGGCAGCTCTGGAGCTCTCCGCCGAGGTTGGGCGTGGTCCTGCCCCAACACATGGCGCCTTGGGAGGCTGTCTCCCCTGAGGGTCTTTATCCCGTTCTTCGTACCCCACGTGGCAGCACCGGGAATGGATTTTGCGGGAGGCTGGGGCCTCGACAACTTCTGGACACATGGTGCCGTCGGACATGCCCCAGTGTCTTTATCCTGTGTGCGAGGGTACCAGGTCTGCAGGGTACCGAAAGTGGTCCCTGGGTCCACCTTGGGTCAAGATGGAGAGCCCAGAGGTGGAGCCCTTTCCCTGTTTCCCCACACTGTGCTTTGAATTTTGTCTTGGACAGTTGATGCGGTGGGCGCTCCTGCCAACACCACCATGCGTATTTCTTAGGTTGAGAGGTTACGGTGACGGGATCTTTGCTTGCTGTCATTTCTCTGCCTTCTGCGGCACTTTTAACTGCTACGGTTCCCGATGCGTTTATAGTCCTTTCATTCGCCCCACCTTTATGGGAGCCGCATCAATTACTTTTCTAGCTTGCTCACCGCCTAGGCTAGTGCTTCGACCCAGGGGCGTAGGTCCTATCTTCATGGGCACCGTGTTTGGAGTGGTGTCAGTCGGATCTTTCCTTGAGGTACTCAGGCATTGCGGGGGTGATTTAAAAAGGAAACCTCTAGGGGAATTGTTTCCTTCCCTGGTCACACCGGGCATCCTAAGCTTTCTTCTTCCTCCTCGAGCGCTTGAGCTCTCTCACTTTAGCAAAAACTATCACCTTCACTTGCTCCAATGGCCTCCCCGCTGCCCTCGTCTCGCCTTTAGTCGGCAGGCGGCCTATTGTCGATGCAGCGACTGCTTGGCTGGTCGGCGACGGAGTGTGCGTGGATGATCCGCTGTGGATCTCCCACCCTTGAAGATTTGTGTGAAGATGAGACCATCCTCTTCTTCGCCTACGTGTATACAGGCCTTGGGCTTCCGCTGTCGAGGTTCTTCTTCGCCGTGCTGGACTAGTACGTGTTGCAGCTTCACCACCTGTCGCTGAACTCCATTGCTGTGATAGCATTGTTCGTCCACCCCTGTGAGGCATTCGTGGGCTGCAGGCCAACGGTGGAGATGTTCCGACTCTTCTTCGTGATGAAGACCACCGGAAAAAGCAAGACTACCCAGGTGGGTGCCTACTACTTTTGGCACCAGGACAAGTCCTCCCGACACTACATCCCTTTGCTCAAAGGGGGCAAGTGGAAGACCTAGAGGGAAGATTGGGCGATTGTGCAGGTTGAGGCCCATCCTGCGCTGAAGATGCCCACTGTCGGTCCTATTGCTGATCCCACCACCTGGGAAGCGTTCCAGGGTCTGCCAAAGGAGTATACATCGATATTGAGAAGGATCCGATTCTTTGTGAGCATAGGCTTCACCTCCCTATGGTGCTGGCAAAATTCTTGCACCGTCGTACTACCCCTTTGCACAATCGTCGCTATGAGGCCTGGTACTATACCGGTATTGATGATCATTGTTGGCTGGCTCCGGACGACCTTCGTCGGAAGGTGTTGGATTGTTTGCTGAAGGTGGTGACCTGTGATACAGTTGACAATGAGCACGTCTCCATCCCAGTCGACTACCAACCACTCTTCATTATCCCCGTCGTGAGGGACAAACTTCTGAGCTCGATGTTGATGGTCAATGTGTTCGGTGTCACCTGCTTGCACCCTGAGGAAATGTCAGGGGTTTTAGCGGTTCTGGCGTGGTGCCATGTCATGTTGGAACATAGGTCGAATTCTTCTCGCTCGTCGGAGAAGGCAGAGGTAGGGTCCCCATCATCCTCCGTCGGGCTGGAGGGCAGTCAGCCAGCACCAGCTCCATCGCTAGGAAGACGTTCCCGCCGTTTGGCCATGGATTCCGCTATTCTTGTGTCGAACAAGCAGAAGTTGACGCAAGGGGGGGGGCAGCACCCCAACTTCTCATTGTGATGGGGCCGGATCGGCCGAAGCTCCCATCGTAAACTTGGTTTCTGATTCCAAAAGCGGGTCTGGTTCTGATAGGGGCGTAGAGGGGTCTGCGTAGGAGACCACGATGGTGCGGTCCGGTCAAGAGCCAGAGTCAGAGACAGCGGTGCCAGTCTTGTGTATAGGCCCCGACAGCCTCGATCTATCGCTTAGGGTGGAGGGCCTTGGTCTCTGGAGCGTTTCGACCCGCCGATAAGGCGCATTTTCTTCCTATGCTTTTTACCTTCTTTCCCTACGCACATTCTGACAGAGTTTTATCCTGGCTTCTCGGTGCATTGTCAGCCGACTTGGTGCCCTTGGTGCTTCCAGGGGTGGGATTGGTAGGCCCTGCCCGTCCCGAAGCTGGAACGGGATCTGCCATGTTGCGTCCTACGCCCGAGGGCGCATCGGCCTTAGGTGCTATCAATGACTCTGCACCCTCGTCCATCGAGGTAGGTGAGGCTGAATTGGTGCTAAGCGTGGAAGTACCAGGCGAGGAGGCACCCGGCGAGGATATGCCCAGCGTGGGTGTGCCAGGCAAGGAGGTGCCTAGCGTGGAGGTGCCAAGCAAGGAGGTGCCCAGCGTGGAGGGGGCTACACTGGTCATGGCTGCTCCCCTTGGTAAGGCAAACCCGCCCGTCGTTGAAGATGCACTGGCGCCTGCCGTTATTGTCGCTCAAGACGGCGACTTGCCAACGACGACCGACGACGCTCTTGTAGCGAAGGGAGGGGCTTCAGCATCGAGCAGCGGTGCGGCAATTCCCGGAGCTCCAGCCAGGGCACCAACTGGTCCCCAGGCGCCGATGTCTGCCGCGACATCAGTAGAATAGGCAGAGAGGTAATCACCTGTGACGACGGTCACGCTGGTTCCTCTTGCGAATGCTTTTGCCGCGACCCAATCCAGCTTATGACAGACTCAGGATGCTTTTGCTCGGGAGTGGGATCAGCTTGCAGTGGAGTGGCATTTGGTGAAGTTGGTCGATGCCAGGAATAAGCATCTTGAGGTGGAGGCTCTGAAGGCCCATGCTACCACTCATGCCGTCCTAAGGCTGTGCGAGGATCAGCAGCTGGAGTTGGTCCGTCACGAGGTTGCCATTGCTGTTGCTGAACGGGACTTGGCGGCAAAGGAGGGGGAGGTCTCTCGGGGCCTGGAGGAGAAACACCAGGCTTTGCAGGACTTGGAGCTTTCCATCAAGCGCCGGGAGGATGATCTGGAGCGTCGTGCTCGGGAGCTCGCTGATTGGGAGGAGACTGCATGGAGAGAGGCGGAGAACCTCCAGGCCTCTCGTACGACCGAGGTTCAAGGGGTCCGGGACTTCCTGGCCTGTGCTGGGGCGGTGCTGGAACCCCTCGGCCTCCACGTGGTGAGCCATGTCAGGGAGTGGCCCAGCTGCTTCCTGCCTTGGAGTCTCTCTGTTCGTCATTGGGGTCATTGAACACCGTCCTTGCAAGGCGGCTGGAGGCCGAAGGAAAGGAGCTGGCTGAGCTGGTGGCATGCCAAGTCCTGATGTGCTTCCGAAGTTGGTACCCAAAGATCGCGCTTGAGCCAGTGGAGAATGGTCCCCTTGATGGGCCGGAGGATGAGGCTAGGGCCGAAGTCCAGGACCTTGCAAAAGAGGTGGCTTCTTAGTTCCAGCATAGCTGAGGCTGGCGTCACCTAGGCGCAATGCTTTTGTATCCAGGGGTGACCCCTTTGTATAAATTAATGCTCATGGATTCGGAATCATGTTGTTTTGCTTGTTGGCTTTTGTCGTGTGCTTTTCAAAATGTTGCCCCAATTCCTTCTCTTGTGTAAGGTCTTGAAGAGCCTTTGTTGACGCTGTTAGCCTTTAGGGACCAACGCTTGCGCAGTTGACACGGCCAGTTTGTCGCTAGATGACATCCTACCTATGGAGCCCACCTCAGAGGCCCCTTGGTAGGCGTGGCCAGGTTTTTGGGTACTACTGCCACTTGAATGCAAAGATGTCTTAGACTAGCCTCCAACAGAGTGGGGGAGCATGAGTGACTGCACTCGGCGTGTCCCTGCCGGGAGCACTGGGCGTTTCCTGAGTGTTGTCGTCGACGACAGGCCCTCAGGGAGGTGTCGGAGCTGGATGATCCGGCGTCGACCTCTATTGCTGTGAAGACGTCGACGGCGGGCCCCCTGGGAGGTGCCAGAGCTGGGTGCTCCGACATCGCCCACCATTGTTGTGAAGTCGTCGACGGCAGACCCCCTGGGATGTGCCTGAGCTGGGTACTCCAGCGTCGCCCATCTTTGCTGTGAAGTCGTCGATGGCAGGCCCCCTGGGAGGTGCTGGAGCTGGGTGCTCCAGCATCGCCTACTATCGTCGTGAGCTCATGGACTCCGGGCCCCTGGTGCACAGGATTTGACAAGTGAACTTTGTTAGCAGCAAAAGCAGGGCAGGAGAGTGTACTCACTTGTCCGCGCTTGTTTTAGTAGTCGACGTGCTGGGACGTCGAAGGCAGGCTCTTGGGGGGGGGGGGGGTGTCGGAGCTGGATGCTCCGGCATCCCCCACCATCTCATTAGAAACGTCCACGGTTGGCCCCCTGGGATATGTCGGAGGTGACTGCTCCGGCGTTGCCCACCATCGTTGTTGAGATGTCGACGGCAAGCCCCTTGGGAGGTGTCGGAGCTGGATGCTCCAGTGTCACCAACGTCTTCATAGGTACGTTGGCGGCAGGCCCCCTGGGAGGTGCTGTAGCTATATGCTACGGCGTCATCCACCATCTTTGTAGAAATGGTAATGGCGGGCCCCTTGGGATGTGCTGGAGCTGGATGCTCTGGCGTTGCCAACTATCTTCATTGGTACGTCGACGGTGGGCCCCCTGGGAGGTGCCGGAGTTGGGTGCTCCGGCGTCGCCCACCATCCTTGTAGAGACGTTGACGGCGGGTCCCCTCGGAGGTGCTAGAGCTGAGTGCTCCGGCGTCATCCACCATTGTCGTGAAGTCGTCGACGGCAGGCCCCTGGTGTGCAGGCTATCGCAAGGGAACCCTGTTAGCAACAAGTGCGGGGCAGGAGAGTTTACTCACTTATTCGCGCTTGGTGCTATCGTTGACATTCTGGGATGTCGACTGCAGGCCCTTTGGGAGGTGTCGGAGCCATATGCTTCGGTGTCGTCCACCATCTTCGTAGAAACGTCGATGGTAGGCCCCTTGGGAGGTGCCAGAGCTAGATGCTCCGACGTGGCCCACCATCTTCATAGGTACGTTGATGGCGGGCCCCCTGGGAGGTGCCAGAGTTGGGTGCTCCGGTGTTGCCCACCATCTCCATAGAGACATATACAACGTTCCCCCTAGGAGGTGCCAGAGCTGAGTGCTCCGGCGTCATCCACAATCATTGTGAAGTTGTCAACGGCAGACCCCTAGTGTGCAAGCTATCGCAAGGGAACCCTATTAGAAATAAGTGCGGGGCAGGAAAGTTTACTCATTTATTCACTCTTAGTGATGTCGTTGACGTTCTGGGATGTTGACGGAAGGCCCTTTGGGAGTTATCAGAGCTGTATGCTTCAGATCGTCCACCATCTTCATAGAAACGTCGACGCCAGGCCCCTTGGGAGGTGCCGAAGCTGGATGCTCCGACATCACCCACCATCTTCATAGTTACGTCGACGGCAGGCCCCCTGGGAGGTGCCGTAGCTGTATGCTCTGGTGTCGGCCACCATCTTTGTGGGTACATCAAAGGCAGGCCCTCTGGGAGGTGTCGGAGCTGGATGCTCCATTGCACCCTGCTTTGTATGTCATGCACACATAACAGAGGTGCATATTGTTTTGCTCGCTGGTGATCTTTCCTATTTTTGAGTATTGCCATGTCTTATTTTCCTGGGCTGGCACGCGGGGTTTGGGAAATTCAGTGCATTGGCACTCAGGATCCAACTTCCTTCTTATTCGGGGTGTGAGCATCCTGGCTCTCGATTCCTAGCTACAGCACTTGGAGGTAAAGCGCACACGCTTAGGGTATAGGACTAGGCTAAGCAGGTTGTGCGCTCTGGACCTCCAGCTCAGCGTTGGCCTTTCGCGGGAGACCATTAGGCACCACAGGACCCCAAGCAAGAGGGCAGCCGTGAGATTCCAAGATGCCTTGCAGGTACCTCAAACACGTCCGCTTGCAGCAGGGTTGCACGACTCTACTAATGGCAATACAGTAAAAATTTCGCCAAGTATACGAAGACGATATACGGAAGAAGAGACTAGCTTGATTGATTACAAAATTAACAGGTAACATAAGTGAGCATATGAGAAAGCATATGGTAAGATAGTGAATTTCTTATCATTGGTGTTCAAAGGAGTGAATTGGCTTTACAATAAGGCAACGACCCACTCCAGTTGGCAAGGGAGGTAGAGTGTTCATAATTTGGGTACGGGAATAAGTTAAACGGCTGAACACTCTGGACCTATCCCTACCAGATCTTGGTTGTCCTACATGCTGTTCCTTGGCACCATGACACCCTACATTGTCCTACTTTTAAGCTTAGGGATAGAACTTACAGTGGTGCTCTATGTTCCATGGGTTGGGGAGGGTTGTCCTTCTACTATGGCGAGGTTGACACACCCGGGGCGGGATACTTGTATCACTCAGAAGGGGCCTTCCCAGCTGGGGGAATGTTTGTGCGACCCTTCTCAAGAGAGTATGTGCCGCAGCACCAGGTCACCTGTCTTGAGCTCTCTACTCCGCACGAACCGCTCTTGGTAGCGCCTCAGTGCCTATCAGTAACATGCGTTTCAGATGGTGGCGTGCCACCTTGCTTCGTCGATGAGGTCAACATCTTCTCGTTGGAGATTGTCCTGTGAGGCTTCATCGAGCACTCGAACTCTGAACGAGCCCACAGCGATCTCTAGGGGGAGGACGGCCTGGGCCCCATACATCCGAAAGAAATGTGTTTCTCCCGTGGCACAGCGGGGTGATGTCCGGCTTGCCCATGGTGCACAGGGGAGTTCATTGACGCACTTGGCACCATGCTTATCCAAGCTGTCATATGTGCGTGGCTTGAGGCCCTTGAGGATCTCAGCGTTGACCCTTTTGACTTGTCTGTTGCTCTTTGGATGGGCCACAAATGCATAACAAACTTGGACGCTGAGGTCGTCGCAGTAGTCCATGAAAGCTGCACTGGTGAATTGGGTCCCGTTGTCGATGATGATCCTGTTCAGGACCTCGAACCTGCATACAATTGATTTGATGAACATGACAGCAGACTCTTTGTTGATGTTGATCACTGGGGCTGCCTCCGGCCACTTGGTGCACTCATCTATGGCGACGTAGAGGAACAAGTACCCTCCGTCTTCCCTGGGGAAGGGTCCCGAGATATCCATCGCCCAGACCGCGAAAGGATAGGAGGGCGGGATCATCTGCAATGAATGTGCCAGAGTGTGAATTTGCTTGGCGTGGAACTGGCACACCTTGCACTTCTTGACCAGTTTGATGATGTCTTGTAGTGCTGTTGGCCAGTAGAAGCCATGTTGGAACGCTTTGCCAACCAACGTGCGGGAAGCTGTGTGATTCCCACACTCTTCTTCGTGGATTTCTGCGAGCAAGTCGCAACCTTCTTGTTGAGTTATGCACTGTAGCAGTACGCCGTTGGCACCACATCGGCAGAGATCACCTTCTGCCAGCATGTAGTGTTTCTCCATCCGCACGATCCTCTCAACGGATGTCGGGTCCTCCGGGCAGAGGTTGTCCTTCAGGTAGTCCCAAAGTTCCGTGATCCATACGTCGGGACTCTCCTAAGCTTCCGGATCTTGGGCACTAGGTGATTTGGGATCCCTAGTGATGCTCAAGAACCTTGGCAGCCCCCACGGTTGCAGGGCTGCCATGGTTGCCAACTCAGTGGGGCTGGGCTCACCTTCTTCATTAGCCCTTGCCGGCCTAGCAGTCGACCGCACCAACCTCCTGCCAAAAACCCCTTTTAGAAAAGGGAGCTCCTGTGGACACCATGGTTGACAGGGCATCGGCGATGGAATTGTCAGCGCGTGGCACTTGGTATAGATCCAAGGCCTCGAATCCAACTTCTAGCTTCTTGACATGTGTTAGATATGTCGCGAGCTGCGGATCAGTGCAGCAGCACTCACCCCGGACTTGCTTGATGATCAGCTGGGAGTCTCCCTTGACCAGCATCTGCTAGACACCAAGACCCTGTGCAGCTGTGAGTCCAAAGAAGTGGGATTTGTACTCTACCATGTTGTTGGTAGCTTGAAGTCGAGGCGCACTACGTACTTGGACTGCTCCCCTGTTGGCAAGGTGGGCAGTACGCCGGCTCTGACCCCTTGCTTCCTTGAGGATCCATCGAAGAAGAGCGTCCAGTGAGGTCCGGTAAGCACCAGAGCCCTGGGCTCTGGCTCACTGATCTCCCGCCCCCCTGGGTTGCTAGTAGAGGGGGTTCAATCAGCAATGAAGTCCGCTAGGGCATGACTCTTGATTGCATGTCGTGGCAAGAAATCAAGCTCAAACTCCACTAATTCAGCCGCCCACTTTGCGATATTCCCAGTTGCGTTCGGGCTACGCAGCATTGATCCTAGTGGGAATGATGTCACCACTAATACTCAGTGTGCCTGAAAATAATGGTGGAGCTTCCTCGACGCGATTAGCACCGCATAGAGCAACTTATGGACTTCCAGGTACCTTGTCTTTGCCTCATGCAGGACTTCGCTGATGATGTAGACCAGGCATTGGATGATCCGGGACCTTTTCGGGGAAT
Organism: Tuctoria greenei; assembly: GCA_036927565.1. Lineage (NCBI taxonomy): Eukaryota > Viridiplantae > Streptophyta > Magnoliopsida > Poales > Poaceae > Tuctoria > Tuctoria greenei. The sequence continues at coordinate 138,544,382 of JAYESD010000007.1, forward strand.
TCGACGCATCTTCTTCCCTCTACTCCAGGTCTAGCGACTACATGTCTACTGGGCCTGGTGCTTCCTTTTGGGGCTGGGACTCAAAGGCTTCATGACCTCTGGGGCCCCTTAGGGGGACCCACTCATCTTCTGGGGGCTGGGACCCAGAGGCTCCTTAGTCTCTAGGGCCCCTTTGGGGGACCCGGACGTCCTCTTGGGGCTGGGACCCAGAGGCTCCTTGGTTTCCGGGGCCCTATTGAGGGACCTGGACATCTCCTGAGGGCTGGGACCCAGAGGCCCTTTGGTCTCCGGGGCCCCCTTGGGGACCCGCACGTCCTCTTAGGATTGGGACCCATAGGCTCGTTGGTCTTTGGGGCCCCCTTGGGGGATCCGAACATCCTCTGGGGGATGTGACCAAGAGGCTCCTTGCTTTTTGGGGCCCCTTGGGGGACCTGGACATCCTCTGGGGGCTGGGACCCAAGAATCCTTGCTCTCCGGGGCCCCCTTGGGGGACCCGGACATCCTCTGGGGGCCCTGGGGCTTAGAGTAAACAACAGGGGTCCCTTCCTTTCGTTAGGGCTACTAGGGGCCAGCCCAATCTGCAACCAAAACCATACTTACCACCTCGGTTGTGGCGGCGATGTATAGGTACAGGGGCTCCTCGGGCTCCGGTGCCATCATTACTGGTAGTGATGTTAGCTGCTGCTTCAGCTCGCGGAATGCCTTCTCCATGTCTTCGGTCCACACAAATGGTCTGGATTGGTGTAGGAGCTTGAAGAATGGGAGCGCTCGCTCAACCAGCCCAGAGATAAACTGGCTGAGTGCTGCCGAGCACCCTGCAAACTTCTGCACGTCCTTGATGCGGGCTAGAGGCCACATCAGCTCCATCGCTTTGATTTTGTCTAGGTTTGCCTCGATTCCTCGGTGTGAGACCAAGAACCCGAGGAGCTTCCTAGCTTTGACTCCGAACATGCACTTGTCTGGGTTGAGTTTTGTGCATGTGGTTCGAAGTTTGTCAAAGACTAGGGCGAGGTTTTCTAATAATGATGTATGTGACTGGATTTTTACTACAATATCATCAACATAAACCTCTACTAGGTCCCGAATGAGGTCCCCAAATGTTTTATGCATGGCACATAAAAAGGTGGGGAGGGCATTCATAAGACCGTAAGGCATGGAGACATAGTAGTAAAGACCATCTGCGATTATGAAAGCAGTGTGTTCCTCATCTTCTCTAAACATCGGGATTTGGTGAGACCCTGAATATGCATCTAGAAAGCATAGCATATCGCACCCTGAAGTTGAATCTACGATTTGATCAATTCTAGGGAGAGATAAAGGATCTTTAGGACATGCCTTGTTGAGGTTGTTGTAGTCAATGCACATCCGAAGCTTACCGGCAGCTTTGGGGACGAAAAACCGGATTTGCCAGCCATCTGGGATGTTGGACCTCCCGCATGAAGCTAGCATCGAGGAGCTTCTTGATCTCCTCACGGATGAAGTTCTGCCGCTCGATGGACGGCTTATGGGGCCTTTGTTGTTGCGGCTGTGCATCAGGGTAGATCTTCAGACGGTGCTCGATCACTTCCCTGGGGATGTCTGGCATCTGCGACGGTTGCTAGGCAAAGACGTCGATGTTAGCTTGTAGGAAAGTAGTGAGCATCGATTCCTGCTCGCTGTCCAGACTCCCGGTGATACGGGTGGTCTTTGCCGCATCAGAGCCAATCTGGATTGTGTTGATGGGTATGTTGTCGTCGTCGGAGGGTTGCACTCATGGTGCAGTGGCGCGGCTGCGAGCGCGTGGGTCTGGCGAAGGCTTACTCGACCCAACATTGCTCAGGACAGGTGTTGGCGCCGTTGCCAGTTCTTAGAGCTTCTCCAAAACTATCACCATAGCAGCACGATCTCCGTATATCTTGAGGACACCGGAGGATGTCGGCATCTTGAAAATGAGGTAGCCGTAATGGGCTACAGCCATAAATCGGTACAGGGCTGGCTTGCCAATAATGGCGTGGTAGGGGAGGCTAACCTCTGCGACGTCGAATATGATATTCTCCATTCTGAAGGTCTCGGGTGTCCCTAGGGTCACCTGGAGGAGGATGCAGCCGTACGGGATAACACTCTCTGGTCCTACCCCCGAGAATGATCTTGACGGGGTGAGCTCAGACACGGTGATCTTCAGCTTGTTGAAGGCCGCACGACTGATGAGGTCGAGGTCGGCTCCACCATCTACCTGGACGTGGTAAAACTTTACATTGGTGATGGTGGGTGCGACGAGGAGGGGAAGCTGCCCGGCTCCCGCCATGTTCTCGGGGCAGTCGGAGGCATCGAAGCTTATCGACGTCTCCATCCATTTGTGATGTGGCGCCAGGGCATGCGTAGAGGCTCTCAAAGCCATTGTTCGGCGTAGGGTCTTGTCCGCATTCCTGGATGCGGGTTCCCAAGATCCTCCACAGATGACGTGGAGCGCTTTGCAATGCTCGTGGTCGCTGTTGAGGTCAAAGTTCACAGCCTGGTGTACCATTTCCACTGCGCGTTCCATCCTTTGGAACCCCTTCTCCACGTCTTTGTCGACACGATGGTCGACCTTTTGCGGCTTGATCTCACCACAGCTCACAGGCTTGATGAACATCATGGTGATGGAAGTGCTACCACTTTTTTTGAGGGAAAAAGCCCCTACCTGGCATGCCAAATGTCGAAGTGTTAATGCAACAATTCCCCGGATCTGCTAAGGAGCAGCCCGCGGAGGTTCTTTTTTTGCGGGGCTTAGGCTTCAAACTAGTGTTCTAGCAGAAGAGTATGAGACGGTTGATTTTACGTGGTTCGGGCCGCAAGGAGCGTAACACCCTACTCCACGGTGTATTGTATTGCTTGGTGAGTATGTATGCGTGTGTGTGTATCAGGGATTCTGAGTCTGGTCCTTGTATCAGTGGTGGTCCGAGCCTTTTATAGTCAAGGTCGGACGCCTTACAAGTGGGGTCCCAGGGCCCAACAGGTGGTCCCAGGGCGATCTTATCCTAAAGATATAAGGCTTCCCGCGTAAGCTTTCTCTGAGCATGGCAGTGAAGACTCGCCGTCTTGCCGCCTCCCTTGTCAGTAGCCCACGCGCCGTTGCTGACGGTGGCAGAATGTGTCCCGTCAGATTGTCTTGTTGCCGCAAGCTACCCACATGGCCAAGTGGGATAGGCCTGCAGCACCTTCATAGTGATGCAACTTGTCATAGCGATCTCTGACCGATTGCGTGCTCCGTGTCATGCGCCAGAGGTGGGTGCGGGTCTTCAATGCCTAACCTAAGCACAGCGCACTAGCTTTTAACTTCCACACCTTACCATTTGGGGTGAGCTGCGAGACACGTTGTAGCGTCGGAGCTGGTCCTCGCTAGGGAGGCTAGCCCCAGTTCTTCGTGAAGCATGGCAGCTTTGGGGCTCCCTAGGGTACGCGGCAGCTCCGCTCTTTCCCCTGAGGGAGGGCGCTTGGTTCAGCACTCCATGCTACGCGACAGCTCTGGAGCTCTCCGCCAAGGTTGGGCGTGGTCTCTCCCCAACACATGGCACCTTTGGAGGCTGTCTCTCCTAAGGGTCTTTATCCCATTCTTTGTACCCCACGTGTCAGCATTGGGGCTAGATTTTGCAGGAGGCTAGGGCCTCGACAACTTCTGGACATGTGGTGCCGTCAGAGATGCACTGGTGTCTTTATCCTGTGTGTGAGGGTACCCGGTCTGTAGGGTATCGACACAAACTTATCAAAATACTCCATGAAGACCTTATTCATAAGATACATGTAGTATGCAGGTGCATTGGTCAATCCAAATGACATGACCATATACTCATAGGATCCATACCGTGTCCTGAAAGCCGTTTTGGGTATGTTTGATGGTCAAATCTTCATTTGGATACATCCCGACCGAAGATAAATCTTGGAGAATATTCTGGCTCCCTTCATCTGGTTGAATAGATCCTCTATGCGGGGCAGTGTGTACTTATTCTTGATCGTCACCTCATTGAGAGACCGGTAATCCACACACATTCTTTGAGATTTATCCTTCTTATCCGCGAAAAGCACTGGGCCCCCCATGGCAACGAACTTGGGTGTATAAAACCCTTCTCTAACTGCTCTTGAATATGCTTCTTGAGCTCCGCTAATTTCTTAGGATGTATCATATATGGCCTCTTTGCTATAGGTGCAGTTTCGGGTATGAAATCAATGACGAACTCGATGTCACGATCTGGTGGCATACCTGACAATTCCTCAGGAAACACATCTGGGTACTCACAAACAACCGGAATTTCCTCCAAAGTTACTCCTTCTGCATGATTTACCATTGCCTTCTCGGTTGTCGACTAAACTACCTTGAATTCTATACTGACTCCTTCCTCGTTTGTCAATTGCACTGTCCAAGTAGCACACTAAATCACTACATTATGCTTCCTTAGCCAGTCCATCCCAAGTATGATGTCCAGGCCTTGTGAATTCAGGACTATAAGGTTGGCGAGAAAATCTACCCCCCTATGGAAGTACTTACTTTTGGACATACTATATTCATCCTCATCTCTCCTCTAGGATATTTAACAAACAGAGTATACTTCAGGTATGATATAGGCATCCTATGCTTTGCAACATACTTTGATGAGATGAATGAATGGGATGCTCCAGAATCAAATAATATAGTAGTGGGGTTGGAGTTTGCGAGAAACATACCAATCATAACATCTTCAGCTTGCTGAGCCTCTTCTGCAGAAACATGGTTCACCTTGCCACAGGCAAAATTCTTTGGTCCTCGATTGCCTTGAGTCACTCCTCCATTGGGCCTAGGATTCTTCCTTAAAGCATTGTCTATTTGTCCTTGATCTGATCTTGGGCATTGATTTGCAAAATGTCCCACTTGACCACAATTAAAGCTAGTCTTTGCACCAGTGGCGCCAGCGAAGTTAGGGCGAGGATGATCCTGAGCATAGGAAGACATATTTGGACATGGCGTAGGCTGCATAGGTAAGTGAGGCACTTGCATGGATGGGCGTTGCTGCATTGGCTGTTGCGATCATGGTGGATAAGAAGGGTGGTATGCAGCAGCAGACGGTTTGTAGTATGGTGCAACAGGCAGTGCATAGCCAGGGCAGACATTGCTTCCTTGCGGCTGTCCATTATATGTCATTTTCCTATTGTGGTCTAGATCCATCTCAGGAATGTTGTTTTCAACCACAATGGCCTTGTCAAACTGTCGAAGGTCGTAAACGACACTTCCCCGGACCTGCTTAGAGAGCAGCCCGCGGAGGTTCTTTGGATTCACGAGGGCTAGTCCCAGGAGATCAAACACAGCAGAATGATGGACACCGGGGATTTACATGGTTCGGACCGCCGGAGCGTAATACCCTACGTCCACGGGAGTGTTGTGTATTGCCTTGCTTTCGCGTGTATGAGCCTTGGTCTAATCTTTTTTCCGTCCCTTGCGAAGGTCGTCTGCCGAGTCCTTTTATAGTTCAAGGACTCTGCAGTTACAAGGTGAGACCCAGGACCTGACACGTGGTCCCGGGGAGAGCCAAATCCTATACAAGATCTAGGATTAATTGCTATCTACTTCCCTTTGTCAGGGGCTTCAATGTGCCGTCCCGCCGCGCCGTGCGCCAGGGCTACATATGGTTGGTGATGACGGCGGGGCACGTCTCGTCTGTCTTGTCCTCGCGGCCCATTCGCCCGTCTTGCGGCGTGGGTCTGTACTGGCTACTCGGACAAGACAGGACACTAGAGCCTTGACTTTCGTAAGCGCGGCTCAGCCTGCCTGGGGAAGGCGCGTGTACTTAATGCCTGTCTAAGCAGCGCACGCATTCCTTTACTGCGGCTTCCTACCACACTGAGTTGGGCGTCCGCCACGTGGTTACGGTGGAGCCTGCCTCTGCGGGAAGTAAAGCACTTGACGGAACAGGCCACGTGGCGCATTCGGAACCCACCCCTATGGAGGGGTGGAGGCTCAGCCGTGCTGGCCACGTGGTAGCTCCGGTGCTTTTCCCTGACCGGGCGCGGACTTGGCCCTGAGGTCCCGAGTGGCCACGTGGCGGCCACGGAGCCCTCCTCAACGGGGAGGCGGGCTTGGGCCTGAGGTCCTAATGGCCACATGGCGGATCCGGAGCCCTCCTCGGCGGGGAGGCATGGGCTTGGCCCTGCCGGCCACGTGGCAGCTTGGGAGCCTCCACCGAGGGGGAGGTAGGATCGGGTCCTTCCCTCCCCTACGTGGCAGCCTCGGATTCGGCTTCCTTGGCAGAGGCGGAGTACTTAGAGGTTTTCTCCTGTGCGCGGGGGTACCCGGTCTGCAGGGTACCGACAGTGGCCCCCGAGCCTACCTCGGGAGAGTCGTCGATACCGCAGGTGGGGTCTTCTACCTTTTCTTCCCGCGCAACTCTTCTGATTTCGCTTCACGGCAGTTCCCCATGCGACACGCCCCTGCCGTTGAGGCGACGTGTATCCTTCTGGTAAGCGAAGGTGCTGAACAGGCATCGCGCGACGTGACTCCTGCCTACAATCGTGCTTTAACTTTTGTGGTTCCCAAGGTGGCTCCTGCACTTCCACTACTTTTGCCCTTTCGGAAACCGCCGAGTTACCTCCCGCAAAGCTAGCTGCCCAGGTCGCCTTCATTGTCAAGCGACCCGGGCCCTCATGTTATTGCCCATACGGGTTCATTACTCTTCTACTGGGGCTGCGGCGATCCATACTTTTGCGCCTGTTGGCCTGCAGGGGTGCATAAAAAGAGAACTTTCCCCCTGAGGGTTCTTTCTCCCGCCTCTGCATCCCTGCGCTCGTGTTTCCGCCTCAAGCCCAGTTCTTGCGCTCTAGTTCCCAGTCTCCCCATCTAGAGCTTCCAACCTCAGCCCTCATGGCGAGCATCTTGCCCAAGTCCAGGCTGTCCAGGCCCGCCGACCTGGCCCCTATGCGCCGGCTTCTTGGCTGGCACACTCCTGAGTGGGAGTCGTGGCTCTGTCCTGGGAGGCTCCCGCTGAGCCTCTCCTCCGGGGAGATGGTTCTCTTCTCGTCGTACGTGCTGGCTGGCTTCGTCTCGCCGGCATACACCTTCTTGGTCATGCTCCTGGAGACCTTCGGCCTCCAACTCCACCACCTCGGGCCGAACTCGATCGCCATGCTGGCGGTCTTCGCTCACCTCTACGAGATGTTCGTGGGGGTGATGCCGTCGGTAAAGCTCTTCCGGTACTTTTTTGTACTGAGGGCCACCGGCAGGAGTTCGAAGGAGCACCTTGGCGCCTACTACTTCCAGCGCCGGACTGAGGTCCCCACGAGGTACATTGCTTCCTTCAACTCGGCAAGGTGGGAGATGTGGCGCAGAGATTGGATGATCGCCAAGGTCGAGGCCCACGACCGGATGTGCCTCCCCACCGGGATCCCCTACTCCGAGCGATCATTCTGGGAGGAGCGCCCAAAGCTGGAGGAGGCGTTCAACCCGGTGCTGGAGAGGATCCAGATGCTGGCGGACCACGGGCCGTCGTCTGCCATGGTGCTGAGGAACTTCATGTCCCGCCGCATAGCCCCGCTTCAGCACCGTGCCCGCCCAGCGTCGATGTTCACCAGCCTGTCGGACTGCACCCGGCTCGAGACCGGCCCCGGCTCCAACCTGGGCAAGCGGCAGCTGCTCGACATGCTGGCCCGAGTCTGCCCCGACGACATCTCCGCCGAGGCACTTTCTCTTCTGTCGGCCTGCCGCCCCTTGTGCTCGGACTCCGAGTTGAGGAGGCAGCTGCTGAAGACGATGCTGACCCTTGACGAGTCTGGGCTGGCACGGCGCCAGATCGGGGACCCGTTCCGGGGGGTTAGCATTGCTGACAACGCTGAGGGAGGCGAGGCTCCCTTAAGCAATGCTAGTTCTTCAAGCGGCGACTCCTCGAGCAGCCCCCAGCACCATCCATGGGGTGGCGTCGTCGCCCCCGGCGACAAGGGGAAGGGGAAGGTGCCGGTTCCGGTGCTGGACCCGTCCCCCAAGAAGTGCGCCCGGTCGCCGCCGCCGGCCCCTTCTGCCTTTCGTAAGGGCTCCGGAGCCCTGCCACGCTCGTGGCCAGGGGGCGCCGATGGCGCCACCTTGCTGCCCGAGTCTTCCACCCGCAAGAGGGGGAGGCTCCTCAACGCCGACGGGACCCCAGCGTTCCCTCTCCGTTCAAAGGGGCGCCAGACCTCGGGGGTGCCGCCGACACCACCACCACAGGGGCCCCTAGCACACTTAGGGGCCCCCACTACGGCTTCGGGGGGTCCGAACCCCCCCAACCCTTTCGGGAAGCGATGGAACTTCAGCGTCCCCCGGTAAGTCTGCTCAGATTTTACCTTGGGTGTTCTTTGCTGTGTGCCTACCCTGTCAATCTCTTATGGTCTGAGCTTGTTTGGTTTCAGCGCTTCCACAGCTACTCCACCACCCGCGAGCACTTCTGCTAGAGGGTCTGCCGCTCCAGCCGGCTCGCGGGGATCGTCTGCTGCCTCGGGCTCTGCTCCGGTGCCCCAGGCTGCTGCCGCTGGGGTACCTCGGGCTCCCGTGTTTGAGACCCCCGCAGTGGCTGCCGGAGCCCAACCGCGCGCGCTGATGACCGCCGCCGCGCCTACCAACGACACCGCGTCCACCGGCCACTCTGTGCTGACCGACGCCGCCGCGCCCTCCGACACTGCTGCGTCGGCTGGCGCCACCACCCCGGGTGCTGCCATCCGGGAGGGGGCCCTGGTCCTCGCCTTTCTAGTGGTCCTCCAAATGGAGGACGATATTGAGGAAGTGGGGAGGCAGTGGCCTGCTGCTACGGTGGAGCCCCTCCCCCTGTCCGAGGCTATGGTAGTGGCCTACTCCGGCTTCCGGCAGGCCCAGGCGGCCCTTGCTCCGGAGAAAGGGCGGCTCGAGGACGACCGGCTCTGGGAGTGGGCGAGGGCCCTGGAGGCCCGGAATCGGCTGGCAAAGAGCCGAGCGGCCCAGCGAGAGGCGATCGTTCGGGAGGAGATGAAGATCCTCAAGCAGGAGCGCGACCTCATCGCCCAGCTGGACGCCATCACCCAGAAGCTGAAGGCAGACACCGAGGCCATCCACGCTGAGGCCAGCTCGCACCTCCAGGCCTGCGAGGACCTTCAGCACCTGCAGTCCCTCCGGGAGGCCGCTCTAGCCGAACGGGAGCAGGAGCTGGCGGCGAAGCGGGCCGAGGTGGAGGCAGCCTGCCGTGGGCTCATCCTCCAGCAGGAAGGGGCAAGAGTCCGCGCCGCCGAGCTGGACCGCTGGGAAGCCGCCGTAGCTGAGGCGCAGCAGGCCCAATCCGCTGAGCGCCAGGCCCTTCTGGACCGCGAGTTCAACGTCGCCCTCAAGGAGGGTGGCTTGAACCGCCGTGAGGCGGGGGTCAGCGAGCGCGAGAGGGCCCTAGCGGCCAGGGAGAAGCGGTTCCTGGACGGCGGCCCCCGGGCACTGGCGGCATCCCAGCAGGAGGTGGCGGAGCTGCGGGCGGCGCGCTCTGCCGAGGCTCAGAAGGTCTGGGAGTTCCTCGGCGGTGCCGACTCGGCTCTCGTGCCACTCGGCTTCAGCCCGACGTGCGTGGGGGAGCCGGCGTAGGAGGTGAGTCAGGTGTTCCGGCGCTCGACTCTACCAGCTCGAGGATGCTGTCGCTGGGGGCCATCCTTGACAACCAGCTGGAGGCCGAGGGACGGATGCTGGTGAAGGAGGTGGCGACACACATCCTGTCTTGCTACCGGAGCTGGTACCCCGACGTCTCCCTGCAGCCAGTCCTCGAGGGGCCCATCGCCGAGAGGGAAGAGGCCGCCAAGTCTGAAGTTTCGGATGTGGTGGCCCTCATCGCCTCAAGGTTCCAGCAGAGCGGCTGAGGGCTCCCCGGACGTCTGTTTAAGTTTTTGTCTTTCTGTTTTTGTCTTGTGGCTGGCTGTGATGACAAAATCTTTATTTGTGTGATAAAAAATCTGTCTATGGTGCCCTTTTATACTCAGCTTGCTTTTATTTCCAGCAATGTCTTCCGGCGGCTTGTTGTTCCTTAACTTCCAAGACCTGCCGTCCCCCAAAGTATGGCCCCCTGACAGGTGTGGCCAGTTGTTATGGGCACACCTGTCATATATTTAGGGTTTAGGGCGGACCGGTGCAGGAGGAGCCTAGGATTCGTAGGTAGCATTGCCGTAGCTGAGTATGCAGGTATGTCGATAGCGGCCCCCCTGGGGGTGGCACCGGAGCTTCAGTTATGCGGTGGCCACCATCTTTATTGAGAGGTCGACAGCGGGCCCCCTGGGGGTGCCGCCGGAGCTTCAGGCCGGCGGTGCCCGCCATTCTTGAGTGAGAGGTCGACAGCAGGCCCCCTGGGGGTGCCGCCGGAGCTTCAGGCTGGTGGTGCCCGCCATTCTTCAGTGAGAGGTCGACAGCGGGCCCCCCTGGGGGTGCCGCCGGAGCTCCAGTCCGGCGGTGCCCACTGTCTTCGCGGGTACTTTGGCGATGGTTGCTGGAATACCTTCCTCAAAGACCTGTACATAGATCAAAAAAGAGAAGTAATTATGTCCGTTGGTCACTTTGCCCCTGCTTGTTTTGTAGTGTCGCTTGACTTACGATCCTAGGCTGACTCGTGGGGCTTGGGTAATTCAGTGCTTTTGCACCCAGGGCTCGTTGTCTAGAATACCCAAGGGTGGTCCATCTGGCCCCCAGCACTTGGCTATAGCGCTGGGGAGGCAGAACGCACAGGCTTAGGGTACGGGACCAAGCTAAGCAGGTTGTGGCCCTGGACCTCCCGCTCGGCGTAAGCCGTTTCCGGGGGGGAACCATCTGGAGACACAGGCCCCCGAGTATTGGAACAACTGAGGCCCCAGGCACATCGCAGGTACCTCAAGCAACCCCACCTGCAGTCCAGATAGCAAGGCTCCCACTACTGTTAAATCAGGGGAAAAATGATAGCGCTCATGATAGATCACGAGCTATGGCGGGCTTACAACAACATCATAAAAATTAAAGATAATTTTTGAATTGACAAACCCTTTACCAGGCAGGACAACATTCTTTCATTGTAGTTTCTCATAAGATGAAGCAGACTTTACAAGGGGAATAACCTGGCGTGGGTGTTAGGTCGAGCCAAGTGCACCTACTTAGGGTTCTGGACTAGGCTAAGCGGAATGTGCACTCGGGGCCCCATCCCCTATACTAAGTGCTATCCTGAGATAATGTGTAACCTTAACAATGAAATAGCATTGCCCCGACCCTGGTCTAGGGGTAGAACTTACGGAGGTGTTCGATGTTCCATGGGTTGGGCAACCGTTGTCCATCCTCCGTAGCTAGGCGGACGCATCCTGGGCGGCAAACCTCTGTTACCCGGAAGGGACCCTCCCAGCTGGGGGAGAGTTCGTTAGACCCTTCCCGGGAGAGTATGCGGCGCAACACCAGGTCGTCTACCTTTAGATCCCTACTCCGCACGGTCCTTTGATGGTAGCGCCGGAGCGCCTGCCTGTACTGTGCATTTCGGAGAGCTGCTCGCACTCGTCCCTCGTCGACGAGGTCCAGGTCTTCACGCTGGAGCTGGTCCTGCGCTGTTCGTCGTACCTCCGGGCACGGGGAGAGCCCATGGTAATTTCTGGGGGGAGGACGGCCTCCGCCACGTACACCAAGAAGAAAGGTGTTTCCCCCGTGGCCCGACTGGTTGATGTCCGGCTAGCCCACAGCGCACACGGAAGCTCATCCACCCAATTTGCACCATGCTTCTCAAGGTGTGAGAACGTGCGAGTCTTGAGGCCCCTGAGGATCTCTGCATTGGCTCTCTCGACCTACCCATTGCTCTCTGGATGAGCAACAGATGCATAGCAGACTTTGATCCCCAGGTCCTCGCAGTATTCTTGGAAGGCTGCACTTGTGAACTGGGTCCCGTTATCAGTGATGATTCTGTTTGGGACCCCGAACAGGCAGACGATCGACTTAATGAACTTTACTGCTGACTGCTTGTTGATGGTGACAACTGGGGCAGCCTCCGGCCACTTGGTGAACTTATCTACGGCGACGTAGAGATGCCGGAATCCTCCGACGGCTCTGGGAAAGGGTCCCAGGATGTCCAACCCCCATACAGTGAATGGCCATGAGGGAGGGATCATCTGCAGCGCCTGAGCTTGTGTATGGATCTGCTTGGCATGGAACTGGCACGCCTTGCATCTCCTTACCATCTCGGCGGCATCCTGGAGTGCTGTCGGCCAGTAGAAGCCATGCCGAAAGGCTTTACCGACCAGCGTGCGGGAGGACGCGTGGTTCTCGCACTCGCCTCCATGGATCTCTGCGAGCAGGTCGCAGCCCTCCTCCCGGTTAATGCATCGCAGTAGGATGTCGATGGCGCCACGCCGGTAGAGATCCCCTTCCACCAGCGTGTACCTTTTAGCCATGCGAACAATCCTTTCTGCCAGGCCATGTTCTTCGGGAAGGGTATTGTCCTTCAAGTAGTTTCGGACCTCCGAGATCCATGCATCGGGACTTGCTTGAGCTTCTGGATCTTGGGCGCCCGGTAGCTCGGAGCCCTCGGTGGCGCATACGATCCTTGGCGGACTCCATGGTAGCAGGGTCGCCGGGACTGCCAGCTTCGAGGTGCTAGGCTCGCCCCCTTCGCCCGGCTCGGCTGCTCGGGTGGTTGGTCGCGGTAACGTCCTTGCAAAGACTCCTTGGGGCACTGGGGCCCCTGTGGAGGCCTTCGTTGACAGGTTGTCTGCAACTGAGTTGTCAGCTCGGGGTACATGGCACAAGTCCAAGACTTCAAAGTCCTTTTCCAGCTTCCGTGCGTGCAGCAGGTATGCAGCTAATTGAGGGTCGTTGCAGCTGCACTCTCCTCTGGCTTGCTTAATGATCACTTGAGAATCACCTTTAGCCAGGAGCTGTCGGACATTGAGGGTCAGGGCAGTCTTCAGCCCAAAGATTAGGGCTTCATACTCTGCCATGTTGTTTGTCGCCTTGAAGTCGAGGCGCACCATGTACTTGAACTGCTCCCCAGTCGGGGTGAGAAGCAGGACCCCAGCGCCGGCTCCCTGCTTCCGCGAGGAACCGTCGAAGTAGAGCGTCCAGGGGGTCTCGGTAAAAACCGGAGCCTTCGGCACCGTTTCGCCGTTGTCCGGCCCCCTCGGGTTGCTTGGTGATGGGGTCCATTCGACCAAGAAGTCCGCCAGTGCTTGGCTTTTGACTGCATGTCGAGGTAAGAACTCCAACTCGAACTCAGCCAGCTCCGCCGCCCACTTGGCAATGTTGCCAGTCGAATTGGGACTGTAGAGTATGGTTTTCAGTGGGAAGGAGGTGACCACTGAAACCCGGTGAGCCTGGAAGTAATGCCGGAGCTTCCTCGATGCTGTGAGCACTGCATACAGTAGTTTGTGTACCTCCAAGTATCTTTTCTTTGCTTCATGGAGGACCTCACTAACGTAGTAGACTGGTCGTTGGCAGGTCCGAACCCTCCCTGGGGGGTCCGGGGCTCCTTGCAATGCGTCTGTCTCCTGGGGAATGTGGCTCCCAGGGTCTAGCTGGGCCTCCGGGGGCTGGGACCCGTAAGGCACTTGGACACTGGAACTCATAGCGGGGGGGGGGGGGGGGGGGGGGGGGGGCTCTTCTGGGATCAGGCCTTGAGGCTTGGCCTCCCCCTCTGGGGCTCCTTCTGGTACTTGTTGCAGTAGTAGCTCCGGCCGTTCTGCAACCAAGACCATGTTGACCACTTCCATTGTTGCGGTGATGTACAACAGGAGCGGCTCGCCGGGTTCTGGCGCCACCATAATGGGTAGCGTCGTCAGGTGTTTCTTGAGCTCCTGGAAGGACGATTCAGCTTCCTCAGTCCACTCAAAGGGGCCTGACTTCCGCAAGATCTTGAAGAAGGGCAGGGCTCCCTCAGCCTGTCTGGAGATGAACCGACTGAGGGCTGCCAAACATCCTGCAAGCTTCTGCACGTCCTTGATGCGGGCCGGCGGCCGCATTAGCTCTATCGCCTTGATCTTCTCTGGGTTAGCTTCGATCCCTCGGTGCGATACCAAGAAACCAAGGAGCTTCCCTGCGGAGACCCCAAAGACACACTTGTCGGGGTTCAGCATCGTGCGTGTCGTGCGCAGCTTGCTGAAGACTCTGGTTAGGTTGTCTAATAGGGATGTGCTGTCCCTGATTTTTACCACGATGTCGTTGACATACACCTCTACCAGGTCTCTAATGAGGTCCCCGAATGTCTTATGCATTGCACGTACAAAGGTGGGGAGGGAATTTTTGAGACCATAAGGCATGGAGACATAACAATACAGGCTGTCTACTGTTATGAAAGCAGTGTGCTCCTCATCTTCCCTAGACATAGGTATTTTGTGAAAACCGGAATACGCATCTAGGAAACACAGAAGGTCACAACCTGATGTTGAGTCTACTATTTGATCTATCCTAGGAAGAGGGAATGGATCCTTGGGACATGCCTTATTGAGATTGGTGTAGTCGATGCACATCCGGAGCTTCCCGCCAGCCTTAGGAATGACAACAGGGTTGGCCAACCATCGTGGGTGGTGAACCTCCCGGATGAAACCAGCATCGAGCAACTTCTTGATTTCTTCACGGATGAAGTTCTGCCGCTCGATGGACTGTTTCCTGGGCCTCTGCTATACCGGCTGGGCGTCGGGGTAGATCTTCAGATGGTGCTCAATCACCTCCCTGGGGATCCCGGGCATCTGTGATGGTTGCCATGCAAACACATCGACGTTGTCCCGGAGGAAGGTGATGAGTGCGCATTCCTATTTGTTGTCTAGGTTCCCCGCGATTCGGGTCATCTGGGCAGCCTCAGGGCCAATCTTGACGACCTTCACAGGGATGTCGTCATCGTTGGCGGGTTGCACAGGAGGTGCAGCAGTGGAGGCTCGCTGCGCCGGGCCTTGCTCTGGCCGAGTCTCCGTCGAGCCTCCTGGGACCGGAGCCCTCCCCGCTGCAAGTCCTTGGAGCTGCTCCAAGGCTGACACTGCGGCTGAGCGGTCCCCCCTGATCCTGAGGACACCGGAAGGCGTCGGCATCTTCAGGACGAGGTAGCCGTAGTGGGCTACAGCCATGAGCCTGTAGAGGGCTGGCCTCCCGATGATTGCGTTGAAGGGGAGGTCGACGTCTGCCACGTCGAATAAAACACTCTCCGTACGGTAGTTCTCTGGGGTCCCGAAGGTCACCGGGAGGTGTATTTTACCATACGGGAGGATTTGCCCAGGTCCGACACCCGAGAACGGGCTCGAGGGTGTGAGCTGGGACATCGGCAGCTGCAGCTTCCGGAAAGCCGCAGTGGAGATGAGGTTGAGGCCCGCCCCTCCATCTATCAATACATGAAAGACCTTCACGTTGGCGATGGTCGGGGACACCAACAGCGGGAGCACTCCTGCCCCTGCCATGTTCTTCGGGCAGTCCGAAGCGTCGAAGATGATCGCCGTCCTCATCCACTTATGGTGGGGAGCCGGACTTGGGGCGGGGGCCACTGTGGCCACTGCCTGACGCAGGGTTTTTACTGCGTTTCGGGACGTGGGGTTGGTGGCTCCCTCGTAGATGACATGGAGGGTCTTGCGGCGCTCCTTATCACTGTTGGAGTCGGAGTCGCCACCCTCGAAGACGGCTTTGACCGCCCGCTGGGGTTCCTGGAACCCCATCTCGCTGTCATCCTCTTTCTCAGGATCAGCCTTCTGCTTGCCCTCCCTCTGGCGGGGGGGGGGGGGGGTGCACCCTCCTGGCGCTGCTGCCTCTGTTTTTGTTCGCTGAATCGTTCCGCAAATCTCTTCACTTCTCGGCACTCGCTAGCATTGTAGCTATTTGTACGGTGTACCGGACACTTGAAGTCAGGCTCCTCGGGATAAGGCGACTGTCTAGGGCGCTTGTCTCGGCGCGACGCTCGGGCTCCGCTGGGCGCCGCAGCCGCCACTGCCTGGGCTCCGGGCTTTGCCCTGTTCTTGCCACCGCCTTTCTTCTTCTTGCCGCTGCTCCTTGCAGAGGCTCCTTCCTCAGTCGGGGTGGTTTCCCTTGCTTCTGAGGATGGCTGGGAGTGCCAGTTGCGCCCCTCAGCTGCCCTAGCACATCTGTCCGCCAGGGAGAACAGCTCGGAGACATCACGCACCTCGTGCGTGGCTAACTTCTCGAGAATCTTCTTGTCCCTCACACCATGTCTGAACGCAACGATAACCGATGCGCTAGCAACATGAGGGATGGTGTTCTGTACCTGGGAGAACCGTTGAATGAACGATCGTAGCGACTCTCCAGGGCACTGCCTAATGGCGTGGAGGTCAAGCTCGGTGCTAGGGCGCTTGTAGGAACTGCCGAAGTTAGCCACGAACTGTTGGCACAACTCATCCCAGGAGGTTATGGGCCCCTGGGCAGGTTCATGAGCCATGACCGAGCTGGGCCGGTCAGGACGACGGGGAAGTAGTTAGCCATCATGGCCTCGTCGCCTCCTGCAGCTAGTATCGCAGTGGTGTAGATCTGCAGGAACTCGCTCGGGTTGACACTCCCGTCATACTTCTCCGGCATGTGTGGCCAGAACTTTCGTGGCCAGACCACGAAACGGAGGTGAGGTGCTAGCGCCGCACACCCTTGGCTAGGGCTGACTAGTGCTGGCGGCGGCAGCACATACCCTGGGTGAGCAGGCGGGCCTGCGCACACCTGGGGCTGGAGTGGTGTTGCTTACGCCTGTACAGGAGGTGCGACGTACGCCTGGTGCGGTGGAGGCACGACGTACGTCTGGTGTGGTGGAGGTGCAGCATGAGCCTGGGGCACGTGGCCCGGCATGCTGTAATCGGCCTCGAGGTTGCGCCGACGTTCCCTCTGGCGCTCGATGGTGACTCGGCAGTCCTCTCCAGCCCTACGGCGCTATAGCCCGGTTCTCAGATCCGTTGTTGAGATCCTGGATGAGCGCGATACTGCCGTCCACCGGTCAACTGTCGGCGTTCGCGACAATGACACATGCACCGGCTGGGCATGTGTTTCCCTCGGCGGAGGCGCATTGAGTGCGGCGGTGACGAGGTGGTTGACGTCATTGATCCACTGCTGAGCTGCTCCCTGAGGGGCATCCCCAGCCGGAGGGTTGCGGAGTAGTGCGCGCGCTGCCGCGAGCACGCTCTCCGGGCTTGCAGCCGGTGGCGCCGTGGCCGCTATCACGGCAGGAGTACGCCGTGGAGTGGCGTGTCAGCCTGCAGCCGGCGAAGTGACTGCGGGGCGGCGCGATGGTCCTGACCTTCCTGCCCTAGAGCGGTAGCCTGCTCTAGAGCAGGATGACGCCTGGTCCTCTGCCACAGTCTGTCGCCATGTGTGCGCCCTGGATGATCCAGTGTTGGATTGGTCGTTCACCATTGCTGCTGGTGGAGATCTTGACGGGGAAAAAGCCCCCTACCTAGCGTGCCAAATGTCGAAGGTCGTAAACGACACTTCCCCCGGACCTGCTTAGAGAGCAGCCTGCGGAGGTTCTTTGGATTCACGAGGGCTAGTCCCAGGAGATCAAACACAGCAGAATGATGGACACCGGGGATTTACGTGGTTCGGGCCGCCGGAGCGTAATACCCTACGTCCACGGGAGTGTTGTGTATTGCCTTGCTTTCGCATGTATGAGCCTTGGTCTAATCTTTTTTCCGTCCCTTGCAAAGGTCATCTGCTGAATCCTTTTATAGTTCAAGGACTCTGTAGTTACAAGGTGAGACCCAGGACCCGACAGGTGGTCCCGGGAAGAGCCAAATCCTATACAAGATCTACAATTAATTGCTATCTACTTCCCTTTGTCAGGGGCTTTAATGTGCCATCCTGCCGCGCCGTGCGCCAGGGCTACACATGGTTGGTGATGACGGCGGGGCACGTCTCGTCCGTCTTGTCCTCGCGGCCCATTCGCCCGTCTTGCGGCGTGGGTCTGTACCGGCTACTCGGACAAGACAGGACACTGGAGCCTTGACTTTCGTAAGCGCGTGTAGTTAATGCCTGTCTAAGCAGCGCACGCATTCCTTTACTGCGGCTTCCTACCACACTGAGTTGGGCGTCCGCCACGTGGTTACGCCGGAGCCTGCCTCTGCGGGAAGTAAAGCACTTGACGGAACAGGCCACGTGGCGCATTCGGAACCCACCCCTATGGAGGGGTGGAGGCTCAGCCGTGCAAGCCATGTGGTAGCTCCGGTGCTTTTCCCTGACCGAGCGCGGACTTGGCCCTGAGGTCCCGAGTGGCCACGTGGCGGCCCCGGAGCCCTCCTCAGTGGGGAGGCGGGCTTGGGCCTGAGGTCCCGAATGGCCACGTGGCGGCTCCGGAGCCCTCCTCAGTGGGGACGCATGGGCTTGGCCCTGCCGGCCATGTGGCAGCTTGGGAGCCTCCACCGAGGGGGAGGTAGGATCGGGTCCTTCCCTCCCCTACGTGGCAGCCTCGGATTCGGCTTCCTTGGCAGAGGCGGAGTACTTAGCGGTTTTCTCCTGTGCGCAGGGGTACCCGGTCTGCAGGGTACCGACACAAATAGCTTCTGAAAATTTGCATAGTCAGCAATGAGCAACTAAACTTGAATTTCATTGTTGAGACCCCTCATGAACAAGTATTGCTTCCTACTGTCAGTGCTAATGTCATATGGAGCATATATTGACAGTTGAGTGAATTTATTGAGATACTCACTCACACTCATCCTCCCTTGCCTGAGATTTTAAAATTCTTATCTTCTCCGTATCATGACTCCCTCAGAAACATAGTGAGAGCAGAACTTCTCCTTAAATTCAGTCCAAGTGATCCCCACTGGGTTTTACATAGAGATTCCCACCAATATGTAGCAGCTCCAATCAATTTGTGTGAGGCAAAAAGAACCTTCTCCCTATCACTGCACCGAACAATAGCAAGTTTCTTCTCTACAAACTTCAACCAATCATCAGCTTCCATAGGATCTATAGCTTGAGCAAAGGTAGGTGGTTTGTTCCTCATGAACTCTCACAAGCGGTTGTGGTGTGGCGGGGGTGGTGGTGGTGGAGGCATGTGGGGCTGATTGTTGTTGCCAGCTTGCAGCTTTCCCATGGTCCGTATCATGGTCTGCATGAGCTGGTTCTGCATATCCAATAGCTGCTCAGGCTTGATAGCTCCCTGTCCATTGTAGTTTTGAGGTGCTCCATTGTTCTCCTCCTCACCATCGACATTCTTTTGGTTATGAGTCCTCGACATCTGTCGGAGAAAGAATAGTAGAGATAGAAGAATTTAGAATTTGAAATGAAACACCCCAACTATATGCATAGAGGTATATGTAACTAACAACTCTCTTATTAATACTAAAAACCATATTAGAGGTTGTGGACAAGGATCCCACAACTCTCTACTATGTGCGGATGTGGACAAAACGCTAGACGTCCCACAACTCAAACCAAGCACACAAGCACAGGCACACACCAAGAAAATTCAGCACACCACACTAAATATAATTAAAACAATCTAAACGCTTTTCTAACTTCTAGATAGGGGACCTAGACTTAATTATGTGAATTGTGGCTGTCCTGGCATGAGGCAGCAACGGCGACGGTGACGGTGAGGCATACATGGGCGCACGTCAAGATGAGTTGGATGTCCATGTAGGTGCTGGAGATGTTTCTACACCATTGATCTCCACGGTGGCTCAGACTTCCTATTGCTTTTCCATGATGAACAAATTCTTATGGAAATAACAGATCTCTTCCATGGCACCAGCATAGCGATTTCCCAAGTTCACCAATACTTCTTGAGACCTGTCAA
Organism: Tuctoria greenei; assembly: GCA_036927565.1. Lineage (NCBI taxonomy): Eukaryota > Viridiplantae > Streptophyta > Magnoliopsida > Poales > Poaceae > Tuctoria > Tuctoria greenei. The sequence goes on from JAYESD010000007.1 coordinate 138,564,040, forward strand.
TGGCACGATAACTGACTTGGGCTCTATCTTGCGGTCTTAAGACTTCCCTTGTTCCCTTTTTGCGTTGCGGGTGCAACGCAAAACTAGTACCTCCAATTTTCTCTCAGTAGATGTGTCACAATCTAGTAAGTGAGTCCCAAGCAACATAATCAATAGCTTGTCCCCTGGTACATCTCCATGTGGTTGCAAATAGTCGGGTGACCACCTCATCTTTGGCAAGAACAGTAACTTGAGCCCTCCATTCTTCACGTCCATGGCGAGGAATCCTCTTGACATAGTATTCCGAGTGCATTTTGCATAAATCAAGGAACTCCTTCAATTGCTTAGCTGCAAATCCTCCATCAGTCCCATCGGAATAGAATTCTTGAGCATCACGTTAAATTAGCCATTTGTCCTCCTTTCTAGCTTCACTAGGCTTCAATGCATTCCTTTGGGCTTTAGGTACTTCTTCTTGTGTAGCGGGTTCATCCTCTTCCTATGGTTCCTCCTCTTCTTGGGCTTCATCTTCATTGTCCTCATGTGCTTCACCTTCCTCTTCCTCACTATCATAGAATTCCACCATCTCAGGATCTTCCTCTTCATCATCATCAATAAGTTCCACCTTCTCAGGATCTTCCTCCTTCGTGTTGGAGTGTTCATGCCCAACTTCCTTTGCAGGAGAACTCACTTCTTCCTCCTCTTGGCCTTGTTCCACTTGCGGTTTCTCGCGAGGCCTAAGCTTGCTTCCAAGCGGCGGCAAACGAGCTCTCTTGCGGGCTGTCATTTTGGTGTGAGCCATCTATAAGAAAACTTGAGAATATCAGAGAAAAACGCAAATATCAGTTCTGAAATTGCAGCAGCCATAAATTAAAATGAGAGTGTGTGCATTTGCTCAAAAAGATGGAAAAGTAGCAAAAATTGCAGGAGCATAAAAAAGCATAAATTTTCCCACATTATATAGCTAGTGGAAGGCAAAATAGTGGAAAATAGGCTAATTTAGAATAGGAAATAAGTCCTAAGTAATTTTTTGGTGTTCATTCTACCTAGGTTTGCATCCTACGGTCAAACACGGCTCTAGTACCAATTTGTGACACCCGGTTCCAAAAATGAATCAAGCGTGATGAATATGTGTGCCCAGGATTTTAACACACATACACAAGTGATTCACAAACGATAAATAGATTATAACCATATCTCGAATAATAATACTAATAATAGTACCTTATTACAAACCAGATATTCTTGATTACAAGCTCTAATAAGATTGTAGCGGAAAAACTAAACACTAATGACTCCAAATCCACAGTCAAACTTCACGGTAACATGCACGCCAAGAACTCCTCAAAGACCTCTTGATACTCCACATTGTCGCCTGCGTCTGAATTTGTTGGGGAAATAGCAAGGGTGAGCACATGTCATACTCAACAAGTGTGATAAAATATGACATGTAGATTAAATAAGGAAATGATGGTAAATTATACCTCATTGCATAAAAGTACATTCAAAACAGTTGGAAATGCAATATTATGATCATTAAGTGTGGTCCATCCCAAAATAACCCAAATAACATCAAATTCAGCTTAAATAACCAATACCATCAATAATAATCCATAATCACTCATAACTACTCATTTGTCTTAATTACATCAATTCCATGTACCAAAACCAACTAATAAACCCATATCATCTCCCAATTCAATTCCAGCCATTAAACCATGTTCTAGTCCATAACTCTAATCATGTGAGGGTTCAGGTTGCTCGTAACTAGGAGCACGACTATCATGATAGTTTTTAACACACTCTGCAGAGGTTGTACCACTTTATCCACGGGTTCATGATTTTATGACCTTTCGATGACTATTTAATCTCAATTATGCCGTCTCACACTTCCTTAGGTGTGTGGCCAAGAGATCACAAAATAGCCTTTACAAAGTGATTACTAGCATATTTAGACCCCACTGAGGTTTCACCGGTGGTGATGTCTCCAACTGAGCACATCCAACCAAGAGCCCCTCTTTAGCCATTCGGATCCCAGGGTAGTCCGACAATCACTACAAACCCATATGACTACCAGTTCCTCGAGCATTCTTAATGGTCCAAATGGCAACACGCTAATTAGTCAGCTAAGCCGCACCCATACTTGGCGTTGTGATGACACTATAAATCCTGGATGGTCACTCCACGAACCGATCCTTATATCTAAAGCAAGCAAAACCACCTAAACAGTCCAACCCATTCCACATAACCAGCTTGCTTAGATCCCTAGGAACCATGTTGCTAAAGTGTCATTATTATCAATTCTCCTCATTAATGTGTTCAACCAGTTCATAATTAGGTAATATGTTTATTTCCCAAACCCAATTGAGCGTTGCGAAGCAAAAAGTGTAAAATACCCTTCCTGACTCTCTACATTGTGTTGAAGCGACAAGGGTGGTCATACAAAACTAGTAAACTCGTATCATTGGGTTTTCCCATCATATTGAAACAAGCATGCAATTTTGCAAACAAAACATTTAAATACCTGGATCAAAATGATCAAGGGCACTTGCCTTGCTATTGAGCTTTGTTTGGATTGAAGGCTTTGAAGTTTTGGTTCTACAGGTCCTCGAAAACACTCTCTACAGCGACACCTTCTATCCTCGCGACAAAGGGAAAATGGTGACTGGATCTCGCTCCTGCTCCGCTCCTCACCACACCTCCGCCCCCTCACCATCCATCACCACCCCTTGCACACTACCATGGTCGCGCTGGTAAGTTCAAGCAGGGTCGTGGTCTTGTTGGCTAGTCAAACATGGGCGATAGATGCTCGCCGGCCTAGGATGAATGGGACCTGCGTCCTGGAAAAATTTTCCAGGCGGAGGTTCACCACAAGTTCGTCTCCACGGTGCATCATCTGGGTGCCTCGCCCAAAGGCTCCTTCTTCATGATCGCAACCTTTTAAAGGTACGCATTCCGTCTCTCAAAAAATGCGGTTGGTTGGGCTTTGAGCTCAGTGCTGGGCGGAATGCCCTTTGAGTTTCATGTTCAACAATTGCAAGAGCGTTCGTTCCGCTTCTTGGTAGCCAGCAAGAAAGTGGGACTGCTGATCAACGCTAAGAGAAGGATCACCACATCATCCTTTGATGTGTACTTCCAATTCTGGCGCACGGGAGGGCATGACTTGAACTCTGAGTACAGGCAGTGGGAGAAGGAGCAGCCCGAATGCTAGACAACGGTCTCTAGGAAGAAGCCAGTAAACAGGAGGCGGGTCTCTTTCACCTCCCCAATTCGGTAACAATCTCCAGTGAAGAAGGCAACCCCAAAGGTAAAAGGGTTGTGGCTCGGAAAAATATTATGTGATCCTCACCAAGCCCCAAGAAATGTCGCCGGACTATGTTTCCTGGCTAGCCGGATGTTGGCCGAATCTAATCGGTCATCCATCGCAAAAAAAGGTACATGGCACAACAACCAATGCAACATTTTGAATTCTCGAGTGGACAAAGGGAAGTCTGGTCCCACCCCATTCATAGCTCACTGGCCTCCGGCGCTATTGTGTACGCATAATCTGACGCACGCCCCTGACTTGTTCGTGCTGGACAGCAACAATCCTAGGCATAGACCTGCTAGGCGGGAGGTCGGTGAGTGTTCTCGCTCGGGGGAGAGTCTTGCTTCTCAGGTCTCGGTCTCGCGTGCCCCCGAGGGGACTTGGCGTGGATGTGACAGCGAGCAGAAGAGGGAACCGAGGCAGCTAGGCGATCATGACTCTCTGCCGTCGGATGTGAAATGCTGTTTTAAATGCCTCAGTCCCTTCCACCTGAAACGGCGATGCCGCAATAAGATCCAATGTAATCTTTTCTTTGGCTATGGTCACATTAGGAAGAACCGTTTCTTGTCCTTCAAAGAAAATCGGGTGTGGTGCAAGAAAAACCCACATACCAATAAGGATTTAGGGCTCTCCCTGGAACCGCTCTCGGCAATCGCCACTCACAAACCAAACCGCCCCCCCCCCCCACCTTCTCCCAGGACGCTCCATCTTCTTGGCTCCTTCGCATCTTGCACTCCAGCTCCATCTCCATTGCTCTCTCGCGTGCCAACCCCCTCAGAATTACGGCAAACTTTCCGATAGACCCTACCCGGTTCCTTGCAAATCAGCACTTCGACTTCCTTGATGCAGGGCCAGAGAGACTCGCAAGGATGGTTGTTCATCTGCTTGGCGACCACCATCCGGCTCATGAGGAGTTTGCAGTGGCAGTTGATGTGGATCGGACTCTGGCGGAGGATCACTACGACGACTTCCGGATCAGGATTAGAGATCACCTCATGCAGGTTATGGGTATCACTGTCACCTTCTCTTGTCTCACCCCTTTGGGAATAGCTTTGTATGCCTTTTAGACAAGTCTCTTTCGGGATCTTCTAGTCATGAGGGAAACCGATCAGGGTACAAGGGGTTCGTGTGTCCTTTATTAGGCATGACTTTGGAAGGAACCGTCAGACAGATGAGTTTGGATGCATAGGATGGTTCATGATCTTGGGTTACCCTTTAGACTACAGATCAGCGGATGCCATCGAACTGGCGGTTTTCGGCTTCGGCAAGCTACTGCAATGGCATACCAGCCCGAGGGCGCTAGGGTTTATACTGGTCAAGTGTCTCTACAATCATGCTCGCTTGGTCCCCAGGAGCCTGGTTCTACAACAAGGAACCAGAGATGGTGTCGGTTGCTCTTGGTCCTGCCTGTAAGACCTATGTGTGCTGAATACATTGGCTTGTAGTGAATACACTTGGCTTTGATGATAAAAGTTTTGAATATCACCAAAACACCTTTTTATCAAGGTCCGGAACTTGACCGCAATGCTTTTGTTTTTCATTTGTAATGTTTCGTACTTGCTTTACATCTATGGAAAGATTGCTTAGTATTCATTTGCTAAGTCTTTGGTGCATTTTTGGTTGACATGAATGATATCGTGTTACTGTGTTTTTGCAACATGCTTATGTGAGGTTCTCACGTAAGGTGTTGTGTTCGGAACTAACTTGAGTCAAGTCGAGGACTTGGGCTCGTATGGATTGGTTGTTTATTCATGTGCAGGTGTTACTTGAGTTCAAGACATGGCTGGTGACAGGATCCTTTGGACTAGTATCAGGGAGGAGATCAGGTTCCAACAACCAAATTCAGGAGGAATTGTGGTTGAGCTGATCAGGAGGTTGCGCATCATGATTGAATCAAGAACAATGCATGTGAAGATATCGTGGACATCATTGGAAGATGTTTGAATGTGTGCAAGGAGTTCATGGACGTGGCTACATGGTTCCGAGATGTGATGAAGAGATGTGGACGTAAAGAGTTGGTCGGAAAGGTCCAACCGACTAGGTTATGGACTCAGGCTGCGGCTGAGTCGGGTTTGACTCAAATATGGAAAGATTTGAGTTGGTTATGATAGGATTTTGTGTGGGTCACGAATTTGAGTTGCTAGGAATGTGGGATACGTTCCTAAGGTGTTTGGAAGTCTTAATATTGCTTCTATCTGCGTATAGAAGAATCCTAAGCAGTTATGGAAAGTTACGATTCGTGAACAAAGTAGAATTAGGTTCCTGATTTGAGTTGAGTTGGCTTTCGAGCTGGTTATATAAGCAAGGGAGCCCAGAGTTCGTGGTGCACGACTTTGGGGCTGTTCCTATTTTGTTCTATTGAATAAAATTCATAGTTTGAAGGAACTTTTGTGCCTTGTTCGTCTGACTTGTTCCAGACAAGTTTTACTCGTCGAGTTTCTGGACAGCACTACCTTTCGTTGGTGGTTTTATCATAACTCGAGTTTTACAGATCCAATTGACGTGATTCTTTTTTGGTTGTCTTCACAACTTGATTATATATCATATGTGAAAATTTCACGGTCATTGGATTTGTGGTTTTTGATCTACACGAGTTTCTTTGCAGCATTCCAGAAACTGTTTTTCTCAGGTAGGGCAGATTGATCTTTGTTTGATCTTTCGATCATAACTTGAGTTTTTCTCGACGGATTTGAATGATTCTTGTTGTTTTGTTTTCGTGACTTGATTCTCTTTGATATCTATCACTTTTGTCACAGTGAAACACGTTTAGATTAGTCTCACACACGGTTTATTTAACAGATCGTTTTTCTGCCAAAGGGGTTGGGGTTTAATTGTTTCCGCTGCGTAAGATTTTTAAATCTACCATTCACCCCCCTCTGGTAGATTTTCACGTTCTCTTCGATCCTACAATTGGTATCAGATCCATGGTGCTCTAATCTTTGTGATTTGCGCATGTTTTTGACTAATCATCTTGGAGAAGTACTCTGCCAAACCTTGTGTGTTCGCTGGTATTGATTTTCAGGTTTGGAAGGTACGCATGGAGGCTTTCATCTAGGCACAAGGCTTTGCAATATGGGAGAAGGTATACAAGCCTTACGAAGTTCCATCAAACGATCAAGTTACAGCTACAAATCTGAGAGATGTCGACAACAACAACAAGGCTCAGAACTTGATCATACAAGGATTAACACAAAGCGACTTCGACCGTGTTGCACACCTCCGATCTGCATACGATGTGTGGAAAGCACTTTGTGACTAACACAAAGGATCCAACACAATCAAAGAGGTAAGACAAGACATGTTCAAGAAAGAATACATGCACTTCGAGATGCAACCCGGTGAGTCTATTGATGACCTTTTTGCTCGCTTTAATAAGATTCTCAGCAACTTGCGTAGTGTCAATGTTAATTTTGCAGATGCTGAAAATGCTAGACAATTACTGAGTGCATTAGATATGTCAATTTGGGAGATGAAAGTCACATCTATTCGTGAATCTACTATCATGAGTTCACTTACTTTAGATGTGCTATATTCCAAGTTAAAAACTAATGAAATTGACATAATCTCACGTAAGAACCCCAACAAGTCTATTGCTTTTGTTTCTCAACGTGACATGCCTAGTTCCGGTCAAACATCATCTTGTGGTACACTTGCTTTGCTGTCCTCTCTAACCCTTGAACAGATTGAGGAGTTTCCAGAGGAGGAGCTAGCGTTCATCTCTACCCGGTTTTCAAAAGCATTGCAAAATGTGAGAACTAGAAGGAGAGGAAGCTCCGGACCTCAACGATGCTTTGAATGTGGTAAGACAGGACATTTTCGTTCAGATTGACCTAACCTTTCAGGTCCTACTTCCCAGGATGAAAAGAAAACAAGAACAAAGCACTCCTCTGCAAAAGATACGAAGAAAAAGAAGGGTTTTACAGGACTTCAATTGGTGAGCAGTTTTATCTCAGCACTCCATGAACATGGCTCAAGCGACGTGGACATTGGAAGTGATGAAGATGAAGATGATTTGGCAAACTTGTGCTTCATGGCGGGCAAGTCAGGATCAAGTATGGAGGAGGCAAAACACAACAGCGACAATGAAGAGGTATGTCCTAATTGTGAAGAAATGTGTGATGCTATTTCTCGTGCCACTGTTATTATTAAGAAAAAGGACAAAAAGCTTAGGGACAATGCTATTAAAATTGAGTCACTAGAATCTAAAATTAATCGTTTGAAATACTTGATTCCTAGTGATGATTCTTGTTCCTCATGTGACTTAATATATGAACAATTGTCCTCCCTAAGAAGTGCACATACCTCCACACTTGATAAACTTGAACTTGAAATTGAAAAGAACAAAAAGATTGCTGCACTTAATATTGGAAACTTAAAAGATGCTTCTTGTTCTACAATTGATTTGCATTGTTCTAGTTGTGATGATCTTGATAAGAAACTGCAAGATGCTATGAATGAAATCTCTATATTGAACAATGCTTTACGTTGTCATGAAGTTAAATATTGTTCCAATTGTAAATTAAAAGGAAAAAATTCATGTGAAAATTGCCTTGATCTGTCCAATAAACTTGATAACATGCATAAGACATTTGATCGGTTTTGTAATGGGAATAAGAACCTAAACTTACTGCTAAATTCATCCAAGTCTTGCAATCATAAAACTGGTTTAGGTTTTGATTCTCATGCTCATGCTAAGAAACATCCACCTAAAATTGTAAAGTCATTAGGAAGTGGTTTGATTCAAATAGTTCCTAAACAAAAAGAAGTGGTTTTCAAATCTGCAGGAGTATTGTCTCATTCGGTTTCAAATAAAAATGTTGCTTGCTCATCTAGACATGAACACAAAGTTAAATTTCATTGTACCTACTGTGGTAGAGATGGTCATGTCATAGATTTTTGTTATAGACTAGCTAAACAACAGAAAAGGGAAAGAATGGTTGCTAGATCTCATAGCTTTCATGCAAAATTTGCTGCACATATTGAACCGAATGTACAACCTGCTCTTTTGAGTCAAAAACATTCAAAATTTACCTCCGGACCTTCTGTTTTTGCCTCCGGAGCTACTGATTTTTGTGCTACACAAGTAACACCTTATAGGTCAGTAGTTAAGAATAAAAAATCTCAAACTTTGACTCATAAACCTGCTGTTTTGTCTCAGCTTTCGCGTGTTTTTCCTGCTACACATCGCGTGACTCAGTATTGGATTCCTAAATGTCTTTTGACTAACCCCAGTATTGAGTCATCGATGTATTGTGCTTCTATGTAGGTTACACCTTTGAGGAAGGAGAACATTTGGATTGTGGATTCAGGTTGCTCACGCCACATGACCGGTAACAAAGATTGGTTCTCCTCCCTCTCTTTTGTGTCATGTGTAGAGAATGTTACTTTTGCCGATAATTCTTCAACTCCCATAATTGCTAAGGGTTCGGTTAGAGTAAATAATCACTACACTTTGAAGGATGTGGCACTTGTCAAAAATTTGAAATACAACTTTCTTTTTGTTTCACAATTGCTAGATGAAAATCTGGAAATTATTTTCAATAAAAACTACTGCAAAGTTGTAAGTTCAAATAGTGAGCTTATTTTTAACATGTCTCGGTTTGGAAGAGTTTTTAAAGCTGATTTTGATATGTCTTCATCTAAGCATAGGTGTCTAGTTGCTAATGATTCAAAGGACCTATACTTTTGGCATCGTAGACTTGGTCACGTAGGCTTTGATCACCTAACGCGTGTTAGTGCTCTTAATCGCATACGTGGGCTGCCTAAGCTTAAAGGGGACAAAGAAATTGTGTGCTCTTCTTGTAGAAATGCTAAGATGGTTGCAGGTTCACATACTCCTCTCACAATGATCATGACAACTGAACCATGTCAACTTTGCATCTTGACACCGTAGGACCTTCACGTGTTCAATCCTTCGGAGGTAAATGGTATGTACTTGTGATTGTTGATGATTATTCTAGATACTCTTGGGTTTACTTTATGGCGTCTAAGAATGAAGTTTTTAGTCACTTTAGAACTTTATTTCTTAGATTATCAATTGATTACCCAGGATCTTTAAAAGCAATTAGAAGTGATAATGGAACTGAATTTAAAAATAAATCTTTTGATCACTTTTGTGCTTAAAATAGAATAGATCATCAATTTTCTTCACCATATGTTCCTCAACAAAACGGTGTTGTAGAAAGAAAGAACAGAACCTTAGTTGAGATGGCTAGGAATATGCTTGATGAATATCAAACTCCTAGGAAATTTTGGGTTGATGCGTTAGCAACCGCTTGTTATGTCTCAAATCGTGTTTTCTTGCATGCTAAGCTAGGTAAAACACCATATGAGCTCCGGTTTGGACATAGGCCTAGTGTTACACACTTTCGGGTCTTTGGTTGCAAATGCTGGGTTAAGAAACATGGTAATCTTGATAAATTTGAACCTAGATCCATTGATGGCATGTTTCCTGGTTATCCATCTCATACTAGAGGCTACCGTGTGCTTTTACTTGACACTAACAAAATTGTGGAGACTTGTGAAGTGTCTTTTGATGAAGCTAGCCCAGGTACTAGCTCAAACATTGCAGGTCCAGATCCATATCCGCAGGGGGGGAGCATTTTCATTGAAGATGAGGAAGAATTGGAGCTGCTGCCCGAAAATTCAGCAGCTAAACACTTTGGTTCAGGTCCGGATGTTAATTCTGAACCAGCACTGACAACCATCAATGCTGATTCAAATCATCCTCAAGTCACAAGCTCATCGATTTGTGATGAACATGAAGAAGAAGAAGCTTGTGAGACATCTTTTCCCCTATAGTTTTACAAAGATCATCCCCCACAACAGATGATTGGAAGCTTGCACGAACGAGTCACACGGTCCAGGTTTTGCGATCCAAACTCTTATGCTCATTCTGCTTTTGTTGCTTCTTTTGAACCCATAGATATATCACACACACTCACTAATGAATCTTGGATTATTGCCATGCAAGAAGAGTTAGAAAATTTTGAAAGAAATAATGTTTGGAAACTTGTACCTCCACCTCAAGGTCACACTTTAATTGGAACTAAATGGGCATTTAAAAATAAACAAAGTGAGGATGGGGTTGTGGTTAAGAATAAGGCTAGGCTGGTTGCTCAAGGTTTCACTCAAGTTGAAGGTCTAGATTTTGATGAAACTTTTGCTCCTGTTGCTAGATTAGAAGCCATAAGAATTTTGTTAGCTTTTGCTGCATCTATTGGTTTTAAGCTATATCGAATGGATGTTAAAAGTGCTTTTCTTAATGGCTACATAGATGAGGAGGTTTATGTGAAACAACCACCGGGTTTTGAAAATCCAGATTTTCCTAATCATGTTTACAAACTGTCCAAAGCCTTGTACGGTCTCAAACAAGCCCCTAGAGCATGGTATGATAGGTTAAAAACATTCTTACTTGAAAAAGGGTTTACCATGGGCAAGGTTGATAAAACTCTTTTTGTGCTTAAGCATGGCAATGACTCATTATTCGTTCAAGTGTATGTGGATGATATTATCTTTGGTTGTGCTTCTCATGATCTTGTGTCCAAGTTTTCATCAACGATGAGTTCCGAATTTGAAATGAGTATGATGGGTGAACTCACTTACTTTTTGGGGCTGCAAATCAAGCAAACTAAGGAGGGTGCCTTTGTGCATCAAACGAAGTATACAAAAGATCTCCTAAGGCGCTTCAACATGGACAAAAGCAAGCCTCTTCGAACACCAATGGGAACAGCAACAACATTTGGACTTGATGAAGATGGTGAACCCATGAATCAAAAATAATATAGAAGCATGATCGGATCACTTTTGTACCTCACGGCATCAAGACCAGACATACAATTCAGCGTATGTCTTTGTGCATGGTTTCAAGCTTCCCCACGTGCTTCACGTCGTCAAGCCATCAAAAGGATTCTCAGGTACTTACATGGAACTCAAGAATTTGGCATTTTTCTTCCTTCTTCCTCAACCGTTACTTTGAAAGCTTTTTCCGATGCTGTTTTTGGAGGTTGTAGGATTGATAGGAAAAGTACTTCCGGTGCTTGTCATTTTCTTGGTAATTCACTTGTTGCTTGGTCCTCTAGAAAACAAAATTCAGTTGCACAATCCACAGCCGAATCTGAATATGTAGCTACTGCTAGTGCTTGCTCACAAATTCTTTTGATTGTTCAAACACTTAAGGACTATGGGGTTGATCTAGGTAGTGTTCCACTGTTCTGTGATAACACTAGTGCCATTTGTATTGCTAAAAACCCCTGCAACATTCTAGAACTAAGCACATTGATATTAGGTATCACTTTCTCTGAGATAATGTTGAAAAAGGAAACATTGTGCTTCACCATGTAGATACCGAACAACAATTGGCTGACATTTTTACAAAACCTTTGGATTTCACTCGTTTTTGTTACATCCATAGAGAAATAGGGGTTATGCATCCTCATGACTTAAATTAGGGGGAGTTTTGAAACTTGGGAAGTTTATGTGTGAATCTGAAATTAAAATAATATGAGCGTAGTATTTCATACATATATGACTTTGTGATTCCTTTTACATGCTGAAAGTTCTTACTACATTACTCGTGTTATACATTTTGTAGTTTTTGCCATGTCTAGTAATTGGAATAATTACTTACACTAAAACTGGTCATGGTCGAACTTTCTTGCTGTTTTGAACTTGTTACATGCTCACAAGTGCTTTTAATCATTAAGAATTAATCAAGTAATCAACTCACATGTTGAGTTTTTATGAATAAATATAAATTGAGAAATGATCAAGAGAATATGCATGCATCGCACTTCTTCTTTTGAGATGGCTTATCATTGCACTTAGATATGAACTTGGAAGAAGTTGTGTATGACAAAAACCATGTCCTTAAGCTTCTGATTGTCAAATGACATAAGCTTGGCTTGGTTGGTTAGAATAAGGCAGATGCGCATATAATCTCTTGCAAATATCATATGATCTAAATTTATGCTTTGAAAAATAATAAAATGCAGCAACTAGTGTCATGATTTCAGGTTTTGAAATAGTTAAGTTTGTGAGATCATGACTTACTTAAATTGAAAATTACATTTGATCTCTAGCATGGCTTACACTACTTTATGTATTTCATTGATGTGATAATGTAAGGTACTTGATAGTATGACTTGGATTAGCTTTGTTTATATGTATCTGTTATAATATGCTCATAACAACTAAAGGGGGAGAGATAATTTGTTTATATGCTCATGACTTGCTGAATACATTGTCAAAGGGGGAGAGATAAGCATGAAGAGAAAGAGAATATGTGCATAAGGAGAGATAATAAAGGGGGAGAGATAATATGGGATAATTTTTGGATTTTCTTCTCATTTTACTTTTGATTTACAAAGGGGGAGAAATTTCCTTCAAAACTTTTATGTGAATAAGCCAATGTTCGGATTTTAAATGGTGTTGCCAATGCATTCATCAAGGGGGGAGATTCTAAGACCTATGTGTGCTGAATACATTGGCTTTTAGTGAATACACATGGCTTTGATGATAGAAGTTTTGAATATCACCAAAACACCTTTTTATCAAGGTCCGGAACTTGACCGCAATGCTTCTGTTTTTCATTTGCAATGTTTTGTACTTGCTTTACATCTCTGGAAAGATTGCTTAGTATTCATTTGCTATGTCTTTGGTGCATTTTTGGTTGACATGAATGATATCATGTTACTGTGTTTTTGCAACTTGCTTATGTGAGGTTCTCACGTAAGGTGTTGTGTTCGGAACTAACTTGAGTCAAGTCGAGGACTTGGGCTCGTATGGATTGGTTGTTTATTTATGTGCAGGTGTTACTTGAGTTCAAGACATGGCTGGTGACAAGATCCATTGGACTAGTCTCAGGGAGGAGATGAGGTTCCAACAACCGAATTCAGGAGGAATTATGGTTGAGCTGATCAGGAGGTTGCGCAGCATGATTGAATCAAGAACAATGTATGTGAACATATCGTGGACGTCATTGGAAGATGTTTGCACATGTGCAAGGAGTGCATGGACGTGGCTACATGGTTCCGAGATGTGATGAAGAGATTTGGACGTAAAGAGTTGGTCGTTAAGGTCCAACTGACTAGGTTATGGACTCAGGCTGCGGCTGAGTCGGGTTTGACTCAAATATGAAAAGATTTGAGTTGGTTATGATAGGATTTCGTGTGGGTCACGAATTTTAGTTGTTTAGGAATTTGGGATACGTTCCTAAGGTATTTGGAAGTCTTAAGATTGCTTCTATGTGCGTTTAGAAGAATCCTAAGCAGTTATGGAAAATTACGATTCGTGAACAGAGTAGGATTAGGTTCCTGATTTGAGTTGAGTTGGCTTTCGAGCTGGTTATATAAGCAAGAGAGCCCAGATCTCATGGTGCACGACTTTGGGGCTGTTCCTCTTGTGTTGTATTGAATAAAATTCGTAGTTTGATGGAACTTTTGTGCCTTGTTCGTCCGACTTGTTCCAGACAAGTTTTACTCGTCGAGTTTCTGGACAGCACTACCTTTCGTCGGTAGTTTTATCATAACTCGAGTTTTACAGATCCAATTGGCTTGATTCTTTTTGAGTTATCTTCACAACTTGATTATATATCATATGTAAAAATTTCACGGTCATTGGATTTGTGGTTTTTGATCTACACGAGTTTCTTTGCAGCATTCCAGAAACTGTTTTTCTCAGGTTGGGCAGATTGACCTTTGTTTGATCTTTCGATTGTAACTTGAGTTTTTCTCGACGGATTTGAGTGATTCTTGTTGTGTTGTTTTCGTGACTTGATTCTATCTGATATCTATCACTTTTTTCATGGTGAAACCATTTAGATTAGTCTCACACATGATTGTTTTAACAGATCGTTTTTCTGCCAAAGGGGTTGGGGTTTAATTGTTTCTGCTGCGTAAGATTTTTAAATCTACCATTCACCCCCCCTCTGATAGCTTTTCATGTGCTCTTCGATCCTACACTGCCCAGTCTACATCCTTAACTGGATAAACCCGCACGGGATTGCAGAAATGCCCTGGGGCATACCGCCGGAATATGACCCACCAGAAGATGGTAACCCGCACCCGCTACAAGAACCAGCACCGGAAGAGGAACATCAGCAGGAGGACGATCCACAGGGGGATGCAAACTGGGATGTGCACGTGCAACAGCAAGAAGATCAACAAGGCAATGAGGGTTGGGTCCCCTGGGGGCCGCCACCGCCACCCCCACACCAGGAGATTGCCATCTCCTCCGATGCCCCCATCCAGGAAGACTCATCCATCGCGGTCAATGCAGTACAAACCGCTGCAAGGGCAGCGAGAAATGAGCATCAGAACTTCTCTCTAGTTAACCCTGAAGATGTCAGTTAGCAGCCGGACTGGCTTAAACCAGTGGATTCTATGGGGCAGAGAAGAATGCTTCGGGTTGCATTCCCTAACTCTCCGTCTGCCTGGTGGAATGTGCAGTTCAACGAGCCTAGTGGCCAAGGCGGGTTCAGCAAGGTCATTACAATGTCCTTTAATAGCAACAATGATCAGCAAAGTCCTCACCAAAGCAATGAACAGATCTCTGGTCAATCCTCCGTGGTCATCAAGGATATCACAATAGAGCCATGGGTTTGTAAAGACAAGAAGAAGGACAAGCAAGCTGTGAAGGCATACACCTCTCGCAGCAAGTCACGAAAACCACCGGTGGTTGACATCATAGGCCCCTCCTACTCCAACGTAACACCTGACGCTGGCAAGCCAACGAGAAGCCCGCGACTGCAGATCATCAGACAAGGGCACAAATCGACACCTGCGCCGATGCAACTGGAGGAATACTCAAGTGGTGGCACACCGTCTAGGGCCTCTCTGCCCAACTTATTCCCAGGTCCCGTAAAATTCCCCAGCCTTGATTCTCTTGACTCTATCTGCCCCTATCCTGAGCTCCCCATCGCTTTGCTGTAGGTGATGGCAGAAAAGGAATGCGGCGTCCCACCTGAGGTGGTACGTTAGCTGATGACCCTCCTCGCGTTGGATATCAATGACAACCATCAACCTTAAGCACCCTGGAGAGGGGGACGTGGGGGACACACGGACCGGCCTGTCTGCTTTCAAACCTAACTGTTATATTGTCATTTTGGATGTTGTTGCTGCCAATATGGGCAAGTTGGCTGATGTGATGTTCGGAACTCATTATTTTGCTACTCTATCTACTAAACACAGTAGTTGTCCTGAACACTTGTTTATTTGGTTCAAATGGCGACCTAGATCAAAGGCGTGGTCAATCAAGTTTATTTGGGGGACTTTGATTATGACCTACTGCATTGGCTACTGGACTAGTTACCTGAATTGTACTAGCTTTTGGACCGGTGATTTTTGTGATTTGTGTCTACCTGCTTCCTTTAACTATGGGCCTTTTCTCTACCTCTGGGGACTGAACACCCTGTGGCAAGCGCCCTGGACGCACAATTCCTCCTATCTTCATAGACTCAACTCGCTGAGTATTCACCCACTTCCTTCTGGCCAGGATTACGTCTCTAGCAGTTTTCCACCTTCCCCCGGTTATTTATGGCGCACAATTTAAACAGAAACTAGAACATGTTAAACTGGAACGTTCGCGGTATCAACAGCATTGATAAACAGCAGGCAGTTAAAGCCAAGATAGAGGAGGTTCCTGAATGTAACATTTTTTGTATCCAAGAAACTAAAAAGTAACACATTGATATATCCTTCCTCAAAAGAGTGGCTCCGAGAAGATTCAACAAATTTGCTTCCGCACCTTCAAGGGGTGCCTCGGGAGGTATCCTAGTCGGCTGGAATGATAGCTTGTTGCAGGGGGAGACTTTAGAAATCAGGTACTTTGCCATTTCCATGCGGTTCACATCTCGCCAAAACGGGATTTTTGGCAGCTGGTCTCTGTATATGGCCCCTGTCAGGGCCCTCAACGACAAGAGTTCGTTGATTGGCTGTGGAACCTAGACTTGCAACCGCAGGAGCTATGGATGATACTGGGGGACTTCAACTTTTACCGCAACATGAGCGACCGAAACCGTGCTGGAGCGAATATCGGCGATATGCAGACTTTCATAGCATCATTCAACATTTGGGGCTCATTGAAATCTCTCTACAGGGACGGTCTTACACCTGGAGCAACATGCAAGTGTCTCCTCTTCTTGAACATCAAGATTGGTGTTTTACTTCGGCGTAGGGGACTTTGACCTTTCCTAATTCCATGCTAAGACCGCTAGCCAGAGACACCTTCGACCATGTTCCGCTGGTGGCTCAGATCAGCACTGCCATACCGAAAGCAAAGTGTTTCAGGTTTGAAAATTACTGGCTCAGGCATCCCCAATTTTTCGCTATTGTTAAAAACTCGTGGGATCAGCCTCTGTCCACGTTGGAAGTGCCACGAGAGTTTCAGCCAAACTAAAGCGTTTGAGATACAAGTTGCGAAAATGGAGCAGATCATTGGGTGGCCTGACCAAACTGATCAAACGTTGCAATGAAGTTATCCTGATCCTGGACACATTGGAAGAACAACGAGCCTTATTTCCACAGGAAAGAAGATTCAAAAACATGATCAAGCAACAAACTGCCCAGCTTATCAAAAAACAGAATGACTACTGGCAACAACGTTACACGGAGCGGTGGGCAATGCTTCGAGATGAGCCAACAAAATTTTTTATGGCTGCTGCAACGGAAAGGTACAGGAGAAACACCATTCCGGTCATTCGGGATGACCAAGGAGTAGAACTGATGGATCAAGGACAAAAAGCTCTTTGGAAGGAATTCAATGAAAGGTTAGGACAATCTGGCCCAACTCATCCATGGCCCCAAATACAACAATGGATTCTGCCCAATCAACATTTACACATTCTATGCAACCCAATTACTAGAGATGAAATTGACCGCACCATTAAAGCATGCCAAGTGACAAAGCTCCAGGACCAGATGGTTTCAACACAAAATACTTTCAAGCATGCTGGAACATCATCAAGGAAGACATATATTTGCTCTGCTCAGACTTCTTCAATGGCAATATCAGCCTCCAAATGTTAATCAGCTCACTAATCACTCTCATCCCGAAGGTTCCCAACCCCAGCAGGGTCACAGATTACATACCCATATCACTGTTGAATTCCACTATAAAACTGATTACTAAGATCCTCTCAGTCCAATTGCAGGAGGTCATCACAAGCATCATTCACAGAAATCAATATGGTTTCATCAAAAAAAGAACCATTCAGGATTGCATGGCATGGGTATATGAATATCTTTATCAATGCAAAAAATCCAATACAGGCATCATAGTACTCAAACTGGACTTTGAAAAAACCTTTGATAAGGTTGAACATGACTTCATTTTATCGATGCTGCGAGTCATGGGGTTCCCTGAGCAGTGGACCAAGTGGGTGGCAGACATTCTCTCAACTGCTACTTCTGCAGTACTTCTTAATGGGGTCCCAGGAAAGACATTCCATTGCAGAAGAGGTGTCCGGTAGGGGGATCCCCTGTCCCCCCTCCTCTTCGTATTGGCAGCTGACCTCCTACAGATCTCCATCAATAAAGCAGTGGAGTTGGGTCTTCTGTCATTGCCATTGCTGCAATGAAACAAATGCCGAATTCCCGATGGTCCAATATGCAGATGACACCATCTTAGTCCTTAAAGCTAACCAGGGAGAGCTCTTCTTCCTCAAAAATTTACTGCAAGCTTTGGGAGGGGCGACAGGTTTAAAAGTGAATTGGGGAAAATTAAGATTAATGCCAATCAACCTTGATGAAGTGGAGGCCATAGTCCTAGCAGCCACCCTGGGCTGTACCATAGGTTCATTCCCATTCACATACTTGGGACTGCCCATGGGGCTAGACAGGCCCAAAGCAGACGCCTTTGAAGGGCTCATTTCAAGAGTACAAAAGAAGCTAACTGGTGCAGCAACTTGGCTGGCCATGGCTGGCAGATGCACACTCATCAACAGTATAATATCCGTCATACCCATCTATGCCATGTGCACCATCAAGCTGAGAATCTCAGTCATCCAAGAAATTGATAGAGCTAGAAAGCAATGTCTGTGGAGAGGCTCGGATGTATCAGGTAAAGGCAGACCCTTGGTGGCATGGGATCAGGTTACAACCCCAAAGGAAAATGGTGGACTGGGACTCAAAAACCTCTTACAAAATGAATGAAGCCCTAATCATGAAATTTCTCTGGAAAATATATAACAACGATGATACTCCTTGGGTTCAACTCATTTACCAAAAATATTGCAACAATGGAAAGCCGCCGCACAGCACAAAAGGCAAGGAGTCCTTCTGGTGGAGGGATATAGTGAGCCTATCTGACTCGTTTCACAAGAATTTTCAGGTCAAAGTCAGGAGAGGGGACATAATTAGGCTCTGGCAGGATCATTGGGAAGGGCATATGCTAAGAAGGGACATGCCTAGACTGTACTCATTTGAAAAAACTAACATCTCAATGGCACAATTCATTGGTACGCTAGATCATCTACTTCATTTCTTTCAATCGCTGTCAGATGAGGCCCCGCTAGAATTAACAAACCTTGAACTGCTGCTGGATGAGGTCTCTCTCAGGGATCAATATCATGATATATGGAGCCTAGCGGTTGGAGTAAGGGTATTCAGCTCAAAAAATATCTATAATGGCTGCTTCAAACACATTAAGCCACCAGCCCCCTTAAGCTGGATTTGGGCTTCGCGGGTTGTCAAGAAAATAAAAATCTTCATGTGGCTTTTATTCAGAGATCGACTGAATTCACGAAATCTCTTGAAGTGAAAAAAACATAGCCATCGAAGGAAATGACAACACCTGCGTTCTTTGTGTAGGCCAAGCTGAAGAGCTCACTTATCACCTCTTCTTTAGTTTCCCCTTCAACATGAAATGCTGGAATGTTATTGGGATCCACTGGGATCATGAAATCCCTTTCTTCGACACCCTGGAGAAGGCCAAGTACAACTGGAGTCGTCCGGCATTCATGGAGATCTTTGCTATAGCAGCCTGGGAGATTTGGATTATTCGAAACAACTGCATTTTTAGAAACTCCCCCTGTTGTATCTGCCTGGAAGAGATCCTTCATTGCCTCCATCAATCTTCAAGCTTGTCACTTTAAGTCGGATGATAGGGAGTGTATGATACTGTGGCTACAGAGCTTGTAAGGGTTGTTCTTCTCTCTGGAACACCTAGCCAAGTGATGCTGTGCCTTTGTAATTAAACTCTGCTTTTGATTTTATATTATTTCAATGCTGCCGGGGTTCTCCCTTGCAGCTTTTCCTGGTCAAAAAAAAATCATGCAAAACAATATTACAATCGATAAATGCCCATAAATTACTCAATATGCCATGATATGCATGATTTGTGCAATTTTGAAGTAAAACATGTTAAAGAGTTGCTACTAATGTTTACTAAGCTAATTACAATGGTTCTTAACAAGTTTGAATAGGTTTCGAGGTCATTTTAGTTAATTTAGAATTAATTCAGCACAATACAGATTCAGAGGCCGGACAAGTCCGGTATCAAGGTCCGACTAGTCCGCCCTGATCAGAACTGCGAATTAGGGTTTTCCGATCAGCGGGGATTTGGGGTTAATTTCACGTGGAGAAGTGGATGTAGAGGGTGTACCGTAAGTTTAGAGATCCAAGGATCAAGAGTTGGGGTGCAACACCTGATTCTTGACGGTTAGGGCTTGATAAGAGGTGTTGATGATGATTTTGGCGATGAAGAACGTTGATGTCGAAAAGTTAATGAAGATCAAGCTTGACTAATCCTTCTTCATGTTCTCCTCCTTCTCCTTGCTTCTGGACTCCTTGACGATGGCACAAGGCAAAGGTTGGCAGTGAGGGTTTTCAATTGTGATGGAGAGGTGTGGGGTATTGGGTTGCTTATATAGGGGTGGAGAGGTAGGGTTTTGGGGTGTATTCCAAGTAGAATTTGGTGGGGGACGTGTAGGGCCTGAGGTGGGGTCCACTTTGGCTCCTTTGAGGTTGGGCAAGAAGTTATTGGGCCCAATTAAGGCAATTACCTAATAACCAATTGTGGAAGAATAATAGAATCTGAGTTGAATTCCACAGGCCGGACTAGTCCGCAATAGGACTGGACAAGTTCGTTTTGTAACAGGGACTACTTCGGACAAGTCCGATATACTGGGCCACACAAGTCCGCAGTGGCTAGAAAAGGCTGATCCAGACTGAAATTGAGACACGATCAGACTAGTCCGCTCAAAATCAGACACGTTCGGGAAAACATCAGAACCTCAAACGGTCTAGTCCGTGCATCGTGCCGGGCACGTCCGGGCTCTGAAGAAGAATTGATTTTTTGAATAGAAGGGGAATACCGGACTAGTCCGATAATGAGGCTGGACAAGTCCGTACCCTGACAGATTTAAGATGCTGATTAGACCTAAATTCACTTTAATCTTGTTTCTTTTTTAGGTTGCTTTATGTTAAACATTTATGAGGATGCATGCAATGCATTATGCATGAAAATGAGGGTGTTACAATACAATAGAATGATGCTCAAGTGGTGTGTGTTGAAGTGAGGGGTCCTATTTATAGCTGGAGAAGGGTCGGTTCCCACCACCATAAGCACGTGAATCACTCATCAACAACTTCAATAAACCGGGAGGAGCCAACACGTGGAGGCTGACCAGGTTTGGTGGGAAGACCAGGTCGGCTGAACCACCTGTTCAGCCGACCTGGTAAACACTCCAAACGGCTTGTGCTTTCTCTAGGTGGCTGACATGTGGGTCCCATGAGTGTTTCGTAGTGTTGCACTGTTGGATCTCCTCGTATACTCCTGTAAGTGGGCCATTTGATCCATGTGCTATCACATGTCGGCGTCTGATTGGATGAGAAGGTATTATTTAGGATCCATACCCTTGTTTCACCTCAATTCTGTATAAAATACCTACATGCACCATTTTCTCCAAGTACAAGTGGTACTAGGTTATTTATAACTATGATGTGTGTAGGAAATACTCATTCCTTCAAATATTTGAGTTATATTGACGGTTGAAATTGGTATATAATAACCATCAACGAGGGTCCGGAAACTAATGGGTTGGCAAAGTCCTTTTTCTAAAAACGCGATGCGATGTGGAAGCCTTCCATTCACCGAGAAAAGCTCTGGGGACATCGTCTTCTTCACGGCTTACGCCATGGTTGGCTTAGTCCTTTTTGTTTCTTCCTTCCTCCTGATGCTGTTGGAGGTGTATGGACTGCAACTTCACCACCTCTGCTCTCATTCCATTCTAATTGGAGCTTGAGGAAGATTTGACCTACGCTGAGCAACCAGTCAAAATTTTGGAAACCAAGGAGAGGGTCACAAGGAACAAGATGCTCCAATGGTGCAAAGTGCAATGGAAGCATCATACAGAATGGGAAGCAACTTGGAAGCAAGAAGATCTCAAGAAGAAATTTCCCTATCTCATTCCTTTCACGTCGAATCTCGAGGGCGAGATTTATTTTAAGGGGGGTAGGTTTGTAACACCATTATTTTCATGCATAATGCATTGCATACAACCTCATACATGTTTAACATTAAGCAACATAAAAAGGAACAAGATTGAAGTGAATTTAGGGATAATCAGCAACTTAAGTCTGTCAGGGTGCAGACTTGGCCGACCTCAATCCCGGACTAGTTCGGTATCCCTCCCCCGTTTCAGAAAGTTCAGATTCTTCATGACTCCGGTGTGACACATTGCATGGACTAGTCCAATTGAACTTATGATGTTGTCCGGACTTGTCCGTTGTCCAAGCGGATTAGTCCAATTTTGACCAATTTCCAGTTCGGAAGCCTATTCTTTTGTCACCCCGGACTTGTCCGGCCTTGTATACCGGACTTGTGTGAAGTCCTCTTTGTTGACAAACGGTCTTGTTCGATCCCCCTTGCGGACTAGTCTAGCGTGTAGAATTCAACTCGGATTCTTTTTTTCATCCAGGTTAAGTTATTGGGTATTTACCTTAATTGGGCCCAAGAACTTCGTGCCCAACCCCAGAGGAGCCCAAGTGGAGCCCACCTCGGTGCTACTCGCCCCCCACTGAAATCTAGTTGGAATGCACCCCAAAACCCTACCTCTCCACCTCTATATAAAAAACCCAATACCCTCACAACTCTCCATCACGTAACCCTCGTCGCGGTGTTCTTGCCATGTGCCGCAATCAAAAGAAGACCGATCACTAAGGAGAAGGAGGAGAACATGAAGAAGGATCAATCAAGCTCAATCTTCATCAACTTTTCGACATCGACGTTCTTCATCACGAAATCATCATCAACACCTCTCATCAAGCCCTAGACATCAAGACTCAAGTTTCACACCAAATTCTCGACCCTTGGATCTCTAAACTCACGGTATGCCCTCTACATTCACTTTTCCACGTGAGTTTATCCCTCGATCTCGCTGTCCAGAAAAACCCTAACTCGCAGTTCCTGTATAGGGTGGACTAGTCTGGCCCTTGTAGCGGGCTAGTCCGGTTTTCTGATCTATTTTGGCTGAATTAATCCCAATTTGACTCAAATCAATTCGAAACTTGTTCAAGCTTGTCAAGATCCATTGTAAATAATTAGTAAACATTAATAGCAACTTATTAACAAGTTTTAGCTCACAATTGCATTAATCATGCATATCATGGCATATTTGAGCAATATTTGATTGATGTTTGTTTTGCATGTTTGTGGCACGAAATAGAAGGTATTGCCGTCTAGAGTGCTTTCGAGGACCTATAGAATCAGAACATCGAAGCCTTCGATCCAAACCAAGATTAGGAGCAAGGCAAGTGTCATTGATCATATTGATCCTGTTTTTTTTTAAATGTTTTGTTTACAAAATTGCATACTTGTGTTAAATTGATGTGAAAATCCAATTGTAGGAGTTTACTAGTTTTGTATGGCCACCCTTGTCGCTTGAACATATTGTACAGTGTCGAGAATGATATTTTACACTTTTGCCTTGCTATACTCAATTGGGATTGGGAAACAATTACATTGCTTAATTATGAACTATTGAACACATGAATGACGAGAATTGATAATAATGACTCATTAGCAAAATGGAACCTAGGGATCCAAGCAAGCCAGTTATGTGGAATGGGTTGGACTGTTTTGGTGGTTTTTCTTGCTTTATATATAAAGACCGGTTCGTGGAGCGACAACCTAGGTTTTATAGTGCCACCACAGGGCCAAGTATGGGTGTGGCTTAGCTGACTAATTAGTGTATTGTCAGTACTATTTGGATCATTTGGAAAGCTCGGGGAAGGGATAGTCAGATGGGTTTGTGTGATGGTGGGACTGCCCTGGGATCCGAATGGCTCAAGAGGGGGCCCTTGGATGGATGTGCTCAGTTGGAGACATCACCACTGGTGAAACCTCAGTGGGGTCCAAATAGACTAGTAATAACTTTGTAAAGGCTATTTTGTGATCTCTTGGCCACACACCAAAGGAAGTGTGAGACAACATAATCGAGATTCCTTAGTCATCAAAAGGTGACGAAATCACAAACTTGTGGGTAACGTGGTACAACCTCTGCAGAGTGTGTCAAAAACTATCATGATAGCCATGCTCTCGTTTATGAGCGACCTAGACCCTCACATGATTATAGTTATGGACCTTGAACTTGGTTTAATGGCTGGAATTGATTTGGGAGTTGGTATTAATTGGCTTTGGTATATGGAATTGATGAAGTTGAGACAAATGAGAAGTTATGAATTGATTATGGGTTATTATTGCTGGTATCGATTATTTAAGTTGAAATCAATGTTATTCGGGTTTATTTTTGGAAGGACCACACTTAATAATCATATAATTGCATTTTCAACTATTTTGAATGTACTTTTATGCAAATAGCCATTTAATTATCATTCCTTGTTTAAGTTACATGTCATACTTTACCACACTTGCTGAGTACGACATGTGCTTACTCTTGCTATTCCTCAACAAATTCAGACACAGACGACAATGTGGAGTATCCGGAGGTCTTTGAGGAGTTTTAAGCGTGCGTGTTACCGTCAAGATTGCCCGTGGAGTTGGAGTCTTTAGTGTTTTGTGTTACGTTGTTGTTTTATTAGAGCTTGTATTCAATACTATTTGGTATTGTAATAAGGTACTATTATTGGTATTATTATGCGAGACATGGTTATAATCTATTTATCATTTGTTAATCACTTTTGTATGTGTGTTAAACATCCTGGGCACACATATGCATTATGCTTGGTTCATTTTCGGAACCAGATGTCACATTGACGCCATGAAGGCGCTAGAGGCATCAATTGCTATTGCGTCTGCATCAGCAGCAAGATCGAAGGAGATCTTGGAGGTCGGCGACAGCTTTGAGGTAGTTGGTTAAGACTTGTCAGGGTCCATGCTTCTGCTATGGGTTCGGACGACTGTTTTCGAAGCGATGGGATAGCCAGCGGACCCGAAAGAAGGTCTTGAGCCAATACCCCTATCTCTTTCTATAGATAATGCACGCTCCAGTCTTCGCCAAGTACAACTTGACTTTGACCATGAGCGCAATGTTTTGTAGGCAGAGCGAGAGGCTCTAAGGCGGTGGAAGAAGCTTCTAAATTTCAAGACGAAGTTGATGCAAACCCGCCTGGCCGACGAAAGGGACCAGCTTGCAGCTGAGTGGGCATTCCTGATGCGCATGGACGAGTTGCTCAATGATAAGCAAGCTGCCATCAAAGCATTGGATGCTCAGACTCGCCAGGTGCTTGACGACACGAGAGCTGCAAATGAGTTGGGTGATGCTCGCCTCGACTCCTTGAATAAGTTGAGGGAAGAGCTCCTCCAACACCACGAGGCAATCGCCAATAAGGAGTAGGAGCCCCAAGGAGCAGACACGAAGATCTCGTAGAATCTAGAATGCGGGGAAAAAGATCTGGCTCTCCGCATCGATCCGTTCAAAGCTCACTCTAAAGAAGAGCAGAAGCGTGTATGGCAGGCTGGGCAAGAACTCAGCAAGTGAGAGCTTGCTATGTCCACCAAGGAGGATGAGGTGAAGGCAAAAATGAAGAACTTGGAGGCGAGGAAGGATCGCTTGACCTTCCGAGAGAGACATGCTTGTAGGATCGAGGAGCACGTGAAAATCTACCAGGGGGGGGTGAATGATAGATTAGAAAATCTTACCCAGCGGAAACAATTAAATCCCAACCCCTTCGGCAGAAAAACAATCTGTTAAAGAAATCGTGTGTGATACTAATATAAACGTGTTTCACCATGACAAAAGTGATAGATATCATAGATAATCAAGTCACAAAGACGACACAACAAGAATCCCTCAAATCCGTCAAGAGAAACTCATGTTACGATTGAAAGATCGAACAAAGGTCATTCCGTCCTATCCGAGAAAAACAGTTCTGGAACGCTGCAAAGAAACTCATGTTGATCAGAAACCACAAATCCAATGTCCGTGAAATTTTAACATATTATATATAATCAAGTTGTCAAGACAACCCAAAAATAATCACGTCAATTGGATCTGTAAAACTCGAGTTATGATAAAACCACCGAAGAAAGGAAGTGCTGTGTAGAAAACTTGACGAGAAAAACTTGTCTGGAACAAGTCGGACGAACAAGGCACAAAAGTTCCTTTAAAATACGAACTCTATTCAATATAACACAAGAGGAACAACTCCAAAGTCGTCTACCACAAGCTCTGGCCCCCCTTGCTTATATAACAAGCCCTTAGGCCAACCCAATCTCAACTAGGACTCTAATCCTACTCAAATAACGAATCGTAACTTTCCATAACTGCTCAAGTCTCTTCTATACACAGATAGAAGCAATATTAAGACTTCCAAACACCTTAGGAATGTATGCCACATTCCTAAAACAACTCAAATTCATGACCCACATGAAATCTTATCATAACCAACTCAAATCTTTCCATATTTGAGTCAAACCCGACTCAACTGCAGTCTGAGTCCATAACCTAGTCGGTTGGACCTTTCCGTCCAATTTTTACGTCCACATCTCATCATCACGTCTTGGAACCATGCATCCACGTCCATGCACTTCTTGCACACGTGCAAACATCTTCCAACGATGTCCAAAATACCTTCATATGCATTGTTCTTGATTCAAACATGCTGCGCGACCTCCCGATCAAGTCAACCACGATTCCTCCCGAACTTCGTTTTTGAACCTCATCTTCTTCCTAAGACTAGTTCAATGGATCCTATCACTAGCCATGTCTTGAACTCAAGCAACACCTGCACATGAACAAACAACCAATCCGTACGAGCTCAAGTCATCGACTTGACTCTCGTTAGTTCTGAAACTACAACATCTTATGTGAGCACTTCACATAAGCATGTTGCAAACCATAGCAAAATGATATCAACCATAACGCACCAAAAACTTAGCAAATGAGTACTAAGAAATCTTTCCAACAATTTAAAGCAAGTTCGAAACAATTCACAGTAAAAGCAGGAACATTGCGATCAAGCTCTGAATCTTGCCAAAGCTAACCGGAGTTTGAGCTGGAGGTTACCAAAGCTAGTACGACCTAGCGCCAGAGCTTAACAAAGCTAGTATGACCTAGCGTCGGAGCTCAGCAAAGCTAGTACAACCAAGCACCAGAGGTAGAAAAACATGTCGGAGCTAACCAACATAAGAAAGACCCAGCAAAACATATCAGAGCTTAACAAAGACATGCCGGAGCTATCAAAGACATGCCGGAGCTAAAGGCAAAGCTCACCAGAGCTACCCAAAAACATGTTGGACCTTGCTAAAACAAGTCATACCTATTGTCAGACCTTGTTGGAGCTCGTACCTAGAGTCGGACCTTGTTAAAAAAGCGTTTTTGTAGTATTCAAAACTTTTATTGCCATAGCCAATGTACTCAGCACACATAGGTCTCACAATCTCCCCCTTGATGAATGCATTGGAACACCACTTAAAATCCGAACATTGGCTTATTCACATGAAAAGTTTTGAAAACAATTTATCTCCCTTTGTAAAACAGAAATAACATGAGAAGAAAAACAAATTCTCCCCCCTGAGAAGATTCGAAGAATCGTGCCAAAACAATTGTGAATACGTGTATGTGAAATGTGTAACCAATTTCTTCCCCTTGCATACTTATCTTTAAAAATTCACATATTGTCTATTATGTCTCCCCTTTTGACAATGTATTCA
Organism: Tuctoria greenei; assembly: GCA_036927565.1. NCBI lineage: Eukaryota > Viridiplantae > Streptophyta > Magnoliopsida > Poales > Poaceae > Tuctoria > Tuctoria greenei. The sequence continues at coordinate 138,591,434 of JAYESD010000007.1, forward strand.
GCAAGGTTCAAAAGAGAAATTTTAATTTTTATGAGCATATTATAACATATGCATATAAAACAAAGCTCATCCAAGTCATACTATCAAGTAACTTACACTATCACAACAATGAGATACATAAAGTTGTGTAAGCCATGCCAGATATCAAATGTAATTTTCAATTTAAGCAAGTCATAATCTCACAAACTTAACTATTTCAATACCTGAAAGCATGACACTTGTTGCTGCATTTTATTATTTTTCAAAGCACAAAATTAGATCATATGATATTTGCAAGAGATTATATGCACATCTGCCTTATTCTAACCAACCAAGCCAAGCATGTGTCATTTGACAATCAGAAGCTTAAGGACATGGTTTTAGTCATACACAACTTCTTCCAAGTTCATATCTAAGTGCAATGATAAGCCATCTCAAAAGAAGAAGTGCGATGCATGCATATTCTCTTGATCTTTTCTCAATTTATATTTGTTCATAAAAACTCAACATGTGAGTTGATTACTTGATTAATTCTTAATGATTAAAAGCTCCCCCTCAATTTAAGCCATGAGGATGCATAACCCTATTTCACTAAGAATGTAACAAAAACGGGTGAAATGCAAAGGTTTTGTGAAAATGTCAGCCAATTATTGTTCGATATCTACATGGTGAAGCACAATGTTTCCTTTCTCAACATTATCACGGAGAAATTGATACCTTATATCAATGTGCTTAGTTCTAGAATGTTGCACAGGGTTTTGGCAATGCAAATGGCACTAGTGTTATCACAAAACAGTGGAACACTATCTAGATCAACCCCACAGTCCTTAAGTGTTTGAACAATCCAAAGAATTTGTGAGAAAGCACTAGCAGCAGCTACATATTTAGATTTGGCTGTGGATTGTGCAACTGAGTTTTGTTTTCTAGAGGACTAAGCAACTAGTGAATTACGAAGAAAATGACAAGCACCGGAAGTACTTTAGCTATCAATCCTACAATCTCCAAAATCAGCATCTGAAAAAGCTTTCAAAGTAATGGTTGAGGAAGAAGGAAGAAAAATACCAAATTCTTGTGTTCCATGTAAGTACCTAGGAATCCTTTTGTGGGCTTGACGATGTGAAGCACGTGGGGAGGCTTGAAACCATGCACAAAGACATACGCTGAATTGTATGTCCGGTCTTGATGCTGTGAGGTACAATAGTGATCCGATCATGCTTCTATATTCTTTATGATCCACGGGTTCACGATCTTCATCAAGTTCAAGTGTTGTTGCTGTTCTCATTGGTGTTAGAAGAGGCTTGCTTTTGTCCATGTTGAAGCGCCTTAGGAGGTCTTTTGTATACTTCATTTGATGCACAAAGGTATCCTCCTTGGTTTGCTTGATTTGCATCCCCAAAAAGTACGTGAGTTCTCCCATCATACTCATTTCAAATTCTGAACTCATCATAGCTGAAAACTTGGACACAAGATCATGAGAAGCACAACAAAGATAATATCATCCACATACACTTGAAGGAATAATGAGTCATTGTCATGCTTAAGCACAAAAAGAGTTTTATCAACCTTGCCCATGGTAAATCCCTTTTCAAGTAAGAATGTTTTTAACCTATCATACCATGCTCTAGGGGCTTGTTTGAGACCGTACAAGGCTTTGGACAGTTTGTAAACATGATTAGGAAAATCTGAATTTTCAAAACCCGGTGGTTGTTTGACATAAACCTCCTCATCTATGTAGCCATTAAGAAAAGCACTTTTAACATCCATTTGATAAAGCTTAAAACCTTTAGATGTAGTAAAAGATAACAAAATTCTTATGGCTTCTAATCTAGCAACAGGAGCAAAAGTTTCATCAATATCTAGACCTTCAACATGAGTGAAACCTTAAGCAACCAACCTAGCCTTATTCCTAACCACAACCCCATCCTCACTTTGTTTATTTTTAAACATCCATTTAGTTCCATTTAAAGTGTGACCTTGAGGTGGAGGTACAAGTTTCCAAAATTTTCTAACTCTTCTTGCATGGCAATAATCCAAGATTCATTAGTGAGTGCGTGTTATATATCTTTGGGTTCCAAAGAAGCAACAAAAGCAGAATGAGCATGAGATTTTGGATCGCAAAACCTGGATTGTGTGACTCGTTCGTGCAAGCTTCCAATAATTTGTTGTGGAGGATGACTTTTGAGAACCCGGAGGGGAGTGGACACTTCACAAGCTTCTTCTTCTTCATGTTCATCACAAACCGATGAGCTTGTGACTTGAGGAAGATCTGGACCAGCAATGGTGGTCGTCTGTGCTGGCTGTGAATCAAAATCAGGAGCTGGAACAATGTCATTGGTTGCTGGATTTTCGGGCAGCAGCACCACTTATTCCTTATATTCAACGAAAATGCTCTCCCCCTGCGGATATAGATCTGGACCTGCAATGTATGAGCTAGTACCTGTGCTAGCTTCATCAAAAGAGACCTCAGAAGTCTCCACAATTTTGTTAGTGTCAAGTAAAAGCACACGGTAGCCTATAGTATGAGATGGATAACCAAGAAACATGCCATCAATGGATCTATGTTCAAATTTATCAAAATTACCATGTTTCTTAACAAAGCATTTGCAACCAAAGACCGGAAAGTGTATAACACTAGGCCTATGTCCAAACCGGAGCTCATATGGTGTTTTACCTATCTTAGTGCGCAAGAAAACACGATTTGAGACCTAACAAGTGGTTCCAATCTCATCAGCCCAAAATTTCCTAGGATTTTGATATTCATCAAGCATAGTCCTAGCCATCTCAACTAAGGTTTTGTTCTTTCTTTCTACAACACCATTTTGTTGAGGTACATATGGTGAAGAAAATTTATAATCTATTCCATTTTCAGAACAAAAGGGATCAAAAGATTAATTTTTAAATTCGGTTCCGTTATCACATCTAATCACTTTTAAAGATCCTGGGTGATCAATTGATATTCTAAGAAATAAAGTTCTAAAGTGACTAAAAGATTCATCCTTAGATGCCATAAAGTAATCCCAAGAGTATCTAGAATAATCATCAACAATCACAAGAACATACCATTTACCTCTGAAGGATTGAACGCATGAAGGTCCTACGGTGTCAAGGTGCAAAAGTTGACCCGGTTCAGTTGTCATGATCATTGTGAGAGGAGTATGTGAACCTACAACCATCTTAGCATGTCTACAAGAAGAGCACACAATTTCTTTGTCCCCTTTAAGCTTAGGCAACCCATGTATGCGATCAAGAGCACTAACACGCGTTAGATGATCAAAGCCTACGTGACCAAGTCTATGATTCCAAAAATATAAGTCCTTTGAATAATTAGCAACTAGACACCTATGCTTAGAGGAAGACATATCAAAATCAACTTAAAAACTCTTCCGAACCGAGACATGTTAAAAATAAGCTCACTATTTGAATTTACATCTTTGCAGCAATTTTTAGTGAAAATAATTTCCAGATTTTCATCTAGCAGTTGTGAAACAGAAAGCAAGTTGTATTTCAAATTTTTAACAAGTGCCACATCCTTCAAAGTGTAGTGGTCATTTACTCTAACTGAACCCTTAGCAATTATAGGAGTTGAATAATTATCGGCAAAAGTAACATTCTCTACACGTGACACAAAAGAGAGGGAGGAGAACCATTCTTTGTTACCGGTCATGTGGTGTGAGCAACCTGCATCCAAAATCCAAATGTTCTCCTTCCTCAAGCGTGTAACCTACATGGAAGCACAATACGTCGATGACTCAATACTAGGGTTAGTCAAAAGGCATTTAGGAATCCAGTACTAAGTCACACGACGTCCAAAAGGAATAACACGCGAAAGCTGAGATAAAACAGCAGGTTTATGAGCCAAAGCTTGAGGATTTTTGTACTCAACTACTGTCATACGAGATGTTACATGTGTAGCATAAAAAAAATAGGTTTGGGAGCAACCTTTGCATGTTTTCGACTCATTACAGCAGATTGCATGTTCCTATCATTCGGTTTAGCAAGTGCAACAAATTTTGTATGAAAGTTATGAGATCTAGCAATCATTCTTTCCTTTTTCTGTTGTTTAGCTAGTCTATAACAAAAATCTATGACATGACTATCTCTACCACAGTAGGTACAATGAAATTAACTTTGTGTTCATGACTAGATGAGCAAGCAACATTTTTATTTGAAATCGAATGAGACAACATTCCTGCAGATTTGAAAACCATTTTGTTTAGGAACTGTTTGAACCAAACCACTTCCTAATGACTTTACAATTTTCGGTGGATGTGCCTTAGCATGAGCATGAGAATCAAAACTAGGAATCTTAATGAGGACAATTGTTTATATATTAAATCACATGAGGGACATGCATCATAACTAAGAATCAAAGTTTTTAAACGGTTGATTTCAGATTCTAGTGATTCAATTTTAGCGGCACTATCCCTAAGATTTTTGTCCTTTTTCTTAATTATAATAGTGGCACGAGAAATAGCATCACACATTTCTTCGCAAGTAGGACATACCTCTTCATTGTCGCTGTTGTGTTCTGCATCCTCCATACTTGATCTTGATTTGCCCGCCATGAAGCACAAGTTTGCCAAATCATCTTCATCTTCGTCACTTCCAATGTCCACATCACTTGATCCAAGTTCTTGAAGTGCGGAGATAAAACTGCTCACCAATTGACGTCTTGTAAAACCCTTCTTTTTCTTCATATCTTTTGCAGAGGAGTGATTCATCCTTATTTGCTTTTCATCCCGGGAAGTAGGACCTGAAAGGTTAGGGCAATCTAAACAAAAATGTCCCATCTTACCACATTCGAAACATCGTTGAGGTCCGAAGCTTCCTCTCCTTCTAGTTCTCACATTTTGCAATGCTTTCGAGAACCTAGTAGAGAGAAGTACTAGCTCCTCCTCTGGAAACTCCTCAATCTATTCAAGGGTTAGAGAGGACAAAAAATCAAGTGTACCACAAGATAAAGATTGGCCAGATCTAGAAATATCACGTTGAGAAACAAAAGCAATAGACCTGTTGGTGTTCTTACATGATATTCTGTCAATTTCATGAGTTTTTAACTTGTAATATAGCACATCTAAACTAAGTGTACCCATGACAGTAGATTCATGAATAGATGTGACTTTCATCTCCCAAATTGACATATCTAATGCACTTAACAATTGCCTAGCATTTTCAGCATCTGAAAAATTAACATTGACACTATGCAAGTTTCTAAGAATTTTATTAAAGCGGGCAAAAAGGTCATCAATAGACTCACCGGGTTGCATCTCGAAGCACATGTATCCTTTCTTGAACATGTCTTGCCTTACCTCCTTGATTGTGTTGGATGCTTCACGGTAGTCACAAAGTGCTTTCCACACATCGTATGCAGATTGAAGGTGTGCAACACGGTCAAAGTCACTTTGAGTTAATCCTTGTATGATCATGTTTCGAGCCTTGTTGTTGTTGTCGACATATCTCAGATTTGTAGCTGTAACTTGATCATTTGATGGAACTTCATAAGGCTTGTATACCTTCTCCCATATTGCGAAGCCTTGAGCCTGGATGAAGGCTTCCATACGTGGCTTCCAAACCTGAAAATCAATACCACTAAAGACACAAGGTTTTGTGGAGTATTTCTCCATAATGATTCCTCAAAATACGTGCAAATCACAAATATTAGAGCACCGTGGCTCTGATACCAATTTTAGGATCGAAGAGCACGTGAAAAGATACCATGGGGGGGTGAATGGTAGATTAAAAAATCTTACGCGGCGGAAACAATTAAATCTCAACCCCTTCGACAGAAAAAACGATTTGTTAAAGAAATCATGTATGGGACTAATCTAAACTTGTTTCACCATGAAAAAAGTGATAGATACCATAGAGAATCAAGTCACGAGGACGACACAACAAGAATCCCTCAAATCCGTCAAGAGAAACTCAAGTTACGATTGAAAGATCGAACAAAGGTCAATCTGTCCTACCCGAGAAAAACAGTTCTGGAACGCTGCAAAGAAACTCGTGTAGATCAGAAACAACAAATCCAATGGCTGTGAAATTTTTACAGATGATATATAATCAAGTTTTGAAGACAACCCAAAAAGAATTACGTCAATTGGACCTGTAAATCTTAAGTTATGATAAAACCACCGAAGAAAGGTAGTGCTGTCCAGAAAACTCGATGAGAAAAACTTGTCTGGAACAAGTCGGACGAACAAGGCACAAAAGTTCCTTTAAACTAAGATCTTTATTCAATAGAACACAAGAGGAACAACCCCAAAGTCATATACCATGAGCTCTGGCCTCCCTTCTTATATAACCAGCCCTTAGGCCAACCCAATCTCAACTAGGACTCTAATCCTACTCAAATCATGAATCGTAACATTCCATAACTGCTCAAGTCTCTTCTATACGCAGATAGAAGCAATCTTAAGACTTCCAAACACCTTAGGAACGTATCCCACATTCCTAAAATAACTAAAATTCGTGACCCACACGAAATTCTATCATAACCAACTCAAATCTTTCCATATTTGAGTCAAACCCGACTCAAATGCAGCCTGAGTCCATAACATAGTCGATTGGACCTTTCCGTCCAATTTTTACGTCCACATCTCTTCATCACGTCTTGGAACAATGCAGCCACATCCATTCATTCCTTGCACACGTGCAAAAATCTTCCAACGACGTCCACGATACCTTCATATACATTGTTCTTGATTCAAACATGTTGCGCGACCTCCCGATCAACTCAACCACAATTCCTCCCGAACTTGGTTTTTGAAACTCATCTTCTTCCTAAGACAAGTTCAATGTATCCCATCACCAGCCATGTCTTGAACTCAAGCAACACTTGCACATAAACAAACAACCAATCCGTACGAGCCCAAGTCATCGACTTGACTCTCGTTAGTTCTCAAACTACAACATCTTACGTGAGCACTACACATAAGCATGTTGCAAACCATAGCAAAATGATATCAACCATATCAACCATAACGCACCAAAAACTTAGCAAATGAATACTAAGCAATCTTTCCAACAATGTAAAGCAAGTTCGAAACATTTCACAGTAAAAGCAGGAACATTGCGATCAAGCTCCGAATCTTGACAAAGCTAACTGGAGCTTGAGCTGGAGCTTACCAAAGCTAGTAGGACCTAGGGACGGAGCTTACCAAAGCTAGTATGACATAGCGCCGGAGCTTACCAAAGCTAGTACAACCTAGCACTGGAGCTATAAAAACATGTTGGAGCTAACAAACATAAGTCAAACCTAGCAAAACATATTGGAGCTTAACAAAGACATGTCGGAGCTATCAAAGACATACCGGAGATAAAGACAAAGCTCACCGGAGCTACCCAAAAACATGTTGGACCTTGATAAAACAAGTCGGACCTATTGCCGGACCTTGTCGGAGCTCGGACCTAGAGTCGGACCTTGTTAAAAAAGTGTTTTGGTAGTATTCAATACTTTTATTGCCATAGCCAATGTATTCAGCACACATAGGTCTCACAATGTTGCGGTCCAAGAAAGGCAGCTGGCTGAGTGGATGCAGCAGCATGCCAAGAGGTTGAACTGTTCTCGAAGGAGGGCTTTATAGAGTTGAAGACCGCCAAGAACTCTTTGGAGGAGATAAAGGCCGCATGCAGCAAATCTAGGACTTCTTGGAGCATGCCGAAAGTGCACTGATGCCTCTGGGCTTCAGTGCGGTCCATCGGAGTGACCCGGAGCCAGAAGTTGGCCAACCTCTTACTTCTCTAAACTCCACCGGAACCAAGCTGGGAGCGTTGGAAGATGTCATCAGCGACCAACTGAAGACGGAGGGGATTGTCTTGGCCAAGTCTGTAGTAGAGTATGTGTTTACTTGCTTCCGCAGTTGGGACCCTACCATCTCTTTAGCTTCGGTGCTGGAAAGGCCTGTCGAAGAGACGGAGAAAGTTTCCAAGGACAGCGTGCAAGACGCCACCAAGACTGTAGCCGCATGGTTCAAACGTAACTCCAATGATAGTTAGGACCTTCTCATCCTTTATCTGCCCTTATATCTTCAAACTTTTTTGTAAAAGCTTGGGACTTGAATGAAATTCTTTTGAACATCATCTTCGGTCTTCATTATTGAGTCTTTTGTGTTGTCGTTGCCATATTTTACTTGGCCCCTTGTAGACGTACTCAATGGATTGAGGACATCTACCATTAGGTACTTGGTAATGATTTAATGTTTTTAGGTTAGCTCCAAGCTTGATCGTGGCCTCCGAGAGCACCAAGGGAACCCATTACCAATGTGTAAAATGTTAGCATCTGGCTCCCTAGAAATGTCTTAGCTTGTTGACCCAACCGGACATATTGTCAACGTGTGAAACATCAGGCCCCCTGGAGGTCCCAAAGCTCCTAGAGCGATCAAGTAAAACATTTGTCCTACACATGAGAGACAAGGAAAAGTAGTAAAAGTGCTTCTTCATTCCTACAGTTCAGTTGTGTCTTATTGTCCTTAGTTGAACTCCAGGTCCTGAACAATTCATGATGATAATACAAGTATATTGGTTCACTTTCATCTTAGGACCGTGTGCTATTCTGACCCACCTTACTTTGATGCAACACCAGAAAAGGTAAAGTGTGCATGCTTAGGATGCTGGACCAGGCTAAGCCATTAGCACACTCTGGACCTATCATTGGCATTGGTTTTCGGACGAGTAGGCCATTCAGCGATCACTAGGTCCCGAAAAAAGACTTCCCAAAAAGGCTTAAACATATACCACATGAATTTTCAGAAACCAATTTAAAAATAGGATTACACAACTTTACTATTGGCAAGAAGGTATAAGGGAGCAAATAAATAATAACATGCGCAATGTAAATGCACGTAGAGTTTGTTTTTATAATATATTATTTCATAGTAATTCTGGATAACAAGGGAGGAAAGGGTACGCACTCAAGGTACAGAACCATGCTAAGCAAACTATGCATCATGGACCAACCCATTTATTCTTAGACACTGTGAAATACTATAACAACAGACTCACCTCTGTGCTAAGTGTAGAACTTACGAAGGTGCTCTATGTTCTAGGGATTGGGAAGCGGTGTCCCATCCTTTGTAGCCCAGCGTACGGATCGGGGGGGGGGGGGGGGGGGCACTTTTGTCACTCGAAAGGGATCCTCCTAGCTTGGGGAGAGCTTGTTTGCTGCTTCTCGAGAAAGTATGGGCCGCAGTACCAGATCGCCTACTTCAAGCTGTCGATTGCGCACATGCCGTTGTAGATAGCGCCGAAGCGCTTGGTGATACCGCGCATTTTTGATAGCTACTTGGCATCTTGCCTCATCGGTGAGGTCCAGATCAACGCGCCGGAGCTGGTCCTGTGCAGCTTCGTCATAGGTTTGGAATCGAAGAGAACCCACAGCGATCTCTAGAGGGAGAACAACTTCCACTCTGTACACCAAGAAGAAGGGTGTCTCTCCTGTAGCCTCGCTGGGTGTTACCCGGATAGCCCACAGTGCGAACGGAAGCTCCTCAATCCAATTGTCACCATGCTTTTTCAAGCATTCATAGGTGCGGGTCTTGAGTTCTTTGAGAATCTCAACATTTGCTCTATTGGCTTGCCCATTACTTGTTGGGTGCCCTACTGATGTGTAGTTTATATTGATATTGAGGTCTTTGCAATATTTTTGGAATGTTGCACTTGTAAATTCAATTCTGTTGTCAGTGATGATCTGTTCAAGACTCCAAATCTGCAGACTATGGACTTCAAGAACTTGATAGCTGATTGCTTGTTGATTGTTACAACAGGAGCTGCTTCCGACCACTTTGTGAACTTGTCGATGGCAACCTAAAGAAACCAGTATCATCCGATGGCTTTAAGAAAAGGTCCCAAAATATCCATCATCCATACAGTGAATGGCCATGAGGGTGGAATCATCTGCAGTGACTGCGCTAGTGTTTGGATCTCTTGACCATCTCAAATGCATCCTGGAGAGTTGTAGGCCAGTAAAAACCATGCCGAAAGGCCTTACCGACCAGTGTGCGGAATGAAGTGTGGTTCCCACACTCGCCTCCATGGATTTCCACGAGGAGCTCGTAGCCATCTTCCCAAGATATGCACCGCAATATGATGCGATTGGCGTCTTGACGGTAGAGATCCCCTTCAACCTACCTGTATCTCTTAGCCATCCGGACAATCCGTTTAGCGGGTACATCTTCTTCAGGAAGGATATTGTCTTTCAAGTACATTCGGACCTCCGTGATCCATGCCTCAAGACTAGCTTGAGCTTCTAGATCTTGCGCGCTAGGTTGCACAGAGCCCCTTGTGACGCCTGTGATCCTTGGTGGATGTTATGGTAAAAGGGCCACCGAGACTGCCAGCTTCAAGGTGCTGGTCTCGCCCCCATCACCCAGTTTGTTAGCCTAGGCGGATGGTGCTGGTAGTATTCTTACAAAAATTCCATCTAGCGCTGGAGCCCCAGTAGAAACTTTTGTTGTGAGTTCGTCAGCTTCAGTGTTGCTGGCACATTGGACATGGCATAGGTCCAAGACCTATAATTCCTTCTACAACTTCTGGACTTGAAGAAGATATGCTGCTAGTTGCGGATTGTTGCAACAACATTCACCTTTAACTTGTTTGATGACGAGTTGTGAATCCCCTTTGACTAGCAGATGCTCAATGCCAAAGGATAGCACCGTCTTCAGTCCAAAAGTGAGAGCTTCATTTTCCGCCATGTTGTTTGTCGCCTTGAAGTCAAGGCAAACCATGTACTTGACTTGCTCCCCAGTTAGTGCAAGGAGCAAATTCTAGCTTTGGCCCCCTGCTTCTGCACAAAGGTATCAAAGAAGAGTGTCTAGTAGGGCTCAATGAAGAACAGGACCTTAGGTTCCGGCAGATCGACGTCAAGGCCTGCTAGACCAGATGGAGATGGAGTCCATTCTGCTAGAAAGTCAGCTAGCGCCTGAATCTTGATAGCATGTCGAGGTAAAAGTTCTAGCTCGAACTCTGCTAGCTCCGCAACCCATTTGGAAATATTCCTTGTTGCATTGGGATTATAGAGTCTAGCCCGCAGTGGATAAGAGGTTACCATTGATAGCTTGGGAGCATGAATATAATGGCGCATGTTCCTTGACGCGATAAGAATTGCATATATCAGCATATGTACTTCAAGATATCTTATCTTGGCATCATGGAGGACCTCGCTGATGAAGTAGACATGTTGCTAGATAGCCCGGACTCTCTCGGAGGGGTACGGTCCATCTTCTCCATCAACTTGGACCCTACCGGAGGGGTCCGAGTCTTCTTGATGTGCAGTCGGGACCCTCTCGGAGGGGTTGGACATGTCATCTTGTAGAGGCAGGTCCGGAGGCCCCCGGCCTTCATGACCTTATTCAATGTCTAGGATCTAGGACTCAGACTCGCCTTGATTGTTGCTTCCTCTAGGTGGTTTCAAACCCTCCGGGAGTGGTCCGATCCTTTAAGTAGAGGAATTCGAAGATGCTTCTTGCCTCTCCGCGACCAGGACCATGCCAACAACTTTTGTCATTGCAGCAATATAAAGCAATAAAGGCTCACCTAGCTCAGGAGCTATGATGATTGGCAGTGTTGTGAGAGACTGCGTTAGCTCCCAAACACTTTGTCTTCTTCTTTGGACCAGTTAAAAGGTCCAGACTTTTGCATGAGCTTGAAGAAGGGAAGAGCCCGCTTAGCTAGTCTAGAGATAAACCAGGTGAGTGAGGCCATACATCCTATAAGATTCTAGACATCCTTGATACGGGCAGGAGGACGTATCGCTTCAATAGCTTTATTTTCTCTAGATTTGCTTGAATTCCTCGGTGCGTTACCAGGAATCCAAGAAGCTTCTTAGTGGAAACCCCAAAGACACACTTGTTGGGATTCAGCTTTGTGCACATCATGCGCAGCTTATCAAAGACTGACTGAAGACAATCCAGTAAAGAGTCTCAAGTCTTGACTTTGACAACAATGTCATCAAGATACACCTCCACAAGATCTCGGATAAGCTCCTCAAACGCTTTATACATTGCTCGCACAAAAGTTGAGAGAGCATTCTTGAGACAATAAGGCATGGCAATATAGCAGTATAGACCATCTACTGTGATAAAGTCTTTATGTTCTTCATCTTGTTTAGCCATTAGTATTTGATGAAAACCAGAATACACATCCAGGAAGCATAATAATTCACAGCTAAAAGTAGAATCACTTGTTTGATCTATTCTTGGAAGTGGAAAAAGGTCTTTTGGAAATGCCTTATTAATAGTGGTGTAGTCGATGCACATCCGAAGCTTCCCACCAGCATTGAGGATGACTGAATTTGATAGACATCACGAATGATGAACCTCCCGAATGAATCCAACATCGAGCAACTTCTTGATTTTTTTATGGATGAAGTTTCGCCACACGATGGGTTGCTTTCAGGGCTTCTGTTGAACCGACCGTGCGTCGGGGTAGATCTTCATATGGTGCTTAATCACCTCCCTGGGAAACCCAGGCAATTGTGATGGTTTTCATGCAAACAGGTCGACATTAGCCTGGATGAAGGAGATGAGCGCGAGTTCCTATTTGTCACCTAGACCACCCGCAATGCGAGTGATCTTAGTAGCTCCGGAACCAATTTGGGCGACTTTGAGGGAAACATCATTGTCGCTGCTTGGCTGCACACGGGGTGCAGATGTTGGGCCACGGTGGCCTGTGCTCGGAGGTTGTTGAGCTAGCTGTTGTGGGGACTGGAATCCCGACCTCCAAGGATCTCATTGGGTCGTGTCATGCGATGCGACACCCAGCAGTATTCAAGAAAAGGACGAGAACAGTTTACAATACCAAGTCTTTATTGAAAAGCACAACGGAAGTTTTAAAATTCTAATGAAAGGAAAGAGAACTATACATCATAGCTACGCTCCCAGCACTAGTTATGCAAAAGCAAAGTCATCCATGCCCTGGATACTTCGCACTAGAAACACACAACTCACGGCGGCATGCAGGGTTCCCACTCGGCTGTAAACCCTGCAGGGGGTGCATCCTCATCATCAAACCTGTCATCAGTCGTATAATCTGCAATACTTGTTAACTGCAAACATGAGCATAAGGCTCAGCAAGACTAACCCGTCTCACTAGACATATGCAAGGGTGAATACTAAGCATAGGTAAGGTAAAGCATAAAGGACTCGCCTACAAGTGGATCCTTATAGTCATGTTTTTAAGTAGCACATGACATTCTTTAGGCACAACACATCATTGGCTCCACAATCAAACAAGAAACGTTTTGCCGATGATATGATGTGCACAAAGCACATAATACTATTACAGGTAAGGTATGGGGAAACTGTGAACTTTTAATTGTACTATCTCGAAGCCAAACAAGGTTGTCACAGCAAATTGTAATCCAATATATCATATTCTCCTGACTTCTTCAGTTATTTACTACATCACAGCACAGTGAACAAGTGATACTCTATTACCGCAAGGGACGGTGATTGCAATCAGGATACACCCGAAACAACACGACACATACGCACTTTCGGAAATGTCAGCGAGTACTTACAACTATACCTACGTAACACTTCAGTACGAGTCGTATATGGCCACCTTTCACTAGACACTCGAATGTCGAATCAGTTGATCCGTCACGAGCAGGAGGTCATTGCGTGGGGCGTACTCTGACGTGCCCACCACCTGATTTACACCTTGCTGCCCTCAACCCACGCCTATAAAACAGAACAGAATGCCTCGACAAAATTGTATCAAGCTACGTCAGTTTATTGGAGCCCATTTCTCCCGTATGCCGCCGGTACATTTCAAGCTTGTCCAGTAGGGCCACACACGAAACGGTCCTCAATCGACACAAGCAGGTCTACGCATGTGAGACCACGTCTCACTACATCCTACCCACTGCTCGGTCTCAATATCATATTCATAAACCATTTTCTGAATCAAGATCCTCCCGTGTGATACAATTCCTATCTCACGAGTAGATTCCAACTACTCGACTTCTACCGAATTCCTATAAGCATAAGCATAGCGATGTTTACTCAACGGGCCGTAGACCTACCCAAGACTCCATAGGATTTATGGACCATGCAAGTTGATGTCAAACACCTTAAACATAATGCATAATCATCTAAAGACGTAAGTGAATGAAAACTGCAAAAACACTGTAAGGAACTTAAATGCAAACCGGAGCTTGCTTGAATGCAAGTCTGAACCTATGTTAGTTTCTGGCAGCTGGACTTCCAAAGCTTCCGGCTGCTCCTAGATTTCAGCTACTACACGATATGTATATACTAGGTATAAATGACATTGTAATTAATTAATCTGCTTGAGGTGATGTGAATATCCTAGGATGAAAAATAAGATAATTATCTTAATTGGCTTTTAAACTTTTATGGTAGATACTAGTGACTATAGTGGAGACTCTTGCAAAGAACAGGAGATGATCAAGGAAGTTTGTAGTTCTTTAAAATTATGGTAAGCCATAACCTTCCCTAAATTTTGGTTGAAATTTTGGAGACCTATCATGGCTACCAGCGGTTGTATCATGTAGAGCGGATCTCACTGGTTCTAGGAAAATTTATTTAACTATTTTCTAAGCCTCCTACAGGGAAAAACTGATTTTTCAAGTTTGGGGAAATTTATGGAAATTGATTTTCCATTTTTCTCAATTTATAACTACATAGAGATTTGGAATATTGATCAACCCAGTATTTTAATTCCAATGAACTTGAAATTTTTACTGGAGATCAAATGTATTAATAATAGTGTTCCGACCAAAATTGGGAATTTTCCAATTAACAGAACTGTAGGAATGAATTCTTTAAGAATTTTTCTTATCTGGCTTTTCATACAAATCCAAGTGCACCACTGGAAAGTATTCTTAATAATGGTTCAAACAAAATTTATTTGGAATTTTTTGGATGATTATACTGGAAGTCATGGATTTTCCAAGTTGAGCTAAATCCTGGAATTATTTTTCAATGGGAAACATTCAAATAAATCGGCCAGGCCCAATGGTTTAAAATCAACCAATCGCAGCATGGCCGCACCGGGGGCTACGGGGTTAACCCGCGCAGTCACACCAGATCCTTGGCCACACCCGGATCCCGCAGCGACTGACTCATGGGGTCCACGGTCGTCTTCAACCTTGGGCTGGCGCTTGCGCGCGGCAGCGCACGCGGCGGTAGCTCGCCAGCGATCTCGCCGCCGGCTAAACAGCTGCGCCAAACTCGCCAAGCCTGGCTGCCTGGGGGTTTTCAGGGGCGCTGAGTACGACTGTGAGGTCGGCATCGGCTGAAATAGATCGAAAACAACCGCGCGACGGCGATGGCGGCGGTGAGGGCTCGGGCCTGCTCGAACTCACTCAACTCTAGCTTAAACATCTCGGGAATTCCTCCAAAATCTTCCTGGGATCTCAAGGATCAATAATCTGAACTAGGGAAGAGTGGAAACACCCGCGAGATATGAGCTCGACGGTGAAGCATGGTCTTTCAACTCGCGGCCGCGAAATCTCGAATTCTAAGGTGCTCGGTGGATAACTTTTGGGGCTTTTGGGCAGGGAGCTGCGCTAGGACATATGCAAGCTACCTCCTAATCAGATTAAAGAATTATTGCAAGATTGAAATGAATTTCGGCACGAAGCCTGACTGTTCTATTGGACAGTGATTTGGATATTGAATGAAATACTCTAGTCACAGTTCATGTCACGGGCTCAGATTTGGTGAGCATAAACTAGAGAAGATTGCAAACCTTTTTGCTTAAAGGATCAAGACTGGAGACGGACTAGAACTGGAGCTTGATGGTGAGACAGTGAAGGTCTTTGGCGGCTTCCTCGAAGGCGACCGAAGAAACTTCAAAATTCCCCAAGCAGAAGCGATGTAACGATCAATGACCACATAGAATACGTAGATGATGTTGTGACAAGCCTTTTATCTACTTACAGCTCGGTGAGAAATGGCTTCAATTGTCGGTGAAAACTCGACGAACGGAGGCGGCAGCAATGGCGCGAAATTGAGGTGGAGTTCGACGGCGACGGCCAAGGGGGGATATTTATAGGGACGGAGGGACGAGGGGGTGCACCACGGCACAAGCAAGCAGGCAGCTCGGTGGTTGCATGCCACGTCACGGTGTTGCGCGCTGCCGGCATCGATTGGCGGGGAGAGCTGGGTACAGAGGACCCCGTGGGTTCACTCGAGTAGGTCAGGCTGACAGTGGGTCCCACCTCCTCTTATCCTCTTCCCCTCTCTGCAACTTCAATTCTCCTACCGAACTTGATCCAAAAATTCTAGATTTTTGTGGGGAGGCCAAAGTAAATATCTAGAATTTGATTCAGGAATTGGATTTTGATTTGGAGCAAGTTTCAATTGAATTTGAAATTGGATGAAATTCAATGGTGTCACTGATTTAGATAGCAATCGAGTTCCAAAAATTGTGAAACTTTGAGGATAAGTCAAGCAAGTCATGCCGACCATGAGGGCGTGTTCAAATCTGATGTTCAAATAAGTTGAACAGAATTCAAAGTTTGAATTCAAAACATGGTTCAAATTTGCTAAGCGTCTCAAATAAAATAGCAAATGGAGTTCAAAATTTATGAAACTTTGCAGGAAGTCTATTTGGAATTTTAGGAAACCATAGAAAAATTTATGGCCTAAGATTTGAATATTTTTGACAGGACCAAATATACAGTAGCATATTCAATTTGTAATTAATTTGAATATATATTTGGTACTACACATTAATTTGACCTAGCAATCTCCATTCAAATAATTCCAAAATTTGAAGAGAGGTCAATAGAATTAATCTAAGTTTATTTGTGAAGTCCATTCCTCATGTTAATCAAATTTGAAGCATGAGTGGAAGAAAATATTTGATGAGATCAAGTTCATAAGAATAGCTATAATTGGTCTCCATTAGGATTGATAACCAACTTACAACTGAACCTTATATGAAGGAAAATGTTGGATTTTACATTCCTCCCCCCTTAAAAGAATCTCGTCCCGAGATTGCAGAAGGAAGCATAAAAGGAAAAGATCTAATGAACATATGACGTTAACAAGTACGGATAGTTGGTTCTAAGATATTCCTCGCTTTCCCACGTTGCTTCATCAACAGTGTGGTTTCCCCACAAGACCTTGTAGAAATACAAAGCGTGGTTTCTTGTGGCACGAGTCTTCTCATCAATTATTTGGGTCGGGTGCTCGGAGTAAGTAAGATCTGGATGGAGAGCTTCCAAATCCTCCATACGGACTTCCGCTGGGGCCTTGAAACATTTTCTCAACTGTGAAATGTGAAACATATTGTGGACCCCTGAAAGTGACGCTAGCAGCCCTAACCGAGAGGCTACAGGTCCACACTTCTCACTTATTGCGAATGGTCCGATGAAATGCGGAGCTAGCTTCCCTTTTACTCCGAAGCGACGAATCCCTTTCATTGGGGATACACGAAGGTAAACATGATCCCCGATATCAAAGTGAAGGGGTCAACGTCGTTTGTCCGCATAGCTTTTCTAACGAGACTGAGCAACCTTGAGGTTGGCTTGAATAACTCGTACTCGTTCTTCGGCTTCGTTTATTGAGTCTATACCATATGTTACTCATTCACCGGATTCACACCAGTTCAAAGGTGTACGTCACTTCTGGCCATAAAGAGCTTCATATGGTGCCATTTGGATGCTAGTCTGATAACCATTATTGTATGAAAACTCCGCCAATGGTAGATGATCATCCCAATTCTTACCATGGTGGATGCCACAGGCGCGGAGCATATCCTCTAGCACTTGGTTTACTCGTTCCATTTGACCATTAGTCTGTGGCTGGTAAGCTGAGCTTTGAATCAACTTGGTACCCAAGGATGCGTGGAGCTGTTCCCAAAATCGAGCAACGAACAAGGTTCCACGCTCTGATATGATAGTGCGGGGTACCCTGTGTAGACACAGGATCCTGGCAATATAGAACTCTGCATACTGCCGTGCCACATACTTGACATTGACCAGAATAAAGTCAGCCGACTTGGTGAGTCGGTCGACTATCACCCAAATCGAGTCATGCTTGCGAAAGGTGAGAGGTAATCCAACAATGAAATCCATGCTGATGTCCTCCCATTTCCTGGCCGGTGTGCTTAAAGTTTGGAGTTTTCCAGTTGCCTTTAGATGGTCGGCTTTCACTTGCCGACACGTATCACATTCGGATACGTACTTCGCTATCTCCCTCTTCATCCAAGTCCACAAAATTTTCTTCTTCAAGTCTTGGTACAATATGTTACTCCCCGGATGAATATAATATTTGGACAAATGAGCTTCGTCCATAATTTTCTTCCAAAGTCCCACATTGCGGGGTACCACGATGCGGTCTTTGAACTAGATGGTACCGTCATCGTCACCTCGGAAACACTTCATCTCCCCCTTTTTCATTCTTTGGCGAACATGTGATATGCCCTTATCTTTCTTATGAGCCTCCACAATTACTTCCCTTATGGTAGGAATGAGGGCTAGATTGTAGAGCGCCCCATATGGAACCAAGTAGAGACTCGGTTCTTCTTCATCTATCAAGGTGATAGAAAGGTTATTGATATGGGACTTGCGACTTAGCGCATCTCCGACTACATTTGCTTTTCTGGGATGGTAGTGGATCTCAATTTCATAGTGCTTGATTAATTCCAACCATCTTCGCTGTCGCATATTCAGATCCTTCTGGGTGAAGATGTACTTCAAGCTTTTGTGATCGGTGTAGAGATGTACTAGGTTGCCCCATAGATAGTGTCTCCACATCTTTAATGCTAGTACCACGGCAGCGATCTCAAGATCATGAGTCGGATAATGCTGCTCATGGTTCTGAAGCTGTCGTGATCCATAAGCGATCACCCTTCTGTCTTGCATTAATACGCAACCCAAACCAATTCCAAATGCATCACAATAAACATCAAATGATCTAGTTGTGTCTAGTTGGGCTAATACTGGTGCGGTTGTGGGGTGTTTTACTAATGCTTGAAAACCTTCCTCACATTCCTTTGTCCACGCATATTTTTTTTCCTTTCTTCAGAAGTTCCGTCATTGGTTTAGCTATCTTGGAAAAGCTTGGGATGAACCTCCAGTAATATCCTGCTAAACCTAGGAAACTTCGAACTTCATGCACAGACTTAGGAGACTCCCATTCGAGTACTTGCTTAATCTTGCTTGGATCAACTGCAATCTCTTCGGCAGAGATGATGTGCCCTAGAAATGGCACTTGGTTGATCCAGAACTCACATTTGCTGAACATAGCGTACAGCTTGTGGTTCCGCAATCGCTGAAGCACGATGTGCAAATCTTGTGTATGTTCTTCATCAGATTTTGAGTACACAAGGATGTCATCGATGAAGACCACGACAAACTTGTCCAAATCCGACATGAACACCGAATTCATGAGATACATGAAATGGGCCGGTGCGTTGGATAATCCGAAGGACATGACAAGGTACTCATATAATCCATACCTTGTCGAGAATGCTGTCTTAGGTATATCCTCTGGTCGAATCCTGATCTGATGATAACCAGAGCGAAGATCCATCTTTGAAAATACCCGAGCACCCACCAACTGATCGAATAGAATATCAATACGGGGTAGTGAATACTTGTTCTTGATCGTGACAGCAGCATTGAGTGGACGATAGTCCACACATAGTCTCAACGTTTTATCCTTCTTTTCCACGAATAATGCAGAACAACCCCAAGGTGATGAACTTGGACGAATGAAACCCTTGTCCAAAAGTTCCTTCAACTGCTCTTTCAGTTTTGCAAGTTCCTTAGGTGCCATCTTATACAGCTTTCTCGAGGTTAGCACTATTCCCAGTACAAGTTCAATCTTAAACTCGACATCTCTTTCTGGTGGCATGCCAGGAAGATCTTCGGGAAAAATGTCCGGATACTCACATACTACTGGAATGTCTTCGAGTTTATAGGCCTCGATGTTATAAGTAGTTGGAGTCACGTGGATATTACTCTCAAGAGTGAGAGTTTGGGGAGAGTGGACCGGATAATTTAGATATATCCTTCGAGGAACGATGTCAATAATAGCACCGTTGTATTGCAACCATGCCATTCCTAAGATGACATCTAACTTCTGATGCTCCAATATAATGAGAGAGATAGGGTATATGTTCCCACCCAGATTAAGAGGTACCCTATGGACCATCTTATCTGCTACTACTTTTCCTCCCGGGGAACAAATCATATATGTGGTTTTTGTGGAAATGATATGCAACTGGTATTGATTGACATAAGACTTGCTAATAAAGTTGTGGGAAGCACAGGAGTCAAAAAGGATGACTACGGGATGACCAATGAGAGAGAACGTACCCGTGAGTACGGGTGTGCCTTCCAGAACATCCTCGATGGCGAGGTGGTGGACGTTGCCGGTTCTGGTGACTAGCTTCTTGGGCTGGTTGCGAGGCTGGTTTGCCCCCTTGTACGATGACTATCCTCCGATATACGGGCAGTCCTTGGCGAAGTGCCCCGTACATCCACACGTATAACACGTGTACGGGGTTTGACCGGCACGGAATGGAGGACAGAATCCCGGTGCACGCGGTGGAGGTAGAGGTGCACGCGGAATCATCCCCTGTTGCTATTGTGGGCGGAAACCAGCGTTGTTGAACGGGCGGCCACGAAACATCGGTGGTCGCGATGGCGGCTGTCACCTTTAGCCAGATGGTGATCGATACACCATGCGGTACTTCTGAGGAGTACCCACTCCGCTGCCCTGCGGAGCACTCCTTTTCTTCTTGTCAGAGAACAACTCCCTAGTAGCGTCCTCCTGAACGATCGCGGAATTAACCATGTTGTTGAAACTGCCGCTGTTGAACAAGGCAAGCTTGCCCTTCATCTTGGGGTTCAAACCCCGATAGAAACATTCCCACTTCAGATCTTCAGTACTCACTTGGTCCTGAGCATATTGGGCCAAGTGGTTGAATATCTTGGAGTACTCGTAAGCACTCCTCCCTCCTTGCTTCAGCTCCAGGATCTCTTGAAGATTCCTCCTCATAACACCGAGAGGTATGTGATAAGCGCGAAACGCCTCCTGGAACTCCTCCCATCTCGCAGCATAGCCGACTGGTCGTGCAGCAAGGTAATTTGCCCACTACGCACCAGTAGACCCTTGTAATTGTTGGGCCGCGAACAGGGTCTTCTGATGTTCGGTCACTCGTAGCAAACTGAAATTCCCTTCAATGGAGCAGAGTTAGTTGTCTGCCTCCAACGGTCCATCGACCTCCATGAAGACCGGCGGGTGCGTTGACATTAAGTCCGAGTATGAACTCGGAGAAGGCTGTCGTGGACCCGCATCTGGTCACCCTCCTTGATGGGACGAATGCTGAACCAGTGTCCGCAGTAACTCAGTTTGCTCATCGCGCGAGCCAAGCACTGCGGCGAGAACATTCGCTAGATTCCTTGGAAGTTCAGGAGGTGGTGGTGGAGGAACTCGTTGCTTCGGTGTCGTAGCTATCTCCTGGGTCAGAGATTCATCCTCACGACCACGACTTGATCCTCCCATTTCAGGTGTCGAGCGCGTACGCACGATTCTGCATCCAAATGACTTAGAATCAGCACATGTTTTCTTTTCCTTTGTCCATTTCATTATTCAATAGCACGACTAGGGACAAGGAAATAAGTGCATAACATTCACAAATATTGCTAAAGTACAAACTGTCGACTGTTGGAGTCGGCAGATCTCCTGACACTACTGAAGTGTTGAAGGAGTTTGTAGTTCGGTGTGGGCGCGCGGAGACTCAAGAAGGTGAATCACGATTGGACACGAGAGACGCAGTGGTTTACGTGGTTCGGGCCGCCTGAGCGTAATACCCTACTCCACGGGTGTTTGGTCTTGTATTAGTTTATGTATGAAAGCTCACATCAATGCGTGTGTGCCTGAGAGCGTTCGAGAGCCCCCTCGTGTATCGTCGGTCTGTCCTTTTATAGTACAAGGACAAACCGTTACAAGTTAGCCTGGCCCGACATGTGGCCCCGGCGGTTACTAGTATTGATACACGATTAATTGTTGTTAATAACCCTGTAACGGGCTCCGACAGTGCCATTACAGGTGTTAAGATTGTCCGATTAAGTGTCATTAACATGGAATTAATGACAATTAATCGGGTCTTGAAGTCCACGACTATCCTTTGAAGATCCGGAGTCGTTACAATGTCTTCCGGAGGTTTGAGGCGGCCAACTCCGACGTTTGGACATGTGGCAGCTCTGGAGCTTGCTTGTGGGAAGCGGGAAGCTCCGGGGTGGCCTGGCACATGTCAGGTCCGGAGCTTCTCTCGGTCAGGGGTTAAGTCCGGAGGTGCCGTTTCGGTACCTAGCCCGGAGCTTCACCCTTGTGGGTAGTAGCTCCGGTCTGGCAGTACACGTGGCAACCTAGGGGTTAACCATGTTGGAGAAGCAGGTCCGGTTATGTCTGACAAGTGGGCCTCTGAGGGTCTTCAATTTGAGTAGACGTCCTTCCCTTGAGATCTTTGTAACCTCAGGGGGTGTATGGTTTTTAGGGTACCGACAGTGGCCCCCTGGACCTACCTCCGGGGAAAGTCACCGAGGTGAAGTCATTCCGTCGGAGGTGGGTCCATACTCGCGACTCTTGAACTGGGTCTTCAAGGGTCTTCGGAGGTGCCGTTGGCGGGTCTTTTCGGTTAAATCCCGACGCGTGACGCACCTCAGGCGGCAGACAAGATCTTTGACGTGCGGATCTCTCGCAATTGAAGGTCGCCGGTTCCCGATACAAAAACCGTATCGGTTCCGCGCGCCTTGTCAGGTCGCCGCCTTTGGGTTTCCCGCCTCGTGATGACAACTGTTCGCCTGGGTAAGAGCCTCGACTTGATCGTCAGGGTGGTCCCGGGCCCCCTTGTCATCGGCAGGGTTGAATTCCTGAGTAGTATCCTTGACTCCCCTGCAGTTTCCATCCAAGCGTTGCGAGGGCTTACTTAAGAAGGAAAGCGCACCGTCGGGAGTTCTTTACGCTTCCCATCTGTTCTTGCGCTCAAACTCCCAACTCGTACTTTGCTCCTCTTCTCTTGCCTAGCTGTGCTGCGATGGAGTTGGGTCTGCGTGAGAGTCGCTTGAAGACTGACAGCGATCTGAAGAAGGTCCGGGCCCTCATGGGGTGGTCTTCGGACTTCTTCAACCGCTCGGTCCGCGCCGGCGGAGAGCTCCCCTTTGAAAAGGAGCATGCTGGCGAGATGGTGTACTTTTCCTCGTACGGCATGGTGGGGCTGATCCCACCGTTTTCTTCTTTCTTCTTGATGCTGCTGGACTTCTATGGTCTGCAGCTGTACCACCTTGGCCCTCACTCCATTCTCCTTGTGTCTGTCTTTGTCCACTTCTGCGAGATGTGGGTGGGCATCCCTCCCTGCATCGAGCTCTTCCGAACCTTCTTCACCGTCCAAACTACCGGCCGAAGCGATGAGTATCTTGGCTTCTACTACTTCGTGAAGCGCAAGAAGTGCCCATTCAAGTACCTCCGGTCATTCCCTTTCGGGAAGTGGGATGACTGGAAGAAAGATTGGATAGTCGTCCGGGTGGAGGAGCATGAGCGGTTGGAGTTGCCAGACGGTCTGCCCGGCATTGACACGTCGGTATGGAGCGAAGTTCCGGTGCTGGCGGCAGCTTTCGACCCTGTCCTGACCAGGATCCGCCAATGTGTGGAGGGAGGATTGACTCCCCAGGCGATGTTCTGCAACTTCCTGTCCAACAGGTGGGCGCCGCTGAAGAGGAGGGAGAAGCTCGCCTAGGCCCTCAACAGCGTGATGGACGAGGACTGGGTTGAGACCGGGTTGAAGTCCAGCATGGTGGGGAAGACCTTGGAGTTTCACCTCAAGAAATTCCAGCACGGCATCGACGTTGACGGAGATTACTTGACTCCGCCGCCGGCCTTCCTCCCTCTGAACGTGGAAGTTGAGTTCAGCAGGGAGCTCCGGCGGACGATGCCCGCGCTTGACGACCTTGGTGTCGTCGAGAGAAGATCAACCACCCGGTTGGCGATCCCCGGGTTGTCCGAAGACGGCTCCGCCCCCGTCCCACAGCCAAGGGCTGAGGTCATCGGCAAGGGCAAGGAGCTGGCGGAGGAGCCGGAGAGCCGGAAGAGAAAGCTGCGACATGCTGACAGAAGGTTCGTCGGGCCTGCCACTTCCCCCCCGGTTCCCTCTCCTCAGGAAGGAAGATCCTCCGCCGCCGTGGCGACTGTCCCCGTGGTGGGGTCCTTCCGGAACGTTACTGTTCCGGCGGTGGGATCCTCCCGGAGTGCGACTGTCCCCGCGGTGGATCCCTCCTGCGGTGCTAGCTCCGGGCGCGCGACTCCGGCATCTGGAGCGGTGAGGGCCTCCAGGTCCAGGAGTTCCTCCCGATCGAGGAGAGCTCCGACCCGGGAAACGCCCGCGGCTCTGGCAAGTCCTGGGAGTCCTCCCGGAGCTCCTACGCCGACCGTGGCCAGCCCGGATCGTCCGGGAAAGAGGTTCGGCGCAAGCTGGTGCGGGAGCCTCCCAAGGTAATTTTTCTTTTTTACCTCGATTAACTTTTTAATTGTAGCATCTGTTTGCTCAATTTCTTCGTTCTTCATCTGCAGCGTTCCCAAGAAGGGGAGTGAAGATCCACCCTCAGCCACAGTGTCTGAGGCTGCGAGGGTTTCTGCTCCATTCCCGGTGCCGCCCCAAGCGGAGGCTGCAACAGCTCCGGCGCCGGCTGTCGTGGTCATGGACCTCGATTCGTCTCCAGAAGTTCCCATGGTAGCGCCGGACCACGGGAATGAAGATGCGCCAGCGGCACCCGTCCCGGAAGTGGAAGCTCCGGGTCCTGGTGCTGCAGTAGTAGAAGCTCCGGCTGTTGAGTCGGAGGAAGCAGCAGTCCCGGCTTCGGAGCCGGAAAGTGCTGAAGCCCCGGCGATTGAGCCGGAGGTGACTGAAGCCCCGGCATGCGAGCCGGAAGTCGAAGTAGTTCCGGCAGTTGAGCCGGTTACTTCCGAAGCTCCGGCCGCAGAGCCGGTGATTGTTGGAGCGCCGACCGCAGAGCCGGCGGCTGAAGAGGCGAGGGAGCTTGAGCCTCCCTCAGAAGAGGTGTCCCGGCCGGAGCCAGTAGCGGCTCCTGCTCCGGAGGCGACGACGTCGATGGTACCTGTGGCAGAGCCAGAGTGCTTGAACGAAGTCGCCGGCCCCCAGCCTGAGGGGGCAAATGAAGACTTGGTGGCGGGACCTCCTTCGATGGCGACTGAGGCCGTCTCGGAGGAAGGCCCTAGCGTTTTGGAAGCTCAGGGTTCCACTCTCGTAGAGTGGGACCCAATTTTTGTATGTGAAGACCCGCTGGAACCAGCGGAAGAGATCCCAGAAGGTCCGGAGCCCATCTCGCTGTCGATGTCCATCGACAACGCCTGCTCCAGTCTACGTCAGGTCCAACTGGCCTTCTTCCACGACAGCAAGGTTCTTGAAGAGGAGCGCCAAACCCTTAGGCGGTGGCGTAATCGGCTCCACTTCGAGACTAAGCTGGCGCAGTCGAGGCTTGCGGATGACAAGGAATGGATCAAGCGGGAGAAGATCCGCCTGGAGCTCTGGGATAAGCTGCTGGACGAGAGGGAGAGCATGACTCACGCCCTCGATGCTCAATCCCGGGAGTTCCACGACCAAGCTAAGGTTGCTAACGACGCGGCCAATGCTCGGTTTGATCAGCTCGAGGCCATCAGCACCGCACTCATCAAGCGCCGAGAGGCACTTGAAGGGAGGGAAAGACGGCTCGAGGACGAGGAGCAAAAGCTCCTAGAGCTACGGGATGACGTCTTGCGACGGGAAGAAGAGCTCGCTGAGAAAACAGCTCTGGCGGACAAGGGCCTCGAGGAGCGCACTAAGAAATTGGAAGAGCGCTGCCTCGAGGAAGAGGAGAAGACCTGGGTGCGGGGGCAGGAACTCTACGAATACGAGTGTGCCCTTATCGCCCGGGAGAAGAAAGTGGAGGCTAGGGAGAAGGACCTGGTCGACCGCCGGAACAAGATCCACCTCCGGGAGGAGGAGCTCGGAAGACTTGAGAAGCGGGTTGCTGCGAAGATCCAGCAAAACGCCAAAGAAGTTGAGCGCCTCGCCCGCGAGAATTCGGAGCTGACGGCGGCCCGGAGATCCCTGGAAGAGATGAAGAACTTGAGGAAGGCGGACTCCCTGCAGATTTGGGAGTTCCTGGGCAAGGCCGACGACGCGCTGACGCCGATGGGTTTCAGCCCCGTGCACCCGGATGATCCGGAGCCGGAGCCGGACCTTGCGTTGCAAGCGTTGAGCGCCGCAGGCAGCAAGCTCTCCAAGGTGGGCGATGTCATCGCGGACCAGCTGGAGGTCGAGGGGCAATCCCTGGCTAGGAACGTCACAGAATATGTGTTGACGTGCTACACCAGCCGGAACCCTCGATTTCCTCTGGACCCGGTGCTTGAAGGCCCTGTCGAAGGAGAAGGCGAAGCTACCCGAGCCTGCGTGTCGGAGGTCGCCCAGAAGGTCGCCGAGTTCTTCCATAGGGTCTAGGACCGTCTCTTTTAGCCTTTACTTGTATCTTCTCTTCTTCCTCAATTTCGTAATCCCTTGTCTCCAGATGTAATCTCCGGTCTTCAGATGAAATGAAATCCCCATTTTTTTGCGAATTTCATTTTTTTTTTGTCTTCAACATCTTTATCTTCACTTGGCCCCCTGGTAGATGTGCACAATTTGATTGTGGACATGTACCAAAAGGATGCTGAGTTTTGTTGAAGACGAATTTGCTTCGAACTTGTGGAATTTAGGTCCGAAGTTTTTGATAGTGAAGGTCCCCTGAAGTTGTCAGAGCTTAGAAGCTCCGGCACTGTCCATCGCTGGAGCTTAGTAGCTCTGGCAATAGCCTCTATCAACACGTTGAGCGTCGATAGTTAATACTCCAAGGTGTCGGAGCTTAGCTGCTCTGGCAATGACCTTTGCCACACTTGGTTTGTTGGCAACAGACTCCAGTGATGGGGTCTTCTCACCATCTTTTAGTCAACGCCGACGGTTGACGCCCTGGTGGGAGTCGGAGCTTGGTTAGCTCCGGTTTTTCTCCATCAACGTAGGGTTCATTTTTCCTGCACACTTAAGCCAAGAAAAATAGTAAAATTCGTTCCTTGTCTATAACTTCGTCGCGGCTTATGGTTCTCAAGAAAATTTTAAGTCGAACACGATTTTTAATACGACTTGATGAATTGTCTTTTCTTTTAGATCCAATTGTCCATGGACCCACCTTACTTTGGCCTGCCGGGGTGTAGGTAGAGTGGCGTACTTAGGGTGCTTGACCAGGCTAAGTCGATAGCGCACTCCGGCCCTAGAATGGCTTGGCGACTTTCAGGCGAGTTGGCCATAGACGATATTTAAATCCAAAAAATCTGACAATTCAACTCGAATCGTATGTAAACCGGTCAAACTAGAACTTCTTAAGAATTGCACGTTTCTGTTATAGACAAGAAAGAGAAAAATAAAAATGTCGAGCCTATGCAAAAATGAATGCACGTGGAGTCAATTTCACATGAAGATGTCTTTCATTATAGGTCCGGGGTACAGGGGAAACAAGTACACTCTTAGGGTACGGAACCAGGCTAAGTGTGTTTGGTTTCTCGTTTGACCCAGGGTAGTTAGCCACACTTTTATTCCGGAGACTGTGTCAAGTGTTGCATGAGCTTTTCAAACCTTTCGGGAAAGGTCCGGCTGCTCTCCCGGAGGAACTACCCGACTCTGTACAATGACTCTATAACATACATTTCAAGTTACTTAAGACTCACCTCCGTGGAATTAAGTGTAGAACTTACGGAGGTGCTCGATGTTCCAAGGATTTGGGAGAGGTGTCCCATCCTCGGTAGCCAAGCGAACGCTTCCGGGACGGGATACTTTGATCACTCGAAAGGGCCCTTCCCAGCCGGGGGAGAGTTTGTTTTGCCCTTCTCTGGATAGTATTCTCCGTAGCACCAGATCGCCTTCCTCGAGCTGTCGGTTGTGTACATGCCGCTGGTGATAGCGCCGTAGAGCTTGGCGGTATCGGGCATTCCGAACAGCTGCTTGGCACCTTCCCTCCTCGAGGAGGTCTAGGTCTTCGCGCCGGAGCTGGTCCTGCGCGGCTTCGTCGAAGGTCCGGACTCGGAGGGAACCCAAGGTGATTTCCGGAGGAAGGATCGCTTCAGCTCCGTACACCAGAAAGAAGGGTGTTTCTCCGGTTGCCCGACTTTGAGAAGTCCTGTTGGCCCATAGAGTGGGCGGAAGCTCTTCGATCCAATTGGCTCCGTGCTTTTTCAAGCGCTCATAAGTGCGTGTTTTGAGTCCTTTAAGGATCTCTGCATTTGCTCTCTCGGCTTGTCCATTGCTGGCGGGATGAGCTACAGAAGCGTAGCAAACTTGTATGCCGAGGTCTTCGCAATATCCTTGAAATGCGGAGCTTGTGAATTGAGTCCCATTATCAGTGATGATCTTATTTGGGACTCTGAATCTGCTCACGATGGATTGTAGAAAATTGATTGCAGATTGTTTGTTGATCGTCACAACGGGAGTTGCTTCCGGCCACTTGGTGAACTTGTCGATGGCGACGTACAGGAACTTGTAACCTCCGACGGCTCTAGGGAAAGGTCCCAAGATGTCCATCCCCCACACAGCGAAAGGCCATGTGGGAGGTATCATTTGTAAGGACTGAGCAGGTGTATGAATTTGCTTTGCATGAAATTGGCATGCTTTGCATTTCTTCACCAGCTCAGTGGCATCCTGGAGCGCTGTAGGCCAGTAGAAGCCGTGCCGAAAGGCTTTCCCGACCAGCGTGCGGGAAGATGCGTGGTTCCCACACTCGCCTCCATGGATTTCTGCGAGGAGCTCGCAGCCTTCTTCCCCTGTGATGCACCGCATTAGGATGCCGTTGGCACCGCGCTGGTAGAGATCCCCTTCTACCAACGTGTATCTTTTAGCCAATCTGACTACCCGATCAGCGGATACATCATCGTCAGGAAGGATGTTGTCTTTCAAGTAGCTCCGGATCTCCGAGATCCATGCATCGGAACTGACTTGAGCATTTGAGTCTTGCGTGCTGGGTTGCTCGGAGCTTCCGGCAGCACCTACGACCCTTGATGGCTGCCATGGTAACAGGGCCATCGGGACCGTCAGCTTCGGGATGCTGATCTCGCCCCCTTCGTTCAGTTCGGCAGGCTGAACTGTGGGTTTTGACAACCTCCGGACAAAGGTTCCATCAGGAGCCGGAGCTCCAGTTGACGCCTTGGTCGAGAGTTCGTCAGCTTCAGCGTTGTGAGCATGCTGAACATGGTGAAGGTTTAGGACTTCGAAGTCCTTCTGAAGCCTCTGGACTTCAAGGAGGTAAGCAGCCAGCTGGAGATTATTGCAGGAGCATTCACCCTTCACCTGCTTGATGACGAGTTGTGAATCTCCTTTGACCAGCAATTGCTTGACACCGTATGATAGTGCCACCTTTAATCCATAGATGAGTGCTTCATACTCCGCCATGTTGTTGGTTGCCTTGAAGTCAAGGTGTACCATATATTTCACCTTCTCCCCAGTTGGTGCGAGGAGAAGGATTCCAGCTCCGGCTCCCTGCTTCTGCATGGAACCGTCGAAGTAAAGGGTCCAGTGAGGCTTAGTGAAGGTTGGAACTTGAGGTTCCGTCTTCTGCTCGCTGGGGCCCCCAGGGTTTAATGGAGAGGGAGTCCATTCTGCCACGAAATCTGCCAACGCTTGACTCTTGATTGCTTGTCTCGGAATGAATTCAAGATCGAATTCAGCCAATTCCGCTGCCCACTTTGCAATATTCCCAGTTGAATTGGGATTATGCAGGATCGCTCGAAGTGGATATGAGGTCACCACTGAGACTTTTTGAGCTTGGAAATAGTGTCGAAGCTTCCTTGAGGCAATAAGAACTGCATAAAGCAGTTTATGCACCTCTAGGTATCGAGTCTTGGCATCATGTAACACTTCACTGATGAAGTATACCGGGCGTTGAATGGTCCGGACCTTCCCAGAGGGGTCCGGAGCTTCCTCTTCATTGATCCGGACCCTCTCGGAGGGGTCCAGACTCTCTTCGGGGACCTCCGGGTTCTGGGTGGAGGAACCCGGAGCTTCTTCAGAAATGACCTGAACCCGCTTAGAGGGGTTCGGGTCCTCTGAAGTGGCTTCTTGTGGGTTTGAGTCTGGGAGCTGGGACCCAGACCCGCTTTCAGGAACCTCCGGACCCTCCCGAAGGGGTCTGGATTCCTGAGTATTAGGTAGTTCCAGTCTCTCTGCAACCAGAACCATACTGACGACTTCGTCAGTAGCTGAAATGTAAAGCAATAAAGGCTCACCAGGGTTCGGAGCTACCAGGACTGGTAGGGTGGTGAGGAACTGTTTCAGCTCCTGGAATGCCTTCTCTGCTTCTTCAGACCATTGGAATGGTCCGGTCTTCCTCAGTAACTTGAAGAAGGGAAGTGCTCTTTCCGCCAGTCTTGAAATGAACCGGCTGAGGGCTGCTAGACATCCAGTTAATTTTTGGACGTCTTTGATGCGGGTTGGTGGCCGCATGTCTTCAATGGCTTTTATCTTCGCCGGATTAGCCTCTATGCCCCGGTGACTTACCAGGAAACCAAGAAGCTTTCCGGAACTAACCCCGAAGACGCACTTGTCTGGGTTTAGCTTCGTGCGGGTGGCCCGCAGCTTGTCGAAGACAGCCTGCAAGGTGTCCAAAAGGGACTCCTTGTTCTTGACTTTGACCACGATGTCATCGACGTACACTTCCACTATGTCTCTGATGAGTTCTTCGAAAGTTTTGTACATAGCTCGTACAAAAGTTGAAGCTGCATTCTTGAGACCAAACGGCATGGCTGTGTAACAATACAATCCATCCACTATGATGAATGAAGTATGCTCTTCATCCTCCCTAGACATCCTGATTTGATGATATCCAGAATATGCGTCTAGAAAACACAGTAACTCGCACCCGGAGGTGGAATCCACTATCTGATCTATTCTAGGTAGTGGGAATGGATCTTTTGGACATGACTTATTCAGTGTGGTGTAGTCGATGCACATCCGAAGTTTCCCGCCGGCCTTGGGCACAACGACTGGGTTCGCCAGCCATTTTGGATGGAAGACTTCTCGGATAAATCCGGCTTCGAGCAACTTCTTCACTTCTTGTCGGATGAAGTTCTGTCGCTCTACAGATTGCTTCCGAGGTTTCTGATGCACAGGCCGAGCATCGGGGTAAATCTTCAGATTGTGCTCAATCACTTCCCTGGGGATCCCAGGCATTTGTGACGGTTGCCAAGCAAATACATCAACGTTAGCCCGGAGGAAAGTGATGAGCGCGAGTTCCTATTTGTCATTCAACCCTCCCGATATGCGGGTGGTTTGAGTGACATCGGAACCAATTTGGACGACCTTGACGGGGATGTCGGTGTCGCCGCTTGGCTGCACATGGGGAGCAGAGGTTGAGCCTCGTTGCCGAATGCTCGGAGGTTTTGGAGCTTGCTCCTGTCTGGAGTCCTCCTCTTGCACAGTGGTGAGTGTATGGAGCTCCTCCAGAGCAGTTACTCCGGCGGTGCGATCTCCACGAATCCGGAGAACGCCTGCTGGTGTTGGCATCTTCAACACCAAGTATCCATAATGAGCAGCTGCCATAAATTTGTATAGGGCAGGTCTACCCAAGATGGCGTTGAATGGTAAGTTGATCTGAGCGACGTCGAAGACCAACTTCTCGGTGCGGTACTTCTCCCGTGTCCCGAAGGTAACGGGGAGAATTATAGCTCCGAGTGGGGTAATGGCCCCCGGACCTACTCCAGAGAATGGTCGAGAGGGCTGAAGATCCGAAGGTCGAAGCTGAAGTCTGGTAAAAGCTTCAAAGCTTATAAGGTTCAGCCCCGAACCTCCATCCACCATAACATGATGGAGCTGGATGTTGTTGATGGTGGGAGATACCATCAAGGGTAATTGGCCAGCTCCGACTATGCTTTGCGGACAGTCCGAAGCATCAAAAGTGATGGGTGTGTCCATCCACTTTCGATGTGGCTCCGGTCTAGCTGTAGGAGCTACAGCAGCCATATCCCGCCGCATAGTCTTGATGACACGACGAGAAGTGATGTCCCATGATCCACCAAAGATGGTGTTCATGGTTTTTCGACGCTTGTTGTAGGAGACGTCGGAGTCATCGTCGACGGAGGTGTAGACGGCTTTCAGGACCTTTTTGGGGTCCTGAAACCCTAACTCCTCTTCAGCCGGAGCTTCGTCAACCTTCTGTTTTCCCTCCCTCTGTCGGAAAGGAGACCCTTCCCGCCGCTTGTTGTAGCGCTCGGCAAGGTTTTGGACCTCCCGGCAGTCTTCCAGCCTGTGGCTGCCCGTTTTGTGAATGGGGCACCACATTTTGGATTTGTCGCCGTCTTCGGAAGACGGTCGAGGTCGCTTCTCGGGGCGTGGCCCCCGACCACCAGGAGTTGCAGTGGCTGCAACGTTGGATGTGCCGGCCGACGGCTTCTTCTTGCCGTTGGTCTTCTTTTTCTTCTTGCCACTCCCGGAGGTAGCGGCTTCTTCTTTGGAGGATTTTTTGTGATCCTCCAAGGCTGGTTTGGAGTGCATTTCACGGCCCTCCGCAGCTCTGGCACATTTGTCTGCCAAGCTGAAGAGCTCCGTGACACTGGTGATCTCTTTGATCGCCAGCTTCTCCAACATCTTCTTGTCTCGTACACCCTGTCTGAATGCCACAATGACAGAAGCTCTTGAGATAGAGGGGATTGTGTTGCGTACCTGAGAGAACCTCTGGATGAATGACCGCAAAGATTCTCCCCCTTTTTGCACGACCGCAAAAAGGTCTAGTTCAGTGCCCGGTCGGGTGTATGAACTCCCGAAGTTGGCAGTGAACTGACGGCACAGCTCCTCCCAACTGTCGATAGAGTTGGGTGGAAGGCTCATAAACCAGGACCTGGCGGTCCCAGTTAAGGCCACTGGAAAGTAGTTGGCCATTATGGCCTCGTTTCCTCCAGCTGCTAAGATTGCAGTGGAGTATATCTGCAGAAATTCTACGGGGTTGACAGTCCCGTCGAATTTTTTCGGCAAGTGTGGCCGGAACTTCTGTGGCCATCTAACCATGAGCAGGTGCATGGCTAGGGCGGAACAGCCTCCTCCTACTCCTTCCAGAGTAGAAAGGTCTTGAGCATCCCGTCTTTCTCGAGCTCGCTCGATATGGACACGGCCATCCTGTTGGCGGTATCGGCGATCAAGCTCCGCCCGGAGGTCGTGTGTCGAAAGCCGAGATACCGTATGGGTGCGTCGTGCCCCAGAGGGCAACGACGTCACTTGCTGTGACGCAGCTCGTCTTCGGTTGTTGGAGACATGTGGACCAAGTCTTCCAGACAACGTCCGTCGCTGCGACGGGGCTCGCCCTGAAGGAGGAGGACCCTGGTTGTTGAGGCGTTCGGCCGCTGCTGCGACCAAATGCTCAACATCAGCCCTCCATTGCTCCATGGCATCTCGAGATGCATCCGGAGGTGGTGGTCGCTGGAGAAGAGCACGCGCTGCATGGAGCGCGTGTTCTGGGTTGTCATGACTTGCCGGCGCAGTATGTGACGCCGGCGCACAATCATGTTGCCCGGCACGTCTTGCCGGAGAAGATGGTGGTGGTGGGAGTGTGACTCCTGCTGGTGCTGAGGCTCCTGCTGGTGGCTGCATGTTGGAGGGATTGCCCCCGACAGCCTGAGCAGCAGGTTGCCCGTTGGATGATCCAGCCGCAGAATTCACCATTCTTGAAAATCTCAGGCGCCCCTACCTGGCGCGCCAACTGTCGACTGTTGGAGTCGGCAGATCTCCTGACACTACTGAAGTGTTGAAGGAGTTTGTAGTTCGGTGTGGGCGCGCGGAGACTCAAGAAGGTGAATCACGATTGGACACGAGAGACGCAGTGGTTTACGTGGTTCGGGCCGCCTGAGCGTAATACCCTACTCCACGGGTGTTTGGTCTTGTATTAGTTTATGTATGAAAGCTCACGTCAATGCGTGTGTGCCTGAGAGCGTTCGAGAGCCCCCTCGTGTATCGTCGGTCTGTCCTTTTATAGTACAAGGACAAACCATTACAAGTTAGCCTGGCCCGACATGTGGCCCCGGCGGTTACTAGTATTGATACACGATTAATTGTTGTTAATAACCCTATAACGGGCTCCGACAGTGCCGTTACAGGTGTTAAGATTGTCCGATTAAGTGTCATTAACATGGAATTAATGACAATTAATCGGGTCTTGAAGTCCACGGCTATCCTTTGAAGATCCGGAGTCGTTACAATGTCTTCCGGAGGTTTGAGGCGGCCAGCTCCGACGTTTGGACACGTGGCAGCTCCGGAGCTTGCTTGTGGGAAGCGGGAAGCTCCGGGGTGGCCTGGCACGTCTCAGGTCCGGAGCATCTCTCGGTCAGGGGTTAAGTCCGGAGCTGCCGTTTCGGTACCTAGCCTGGAGCTTCACCCTTGTGGGTAGTAGCTCCGGTCTGGCAGTACACGTGGCAACCTAGGGGTTAACCATGTTGGAGAAGCAGGTCCGGTTATGTCTGACAAGTGGGCCTCCGAGGGTCTTCAATTTGAGTAGACGTCCTTCCCTTGAGATCTTTGTAACCTCAGGGGGTGTATGGTTTTTAGGGTACCGACACAAACTTTATACAAGATAAATTATCTCATGACCAAGTTTACAGTAGCGTACTCCAAAACGATGGACTCCCACTACGAAAGTGCATCTCTACCATACTTTGTCCCCATGAGATGTTATACACATCTTGCCATCTTAGACAGACCCACTGCTATTTTTAATATGATACAAACATGTCCACAAAATAAACACGAGCAACTGTTAAACTATATGTTGCCCCGTGATGGTAGAAATGCTGCCACCTCTCACTCCAATACGTCCTACTCGACGTATTCGAGTTCCTCAGGATCTTCTTCTTCCTCTTCATCATTCGAAGTTGGTGCCACAGGTGCGGTTGTGGGAGCAAGAGTTGCTACCTCACCCACCATTGATGATGTCGCGGTAACTAAAGATTTCACATCAGCCTGCAGAAGAAACATCCTCAAGTCTTCCTGTTCTTTCTGTGTATTTTTTCAACTGGCCTTCCAATCTTGAGTTTCCCCTCTGGATTGATCCCTTTCTTGAGTCACCTCACTCAGCTGTTCATTCAACAGTTGCACCTTGAGTTGACTCGCTTCCAACGCGCTTTCCGCGTGTTGCATTTTCATGCGAGCCTCCGGTCGAGCTTTAACAGCCCGGTGCCACTGATTTTCCATTAAGTTTAGATGGCGATTTAGGGGAGCAATTGTGGCCCTAAGTGAGTCATTGGCCCCTTCAAAATGATCCCCTCGAATCAGAGCCTGCTTCAGGTCACTCATCATTTTTCCAAGGCTAGCATGCTGATCAGGGCTCTCTTGACACGCTGATGCTGCATATGATGCTAAAATCATCTTGGGTACTTCTTCAGTATGCCCATATGCTGCAACCATCCGACTTGCCCACTCGTCATCGGCTCTACCGTCGACCGGAAAGAGCACGAATGGAGTGCCCGCCATAGAACGGTAATGAAGTTTGCAAAACCTCATTATGGCAACACTTGTGGCATAACACCACATGTCTTCCAATTGAATCCCTTGCACTTGGATGGAGAAAGGAGCCCATCCAATATTCAATGGAGCAGCAGGCACATCGACATAAATGGTGCATCTTGTCACACCTCCATCATTGATCTCCTTGCCCCAATAGTCCGGTATTTCATGAATACCCGAACCGCTGAAGCATTGCTATCAACATATTCGGAAAACCCTTCAGAAGAGTACACTTCGTGAACACCCATCCGTTTGGTAAGTATACTATAGAATCAGCCATCTGTAAAAAAGATACTGGAACAATGAGAAGGTTTCTAACTCCCAATAGTTCAAGAAAATTTCAAAACTGGAGTTGTAATCACAGTCTGTTCCAGCTGACCTTCCTGTATAAATTCAAACTTTTTATACAGGAAACGCCAGGACCAGAGGTTGGGTTGAATACAAAAGCTGTAGTACACTTTCCAGACTTTCCAGATTATACTCATACAGCTCCAGGTGATCTAGGAATTAGGATCTATACAGGTTTCAATTTGACCCAAATTTTCTGGAAATTTGTACAGAACCTCCTCTGTATATGTGGTGATTGTCCACAACTTATACAGATATATTATGATAATATATTGAGGTGATAACAAAATAAACATTTAATAACATCAATTTAACAATCCATAGGTAAAAGATTTCGGCCATGAAACATTTGTTACATAGGTATAGTGCGCTAATTCGAAACTATGTGCCAACTCTTTCAAGTTCTGATATTCCAGAACCAAGTTTGCGAACATAGGAATTAAACAAAGCTACACCCAGATTCAGGCCATGAGTGCAACATAAAGTTGATAGAGGACTTGCTAAGTTTTCCATAAATGTATATATATGAGCCTGTCACGATTATGGATCAAAAGCTAAAGCTATCTAAACTTGACCGATGAACTGACTGTTGTTCAACAGCAGCCCTGTAGTTCACTGTTTTGAGCTCGAAATTTGGATTGCTCCAAATTCGAATCAAGAGAAACATTGGATAAAAAAACTGTAGATCTACTTCTACCCTTTTTATATATATATCATTATAAGGCAGAAGATTTTTCTACAGTGAGTTATTGCACAAATACAGAAACGGGTACAATGGTAGGGTTATCTGGAGCAGTTTAAGCATACCCCAAATTTCAACAGGTTATCAAGCTTTTATGCCTTGATGGTCAACATAAAGGTTGTATAGGCCTTCGAGAGCTTTCCATCCATATAGCATACCCCTATGTTTATTCCTAACTAACTAAGATTACAACCTGGCCAAGTTGAGCAAACTTTAGCCAGAAATCAAGAATCTTGGTGCTAACCCACTGTTGAATCAAAACTCATTTTGCGGAGTCCAAACAGACCATCACCTAATAGTCAGACTTTCCAAAATACAATGCATCCATTTTTGTCGTTTGGGGATGGTCAAGTATCAAAGTTGATACCAACGGTACTACGTGCCTCACCAAAGAAAATTCTAACCGGTATTTCTTGATACGTTTATAGGTGGCCCTAGTATCGTTCACTCGCAAACGTGTTCTACACGGGTCACTACCGTAGTTAATGCTGAAGAAGACATACAATCCGCATTCACACCTTCACACCTCAAGGGCGGCACGGAGAAACACGGCATGCAATCACAATAATATATATGAAAGTAAATGCATACGACTCTGGTGTGAGTCGCCCTCGAGCGAATGCATGTCTCGAGGTACATGGCTGTACTACGTCTGTACAGCAAAGACTCCCGCACGAACCGGCTTATACACGCTCGGGCATACGTGTTTCGCATGCTCCCATAGAACATGAATAGCTCTAGAGATGCATACTATCGGGTTATACACCACCTGATAGGGGCTCCCACTAACTTTAAAGCACGCTGGAGTACCACGTGCCATAGGTTCTCATAAACATGGAAAAATTTCAGAGACTCCTATTAACATTTCTGTGCCAAGCCACGTAAAGACTTCCATGCTAACTCTCGCATGGTGAGCTTACCGCAATTGATCCACTTACGGTGGCGTACCTTTACTCTTACCTGACGTCGAAGCATCATTACAGAATTAATAATATATAAGTTAGTTTACCAACTTTATATCTTATACTAATAATACTCCTTATAAGGGCATATAGCGAATTCCTCACTCATAAATCCTATGTTTTGAAAATATGCTATTTTCAAATACACTGTTCCCAATGATGCTCTGATACCATGTCTGTGGGGACCGGAATCCCGACCTCAAAGGATCTCATTGGGTGGTGTCGTGCAATGCGACACCCAACAGTATTCAAGAAAAGGACGAGAACAATTTACAATACCAAGTCTTTATTGAAAGCACAGCGGAAGTTTTAAAATACTAACGATAGGAAAGAGAACTATACATCATAGCTACACTCTCAGCACTAGCTAAAGCAAAGTCATCCATGCCCTGGATACTTCGCACTAGCAACACACAACTCACGGCGGCGTGCAGGGTTCCCACTCGGTTGTAAACCCCCTGTAGGGGGTGCAGCCTCGTCATCGAACCCATCATCAGTTGTATAATCTGCAAAAACTTCTTAACTGCAAACGTGAGCATAAGGTTCAGCAAGACTAACCCGTCTCACTAGACATATGCAAGGGTGAATACTAAGCATAGGTAAGGTAAAGCATAAAGGGCTCGCCTACAAGTGGATCCTTATAGTCATATTTTTAAGTAGCACATGACATTCTTCAGGCACGACACATCATAGGCTCCACAATCAAACAAGAAACGTTTTGCCGATGATATGACGTGCACAAAGCACATAATGCTATTACAGGTAAAGTATATGGAAACTGTAAACTTTTAATTGTACTATCTTTAAGCCAAACAAGGTTGTCACAACAAATTGTAATCCAATATATCATATTCTCTTGACTTCTTCAGTTATTTACTACGTCACAGCACAGTGAACAAGTGGTACTCTATTACCGCGAGGGACGGTGATTGCAATCAGGATACCCGGAACAACACGACACATACGCACTTTTGGAAATGTCAGCGAGTACTTACAGTAGTACCTATGTAACACTTCAGTGCTAGTCATATATGGCCACCTTTCACTAGACACTCGAATGTTGAACCGGTCGATCCGTCACGAGCAGGAGGTCACTGCGTGGGGCGTACTCTAACGTGCCCACCAACTGATTTACACCTTGCTGCCCTCAACCCACGCCTATAAAATAGAATGGAATGCCTCAACAAACTAGTATCAAGCTACGTCAGTTTATTGGAGCCCATTTCTCCAGTATGCCACCGATACATTTCAAGCTTGTCCAGCAGGGCCGCACACGAAATGGTCCACAATCGACACAAGCAGGGCTACGCACGTGAGACCACATCTCGCTGCATCCTACCACTGCTCGGTCTCAATTTCATATACATAAACCATTTTTTGATTCCAGATCCTCCCGTCTGATACAATTACTATCTCGCGAGTAGATTCCAACTACTCGACTTCTACCAAATTCCTATGAGCATAAGCATAGCAGTGTCTACTCAACGGGCCGTAGACCTACCCAAAACTCCACAGGATTTGTGGGCCATGCAAGTGGATGTCAAACACCTTAAACATAATGCACAATCATCTAAAGACGTAAGGTGAATGAAAACTGCAAAAACACTGTAAGGAACTTAAATGCAAACGGTGGCTTGCCTGAATGCGAGTCTGAGCCTATGTTAGTTTCTGGCAGCTGGACTTCCAAAGCTTCTGGCTGCTCCTCGATTTCAGCTACTACACGATATGTATATACTAGGTATGAATGACTTTGAAAATAATTAATTTGCTTGAGGTGATGTGAATATCCTAGAATGAAAAATAAGATAATTATCTTAATTGGCTTTTGGACTTTTAGGGTAGATACTAGTGACTATAGTGGAGAATCTTGCAAAGAACAGGAGATGATCAAGGAAGTTTGTTGTTCTTGAAAACTATGGTAAGCCATAACCTTCTCTAAATTTTGATTGAAATTTTGGAGATCTATCATGGCTATCAGGGGTTGTATATTGTAGAGGGGGTCTCACTTGTTCTAGGAAAATTTGTTTCACTATTTTCTAAGCCTCCTACAGGGAGAAACTGATTTTTCAAATTTGGGGAAATTTCTGGAAATTGATTTTCCATTTTTCTCAATTTATAACTACATAGAGATTTGGAATATCGATTAACCCTTTATTTTAGGTCCAATGAACTTGAAATTTTTACTAGACATCAAGTGTATTAGCAATAGTGTTCTGACCAAAATTGGGAATTTTCCAATTAACAAAACTGTAGGAATGAATTCTTTAAGCATTTTGATTATCTGAATTATGGAGAAATTTCTATGGCTTTTAATACAAATCCAAGTGCACCAATGGAAAGTATTCTTCATGCTGGTTCTAACAAAATCTATTTGGAATTTTTTGGATGATTCTACTGGAAGTTATGGATTTTCCAAGTCGAGCTAAATCCTGGAATTATTTTTCAGTGGGAAACATTCAAAAAAATCGGCCGGGCCCACTTGTTTAAAATCAACCAATCGCAGCATGGCCGCACCGGGGGCTACGTGGTTAACCCGCACAGTCACACCAGATCCCTGGCCACACCCGGATCCCGCAGCGACTGACTCGTGGGGTCCACAGTCGTCTTCAACCTTGGGCTGGCGCTTGCGCGCGGCGGCGCCCGCGGTGGTAGCTCGCCGGTGATCTCGCCGCCGGCTAAACGGCGGCACCAAACTCGCCAATCCTGACTGCCTGGGTGTTTTCAGGGGCGCTGAGTACGACGGTGAGGTCAGCACCGGCTGAAATGCACCGGAAACAACCGCGCGACGGCGGCGGGGGCAGTGAGGGTTCGGGCCTGCTCGAACTCACTAAACTCTATCTTAAACATCTTGGGAATTCCTCCAAAAGCTTCCTGGGATCTCAAGGATCAAGAATCTGGACTAGGGAAGAGTGGAAACACCGGCGAGATATGAGCTCGACGGTGAAGCACGGTCTTTCAACCGACGGCCGCGAAATCTCAAATTCTAAGGTGCTCGGTGGATAACTCTTGGGAATTTTGGGCAGGGAGCTGCACTAGGACATATGTAAGCTAGCTCCTAATCAGATTAAAGAATGATTGCAAGATTGAAACGAATTTAGGCACAAAGCCTGACTGTTCTATTGGACAGTGATTCGGATATTGAATGAAATACCCTAGTCACAGTTCATGTCACGGGCTCATAATTGGTGAGCATAAACTAGAGAGGATTGCAAACCTTTTTGCTTAAAGGATCGAGACTGGAGACAGACTAGAACTGGAGCTCGACGGTGAGACAGTGAAGGTCCTTGGCGGCTTCCTCGACGGCGACCGAAGAAACTTCAAAATACCCCAAGCACAAGCGATGTCACGATCATTGACCAAATAGAATACGTAGAGGATGTTGTGACAAGCCTTTTATCTACTTACAGCTCGGTGAGAAATGGCTTCAATCGTCGGCGAAAACTCGACGAATGGAGGCGGCAGCAATGGCGCAAAATTTAGGTGGAGTTCGACGGCGACGGCCAAGGGGGGTATTTATAGGGACGGGGGACGAAGGTGTTGCGCCACGGCGCAAGCAAGCAGGCAGCTCGGTGGTTGCATGCCGCGTCGCAGTGTCTCGCACTGCCGGCGTCGATCGGCGGGGAGAGCTGGATACAGAGCACCCCGTGGGTTCACATGAGTAGGTCAGGCTGACAGTGGGTCCCACCTCCTCTTATCCTCTTCCCACTCTGCAACTTCAATTCTCCTAACAAACTTGATCCAAAAATTCTAGATTTTTGTGGGGAGGCCAAAGTAAATATCTGGTATTTGATTCTGCAATTGGATTTCGATTTGGAGAAAGTTTTAATTGAATTTAAAATTTGAATTTGAAATTGGATGAAATTCAATGGTGTCACTGATTTAGATAGCAATTGAGTTCCAAAAATTGTGAAACTTTGAGGATAAGTCAAGCAAGTCATGCTGACCATGAGGGTGTGTTCAAATCTTGATGTTCAAATTAGTTGAACAGAATTCAAAGTTTGAATTCAAAACATGGTTTGAATTTGCTATGCGTCTCAAATAAAATAGCAAATGGAGTTCAAATTTTATGAAACTTTGCAGGAAGTCTATTTGGAATATTAGGAAACCATAGAAAAATTTATGGCTTCAGATTTGAATATTTTTGACAGGGCCAAATATATAGTAGCATATTCGATTTGTAATTAATTTGAATATATATTTGGTACTGCATATTAATTTGACCTAGCAATCTCCATTCAAATAATTCCAAGATTTGAAGAGAGGTCAATAGAATTAATCTGAGTTTATTGGTGAAGTCCATTCCTCATGTTAATAAAATTTTAAGCATGAGTGGAAGAAAATATTTTATGAGATCAAGTTCATAAGCATAGATATAATTGGTCTCCATTAGGGTTGATAACAAACTTACAACTGAACCTCATATGAAGGAAAATGTGGGATTTTACAGCTGCTCCTTGTTGGCATCAACTTCTTGTGCAGTGGCTAGCGCATGTAGCTTCTCCAACGCAGTGACACCTGTAGTACGATCTCCTTGGATCTTGAGGACGCCAGTAGGTGTCGGCATCTTCAACACCAGATAGCCATAGTGGGCTACCACCATAAACCGGTACAGAGCCACTCAGTCAAGGATGGCGTTGAAGGGAAGGTTGATCTTCGCCAAGACAAAGATCAATTTCTTTGAACGATAGCTCTCATGCATCCCAAATGGTTACTAGGAGAGAGACACAACCGAGTGGAGTGATAGCTCCTGGACCAACTCTGGAGAACAGGCACGAGGGCTTAATGTCTGACATGGGGACCTGCAGCTTCTTGAATGCAGCGAAGCTGATGAGGTTGAGAGCCGCCCCATCATTAACTAGAACATGGAAGAGTTGCAGGTTGTTGATAGTCGGGGAGACTATCAGTGAAAGTTGTCCAACTCTGGCCATGTTCTTAGGGTAGTCAGAGGCATCAAAGGTGATCGGAGTTTCCATCCACTTCTGATGTGGCTCCGCCTTGACAGTGGGAGCTACAACAGCTACCTTTAAACACAAAGTTTTCACTACGTGTCGGGAAGTAATGTCCCAGGCCCCTCAATACATCATATGGAGAGTCCTCCTTTGCTTGGTGTCAGAGCTGGTGTCAGAGTCATCGACATTGTTGTAGACTGCTTTCAATGCCTTCTTGTCGTCTTGAAAGCCCAACTCCTGCTCCGGAGCTTTCGAGTCGACCTTCTGTTTACCCTCCTGCTGGTGGAAGGGTGGATCTCCTCAACACTTTTGCTGATCACGTTCTGTGAGCCTCTTGACTTCACGGCAATCCTTGAGGCCGTGACCCAAAGTGTTGTGGATCGAGCACCATTTCTTGTCTTTGCCGCCACCTGAGGACGGTCGTGGTCGCTTGTCGGGGCACGACCCCGGACACCTGGAGTCGCCATGACTATACATGTAGGTGGTTTGTTTTTTCCACCTCTCTTCTTTTTTTTTTCTTTCTGTTGCCTTGGCCAGTGGTTCCCGCCTTGGATGCAAATGGCACACCTGCCTCCGCAGCTGGTTTGGATTGCTAGTCACGCCCCACAAGAGCTCTGGCACATTTGTGTGCTAGACTGAAGAGCTCCGTGACATCATGAATGTCTTTTGTGGCCAGCTTCTCTAGCATCTTCTTATCCTCACACCCTGTCAAAAGGAAACAACGACAGATGCATTCAAATTAGAAGGTACAGTGTTTCGAACTTGGGAGAACCGCTGGATGAACGAGTGTAGTGACTCTCCCGAATTTTGCCGTACGGCAAAGAGGTCCAGCTTAGTGCCAGGACGAGTATAGGAACTCCCAAAGTTGGCAGTGAACTGGCAGCATAGCTCTCCTGAACTATTGATTGATTCAGGGGGTAAGCTCATGAACCATGACCGAGCAGTTCCAGCCAAGGCTACTGGGAAGTAGTTGGCCATGACAACCTCATTCCTTCCTACAACAAGAATGGTGGTGGAGTAGATCTACATGAACTCGATGCGGTTGATAGTCCCGTCGTACTTCTCCGGAAGATGAGACCGAAACTTGGGCGGCCACTCCACCATACAAAGATGTGGGCAAGCACTAAATAGTCACCTCGTGCTCCTAAAGGAGAGGAATCTTCAAGAATGCGTCACCTCTCATGACTACGACTCAACCATCTTGATTCGTGTAATGGCGGTTAAGCTCCGCCCTGAGGTCTTCCATCGATAGCCTCGACACTATGAAGGTGTCACGAGCCATCGAAGGAGTGCGTGATGTCACGTGCTGCGATTGCGCATGTCTCCTCTCTGACGGCATAGGACCGAGTCATCATGGTTGTGGCAGATTGTTGAACGTTGTGGTTGTGATGGCTACCATATTGTCGATGTCATTGCGCCACTGCTCCAGCACTGCTGGAGGTGCGTCCAGTGCTGGTGGACACTAAAGAAGAGGGTGTGGTGCAATCAGCGCTTTCTCTGGACTTGTGGTCGATTCAATGACCGACGCTAGAACACCATCCCGCATTTGAGCAGTAGCTTCTGCTGCAGCAGGTGGTGGTCCATTGTTCCCAGGCTAATGCCCTGCACCAACTTGAGGATTTGTGTCTGGATTGCTACCAGGACGACGAGAGGTGTCGCCAACTACATTCCCTCTTCCAGCCCATGCAACCAGGTCGTAGGAAGCAGCCGCAGAGTTCACCATTGTAG
Source organism: Tuctoria greenei (assembly GCA_036927565.1). NCBI lineage: Eukaryota > Viridiplantae > Streptophyta > Magnoliopsida > Poales > Poaceae > Tuctoria > Tuctoria greenei. The sequence goes on from JAYESD010000007.1 coordinate 138,635,677, forward strand.
ATCGTAAAATTGTTCGACAATGCCCCCTACCTAGCACGCCAAATGTTGAAGTGTGCAATCGACACTACCCCTAATACTAGTAATAATTAGTCCATGGAGGCTCTTTTTTAGGAGGGTTGTGACTCGAGGAACTCAAAAACAAGGTGACACAAGACTTTTTATGTGATTCGGGCCGTCTGAGCGTAATACCGTACTCCACAAGGGTGTTCTATATTGGGTGATACTAAGCCTGAGTCAATATGCTTGAGTGTGTATGAGATGACTTAGACTTGTCTAAGTTGTCTTTCTATCGTGCAGTGCAGACCTTTTATATACCAAGGTATGACTGTTACAGTATGACTGAGGCCCGACAGGTGGCCCCGAACTACTAAGCACCCTGTAAATGTTGTAAGGCACTTAAAAGTGGCTTAATTGTGGTTTAACATGCCCTGATGGGGGCCTTACCATGCTTGAAGGCTCCTTTAATCGTGCATCATTAATGCAAATTAATGACACATTAACCAAGTCTTCAAACAGTTGATTTATAGCCTTGAATGTGTGCGCCGTTTCTGGATTGTTGAAGATCACGAAGTCCTTCCCGTTGGGGAGGTAGGGTCCAACACATTGCAGCACCAAAGCTACCCTTAGTAGGGAGGCAAGTCTAGAGCTACAGGACACGTGGTAGCACTGGAGCCACCCTTAGTAGGGAGGTAGGCCCTGGGCTGCGCCACACGTGGCAGTAATGGAACCACCCTTAAGAAGGAGATAGGTCCGGTGCCCTGGGACACGTGGAAGCATTGGAGCCACCCTTAGGAAGGAGGCATGTCTGACGCCTCGGGACATGTGGAAGCACCGGAGCCACCCTTAGCAAGGAGGCAGGTCTGACGCCGCGAGACACGTGGCGGCACTGGAGCCATGCACCCATAGCAGGGAGGCAGGTCCGATGATACAAGACACGTGGTGGCCTCCGGATGTCTTCTCTCCTGGAAGGTGGGAGCTCAACGCTTCTTCCTCTGGTAAGCGAGGGTACCTGGTCTGCGTAGTACTAAGAGTGGCACCCAGGCCCACCTCGGGGGAGGTTTCAATCCTGCATGTGGGGCCACCATCACTTCCCGTGTTGCTGCTTCAACTTTCGCTTGGGTGGTTGAAACGACTACACGTTACTGTGCCACCGATATGTGGCCCTTGATGATTTGGCAGGTGAGATACGTAACCTGCGGATCCATGGTCTTTAAGAGCGCCGGCTCCAAATACAATTTTTGTATGGGTTCCCAGCACAATCTTTTTAGCTCTGTTAGGGCGCTTCCCTTAGGTTCCCAACTTCTCATCATGACAATGACTCACCTGGTGCGACATTTTTGCCAAGTGGACCTGGGTCCCCTTGTCATTGGCGAAGGTGACTATGCGGTGCGTAACCAAGCTCCACGTGCAGTTTCCATCCAAGCGTTGCAAAGAATAATAAAGGGAGATGTTTGCACAGTGAAGGAACTCTTACGCTTCAATCTGTTTCCTTGCGCATAGAGCTCTCCGCTTCCTTCTCTGCATCGTGCTCTCCGCTTTGCTCAACTCACATCCATGGAACCCGGTCTTCTTCCCTCCAAGCTCATCAGCGAGACGGCCATTGTGAGGGTCCAAAAACTAATGGTTGGCAATGTCCTTCCTTTGACAACGCAATGCGTTGTGGGGGCCTTCCTTTCACCTAAGATTTGTGCAAGTCTGCTGGAATATTTGTGGAGTCGAAATGTGAAGATGAATCCTTTGTATGCACTCTCTTTATTGTTAGGATGAAAAATAACTACTTATTTTTCTCCTTTTTTTCTCATGCTCTTTCACATGAGCATGCATTTTTCCTTTTCTTGTAGCCATGTATTCTACTCCTCTTTTCTTCTCAAATGTTTTGAAGAGAGTATTATGCATGAAAATCATGAGGTATCTTTTTGATGGTGGAATGGTATGATGGAATTTTTCTAACTTCTAATGTAGAAGCTTAGCATGTGCCCATGCAATATTGATCTTTAAAAGCTTGAAAAGATTCTCACATCGGTCTATACTAGTTTGACTAGGCTCATTGTGAAGACAAATAGGATATGCATGGGGTTTATCAAATTCAAATCATCATATGGCTTTAATAGAATTTCTATCAAATGAGGAACTCCCATCTTAGATTTTTACTAGGAAATCAAGTTTCACTTACAACTAGGATAATAGCAGCTCTTATCACTATATCATATCCCACAACAACATAGAATTGGACTTACATTTTTCTTTTGTTCGTACCTAGGATAATGGATACCTCTGCACACAGGATAAAAACACCTAAATACCCAGCCTCCCTGCTGAAGCAAGTTCCAATGGCGCCACGTGTCTAGCAGGCCTGGACCCCATTCATTCTCAAGGCAGGCTCCAGTACTGCCACGTGGACCTCAAGACGGGACCCGACTCCCCTGAAGAGGCGGGCTCCCAGGACTCCAAGTGTCCGGCAGAATGAGACCTTGATCCCCCAAAGGAATTGGCCCTGGTGCTGCCTTGTGGCCCGAAGCTCTGGACCGGACTCTCTTGCTGAGGTGGGCTCTGGAACCACCATGTGCCCAGACGTCTCAGACCCCAAATCTCCTCAGAGACAGGCTTTATGGATGCCATGTGCCCCGCAGTATAGGACTCAACCTCCTCCGCAGAGGCTGGCTCCGATGGTGCCACACGTCCTGCAACTTGCCCTGACTTGTAGGTTGCAGGATTAAATGAGTGGTGCGCCTTGTTCAAATTGGGCATTGAAGACACGCACCTTCCCCAGGAGCATGACACGAGGCACGACTCCTATCAGGTACCACTGTGCCCGGTCGCATCCCAGTGAAGGCGCTGCAGGCCTATCCCACTTGGCCAAGTGGGTAGCTTACGATGACAAGACAGTTGGACGGGACATTCCCTACCAACATCAATGACTATGCAGGGGCCCCTGGCGCCCGAGGAATCAAGACGGCAAGTCTTCAAGCCGCGATCAGAGGCAGCTTAGAGGAGAAGCTTTAGATCTTTAGGATAAGATCGCCCCGGGGCCGCCTGTCAAGCCTTGGGCCCCACTTCTAAGGTGCCTGTCCTTACTATAAAAGGACCAGATAGCCATAATTACAAAAGGACTATTCATACGCAACGTAGACACACACTATCAAGTAGTACATCTCACCCTGGAGTAAGATGTTACGCTCGGGCCGCACGGACCACATAAAACCACCGTCTCACCAATATCATATGCGCAGCCTCGCCTGAGAACTAAGCCCCGCCGATCAAGAACTTCCGCGGGCTACTCCAAAAGCAGTTCTGGGGAAAGTGTCGCAAGAACACTTCGAGATTTGGAGCACCAGGTAGGGGCCTTTTCCTCAAAAAGTTGTTGTGCTTTCATCACAATTGTGAACATCAAGCTTTTGGACTGCGGCCAGAACAAGCCGCAGAAGGTCAACTTGCAGGTCGACGAAGACGTGGAAATGGAGTACCAAAAGCCTGAACGTGACGGAGAACATCCTGTTTGACGTCGTAGTAGTTAGCCTCCCCTACAACGCCATCATAGGTAGGCTAGCCCAGTACCGATTCATGGTCGTAGCCCACAATGGCTACATCATCTTGAAGATGCCAACTCCCTCCAGCATCCTCAAGATCAGCGAAGACCACACTATAGCAGTATCAACTTTGGAGATGCTCCAAGCACTTGCTACAACTCTAGCACCCGCCTAGGGCGATGCTGGACCAAGTCAGCCTCCACGGAGCTTGCCCCTGCTCGACTCTGCCGCTGCACCCCATGTGCAAACCTCCGACAGCAATGACGTCCCTATAAAAGTTGTCCAGATCAGTCCGATGCTGCCCAGACCACCTGCATATCAGAGAGTCTAGACAGCAAACAGGAAAACGCGCTCATCGCCTTCCTGCCGACCCAATGTCGACGTGTTTGCCTGGCAACCGCCACAGATGTACGACATTCCTAGGGAGGTGATCACACCATCTCAAGATCTATCCCGATGCCCGGCTGACACAGTAGAGGCCATGGAAGTAGTCCATCATGCGGAGGAACTTCATCCATGAAGAGGTCAAGAAGCTGCTCGATACTGGCTTCATATGGGAGGTCCACCACCCGAGGTGGCTTGCTAACTCTATTGTGGTCCCCAAGGCTTGCGGGAAGATCTGATTGTGCGTTGACTACACAAACCACAATAAGGCATGCTCTTAAGATCCTTTCCCTATCTCTCGGATAGATCAAATTGTAGATTCTACTTCGGGCTGCGATCTGTTGTTCTTTCTAGAAGCTTACTCAGGATTAAGGATGGACCTGATGCGGCCTCCTGCTCGCATTAGAGATGTACAAAAGCTTACAGCCTGCCTGGCAGTGCTCAGCCAGTTTATCTCTAGATTGTCTGAGCGGGCCCTTTCGTTCTTCAATCTATTGCGCAAGTTCAGACCTTTCGTATGGACCGAGGAGGCAGAGAAGGTGTTCCACGAACTGAAGCAGCAACTCACGTTACTGCCCATCATGGTGCCTTTGGAGCCCAGGGAGCCTCTGTACCTCTACATCAACGCCACGACGGAAGTGGTAAGCATGGTCCTGGTGGCAGAGCGACCTGGTCCTTAGCAACCTCAAGGGACGGTCGAGGCCTCTACAACCGGTCCTAAACCCTAGGGCTTGGATCTCGCAGGGGCCCCTGACAACCAAGTTGCCTCAGGTCCCAGTCCCTGGAGGGCGCCCGGGTCCCCTCAGGGGGCCCCAAAGATCAAGAGACCTCTAGGCCCCAACCCCTAGAGGACTCCCTAGACTTAGGGAGCCTGGAGCCCCTAGGTCTTGAGCCGATGGAAGAGGATGCATCGGATCCCCAGGGAGGGTCCGAAGTATCCCGCGCCTAGTCTACTTCATCAGTGAAGTCCTGCACAAAGCAAAAACAAGGTACCTTGAAGTACATAAGTTGCTATATGCAAGGCTAATCGAGTTGAGGAAGCTCCACCACTACTTCTAGGCACATAGGGGTTCAGTGGTGACCTCATTCCCACTGGGGACAATGCTTGGCAGCCCCAATGCGACCGGCAACGTCGCTAAGTGGGTGGCAAAGTTGGAAAAGTTTGAACTCGACTTCTTACCGCGACATGCAGTCAAAAGTCATGTACTGGCGGACATTGTTGCCGAGTGGAAGCCATTACCATGTAACCCAGGGGGTCTCGACATTTGCGAGCTAGAGCCCAAGGCCCCAGTCATCACCGGACCCCATTGGATGCCCTTCTTCGAAGGCTCCTCGCGGAAACAGGGAGCTGGAGCCAATGTACTGCTCCTCTCACTAATGGGGGAGCAGTTCAAATACGCTATGCGCCTTGACTTCAAGGCGACAAACAACATGATGGAGTACAAAGCCCTCATCTTCAGGCTAACAGTTGTGCAGGGTCTTGGCATCCAGCAGATGCTGGTCAAGGGAGACTCCCAGTTGATCATCAAGCTGGTTTGACGTGAATGCTGCTGCAACGACCCCCAGCTCACGGAGTATCTGCTGCACGTCAAAAAGCTGGAGGCCGGCTTTAAGGCCTTGCACACCTTCCATGTACAGCGCGCTGAGAACTCCATTGTGGATGCCCTGTCAATGACGGCATCCACCAGGACCCCGGTCTTGAAGGGTGTCATCGAAAGGAAGTTGGTACGACCAACCGCCAGACCTGCAGATCCTAGTAAAGGAGGCAAACCCAACACTTTAAAGCAGGTGGTCTCGGTGGCCCTGCAACCATGGTGCCCTACAATCGAGGACTCTATGCAACCCAGCGCCCAAGATCCAGAAGCTCAGGAGGGTCCTGATGCATGGATCACAGAGATCCGATACTAACTGAAGGACAACATCCTTCTTGAATAACATGTATGTGCTGTTGCTGAACAGATCGTCAGGTTGGCTAAATGCTACACGTTAGTAGAGGGAGACCTCTGGCGGCGTGGAGCCAACGACATTATATTGCGATGCATAACCTGGAGGAGGGGTGTGACTTGCTCTCAAATATCCATGGGGGGGGTGTGGGAACAACGCGACTTCCCGAACGCTGGTCGGTAAGGCCTTCTGGCATGGCTTCTACTGAACAAAAACACTCCAAGATGTTGTCGAGGTGGTGAAAAGGTGCAAGGTGTGCCAGTTCCACGCTAAGCAGATTCACACACTGGCGCAGACGATGCAGATGATCCCACCATTCTGGTTGTTCGCGTTTTGGGGGCTAGATATCCTGGGGCCCTTCCACAGGGCCGTCGGAGGGTACCAGTTCCTCTACTTCACCGTAGACAACTTCACCAAGTGGCCGGAAGTAGCCTCGGTGGTTACCATCGACAAGGAGTCTGCAGTCAAGTTCATCAAGTTGATCATCTGCAGGTTCGAGGTCCCGAAAAGGATCATCACTAACAACGTGACCAAGTAAACTAGCGCAGAATTCCAAGGCTACTGTGAAGACTTTGGCGTCCAAGTTTGTTATGCGTCCCTGGCTCATCCAAAGAGCAACAGACAAGTCAAGAGGGCCAACGCTAAGATCCTTAAGGGCCTCAGGACACACACATATGAAAGCTTGGACAAGAATGGTGCCAAGTGGGTTGACAAACTTCCGTGTGCGCTATAGGCAAGCGGGACATCACCCAGTCGGACCACCGGGAAATGCCGTTATTCCTGTTGTTTGGGGTTGAGGTTGTGCTCCCCCAGATATCGTCTTGGGCTCCCTTCGAGTCCAAACATTCGACGAAGTCACGTAGGACCAGATCCTGCGTGAAGATGGTGACCTCGTTGACAAAAAAAAGATGGCATCCTACCATCTGAATCACACGTTACCGGCAAGCGCTCATGCGCTACCAGGAATGGTTCGTGCGGAGTAGAGAGCTGCAGGTGGGCGACCTGGTGCTGCAGCACATACTTAGTAAGGAATTGTCGAAGAACTCTCCCCAATGTTGACGATTGTTATATACCAATTTCAACAGTCAATATAACTCAATTATTTGAGGGAACGAATATTTCTTACACACATTATGGTTAGAAATAACCTAGTTCCACTTGTACTTGGAGAAAATGGTGCATGCAGGTATTTTATACATAATTAAGGTCAACAACGGGATGGATCCTAAATAATATGTTCCCAGCCAATCAGCCGCCGACATGTGGCAACACATGGATCAAATGGCCCACTTATAGGAGTATCCGAGGAGATCCAATGGCTAAGCACCCAGAAACAATCATGGGACCCACCTGTCAGCCACATGAAGAAAGCACAACCCATTTGGAGGGTTTACCAGGTCGGCCAAACAGTTTTTTCGGCCGACCTGGTCTTTCCTCCAAACCCAGCCAGGTTCCACGTGTTGGCTCCTCCTGGCTTCCTAAAGTCGTTGATATTTCACGGTCCTTAAGTGCCATATTTAGACCGTCAATTCATCTCATAATGTGCACAAAAGAGAAACACAACATAGTGGCAGGGTTAAAAACTAACCAATTCCACAAGTGTTTGTGTTTATTTGTATAAAGCTGAATTTAAACCCAAAATACCAAGACATGCAGGGAGTAGTCCATAAAATTGGATTTCGACGAATTAGGCTATGCCACATGTCATCACATGGATCAAATGGCCCACAAACAGAAGTATCTGAGGCCATCCAATGGTGTAGCACCCATATCAGTCAATGGGACCTACCTGGAAGTCACCCCGAGGAAGCACAATAGAAATGGTCAACATTTTTGTTTGGCCGACTAGGGGGTTCAGCCGAACCCTTCGTGGCACCAAACTCGGTCAGCTTTGACGTGTCGACTCCATGTGATGCCCTGATCATGATGAAGACTGATTCGCGCACATTTTGTGGTGGGAACCGACCCTTCTCCCCCCTATAAATAGAACCTCATACCTCACTTCACACACACAACAAAAGTTGAGAATAGAATACCACCCCAAAGGTTTAGAGTAGTCCTAGAGGCTGCCAAGTAGAAGGAGAGTGTGGTGAGAGTTTAGGAGAAGGAGGCTTGGACTTGTCAAGTCCCTCTTCTACACTTGTATCCCTACAAAGGTGTACTCAAATCAAGTAAGCCCTTTATGAATTAAATTCAAGTTTGATTCTTAATTCATAGTAGTTTGCACAAGTAGTTACTTGTGGGTTCATTGCTTTAATTCATTAGAGGCTCTAGTTGTAGCTTTGTGTTCGAAACAACTATAGTTGTGATTTAGATTGTAAGCGTGGTGATTAGGTTAGAAATCACCAGTAAATATCTCGTAGACCCACAGATTGCAGAGGTAGGCAGTAGGTGGTGATAGACCTATATGTCCTTTGTAGTCCTCCACGTTTATCTATGCCATAGGCTCTTGGCGGGAGTCGTCCTAGTACTGCTGGGGGTAAACCCATGCTCGAAGCAAGAAGCTACACAAATTATTTTGAATTATAATCAATACTTTGAATTCCTCTCTCGTCCTTGCCTACAAAACAACTTTGTGTCCTTTGGTGAATTAGTTCGTAAGATTACACACACGTTCCTTGGATTCAATACCTTTGGAATACTCTCTTAAGGGGAAGTGCTACACGACACTTTCCGTGCGCTTGCGGATTATTATCTATGATGTATGAAATGTCAATATTGATGACTCATTCGTGCGCTTTTGGTGGTAGGAACTGACCCTTCTTCAGCTATAAATAGGATCCCTCACTTCAACACACGCCACTTGAGCATCATTCTATTGTATAGACTAGTTCTCCTAGTTCCTTAGTGGAGGTTAGGCTGTAGAGTGGAGCCTCTAGTCCCAAGTACAAATTGGGAAAGGTATGGCTCATGTATGTTTTCTTGTATTTGTGACTTTTTGCATAATAAAGATATTACCTTTAGTCTTCTTTTATTCATATATATGGATGTAGCGTTTCTTGTTTTATTGTGGATTCCATGTATGTGGTAGGAGTAGTCTTTATGATTATGACATAACAATATTATTCTATCATCATAAACCCTACAAACCCCCACTATAGTCTAATAAGTTATGATATGATCATGTTGATATGAATACTTATGGAATGTCTCAACATTGGTTCAACGATGTTTAGGTTAGTCATTGCCTTAAGATGGCTTGTGTCATGACTCTTAACGTATCTACTTAATATGCTAGCATGGTGCTAGGGTAGTTAAGTAATGTTGGATGTTTTGTAGACCCACATATTGAAGAGGTAGACAGTAGGTGGTGACAACCCTATTTGTCCTTGTAATCCTTCACGTTTGGCTATGCCACAGGCTCAATGCAGGAGTCGTCTTAGTATTGCTAGGGGTAAACCCATGCCCGATGTGCCGAACAACTTAGCATAAGGATTTACAATGACATGCTCATTAGTATGTAACCTAGGCTATGTATATGTATATTAGAAGCATTGTAGGAACAACTCCCCAACTCTTAGTCTAATCTCCATTAGGACCCATTTACCCTTTAGAATAGATTGCTTAGGTGTGCGTCACACTACCCATATTATCAAATTACCCCTGTCTTAATAATTAATTAGTATACCATAGCTTTATCATAAGAGTAGTATCTACTGTACTCCATTGACTTCCTTTGGGATAAATACAATACCCTTCAGAATACTCTTGGGTGAAATACTAAACGATAGTTTCCATGCGCTTGCCGATTTTTATCTATGATGTAATAAATGTCAACAAGCATTTCTGGCGCCGTTGCCGGGGAAGGCAAAGGAACAACTCCCCAACTCTTAGTCTAATCTCCATTAGGACCCAGTTACCCTTTACAATAGATTGCTTAGTTGTGTGTCACACTATCCACATTATCAAATTACCCTTGTATTAATAGTTGATTAGTATCCCATAGCTTGATCATAAGAGTAGTGTCTACTTTACTCCATTTCCTTCCTTTGGGATAAATACGATACCCTTCGGAATACTCTTGGGTGAAATGCTAAACAATAGTTTCCATGCGCTTGCAAATTTTTATCTGTGATGTAAGAAACGTCAACAAGCATTTCTAGCGCTATTGCCTGGGAAGGCAAAGGAAGTGAAGGATATGTATCACTTGTGATTAAGCTATAGGTACTAATAGTTATTAGATAGGATTACCCTTGTTTGTTTTCTCCTTTTGTGTGAAAACAGGGTAGTGTTGGCTAAGACATTTCATGGGATGGCCAACAAGGATGCAACTACTCAACTACAAGATGATTCAAGGCATACCTTAACAAATGTATGCTAGGCAACACCATTTCCTTTCATGGAAGAATTTCTGCTTCCAGTAGGAGCTAAAGTCATACATCCCCAAGCTTGGGGGGGGGGCTCCAAGACTTATTCTTGGTTTGCCTCCATCGTGGGGTGGATAGTTGGCCCTCCATCCAACGCTCATGGCATGGGTTGGCTCCACTAATCCATGACCTTATTCGTAATGGAGCGGAAGGAGCCCTATTCTCATTCATCATGGATGAGAATATGGTCCCTACTCAAGGGGTGGATTGAAGAATGCTCCAGTTCCCCTAGCTTGGCATGCATGCCATTTAACAAGGTGCACATGCTAGCTATGTAACTACACCTTCCATTGAAATATCATGAAGATCAAGCAATTGGAGAAGTGTTTGGATGATCCAAGCCATGTATATTCACATGGTTTGTGAAAATCCATGTAACCATGGATTTCCCTACCTTGAAGTATTTTGTACATGGCCAAGCAAGAAATCATGACAACATCCACATGAAGACCTTGGCCAAAGACAAGAAACATCAAGAGCATTCAAGATCCAAGATATTCTACAATCACTTGTTGGGATTCCTACCCTTCGACCAAGCCTGTGCAACCTAAGGAAAATGACATTGTGGACGAAGCATTTCTTGTTTGATTGTGGAGTCCACATGTCATCATGCCCACGAAAGTCTTTGACCTATGATTAAAGTATGGTTAACTCAAAGGAACATCAAGAAGGTTGAAGTGGCACCCCAAAAGAAGTACAAGCCTGACCATGCTCACGAAAGAATATCTTCAAAAGGGAGAAGTTGTCACTACACATGTGGTCCACATGTACAACTGACATGCCAAAATATTGGCATGACAATTAAGAGAAGCTGTCCACATCTTCAACTCCGGGATTCGACAACAAATCATCGCACTAAACTGGACGGAGGTAAGTCCCACTCATCGGACTTCAAAATTTCGATGAGTCTTTGCCGGTAGGTTAATTGGTAGTGATCTCACATTTGATTTCCCAATTGCATATTTAAAATTCACATCAATCTTTGCATTTGCATTTAGCATGTTTGAATTTTCACACTTGCATGTTGGAATGTAAAATTTCCAACCATCATAAAACTAAAATTTTGAATTAGGAAACAAATTTACTTGAATTCATCTTCCTAATTCAAAAAAATATTTCCGTTAATATTCAATGGATTTGCAAGTTGTTTCAAGTTGGGAAAAATAATTTGACAAAGGGTACAACATTCTTTTGAGCTAACGTAACCCGTTTTCATGTTGTTTTGTTTGTTCTTGATTTTAATGTAGCCAGTACAAAATTTGTAGAGAGGTTGGAAGGCCTCATCAACCGCATAGCCCTCCAATCTCATTTTGAGTTCATGGTGGAGGAATTCCCAAGATGGTGGCTCAATGGAGGATCAAGATGAAGCTCATTCAACTCCAACCTCAACTTGGCAGAAGACATTGAACATGAAGGCTACACCAAAATTCATGGTTGTGAGTTTCTCACACAAGGACCTTCAACTCGGACTGCTTTTCAATTGAGGTACAAGTTTAAATTTTCCGTCGTTGGAATTATATTAGGATTGATTGATTTTTGCTTACATTGGTACGGAAGGTTTACACCTTCTCATCATTCAATTCTTATGCATCCTCACGAGAGTAAGAGTTGGCATTGCTCTTTTTGATTCTTCAAAAAGGAATGTCACCTTACTTAGGAACAAATTTAAACAAGTATCTAGAATTTTATAAGCATTGCTAAAATTGACTTAGACATTTTCTGCCTATGTAATGCTTATGGAATTACTTAATGGTTGAATTGGTATGTAGCAACCTAGGAATAGTGACGTCCATAATTCTGATTTGAAACTCATTCTTGCATGGATCACTAAATTTCGATTCCTAGGCAAGAAATTAAAAATGTTCAGAAGCATAAAATTGAGTATCTTGTTTGCCATGATCCAAATGATAACATTTGCTCTTGTGTAAAAAACTATGATGGTTAGAAAATTTACAAGGTAAAGAGATCCATATATTGTATTTATATCACTTGCATTGTTATGAGTAGGAGCTTTAGAAAATGTGCAAATTGATTTATCCAAAAAGCCCCACTCTTATCAATGAATAATACATTGTTCATGGATACACTTGAATTTGAACCCAATGCATCTTTGATTTTTATCTTCCCCGTACGTACAAATGAAAATTAGGTTACCTTACCCAAAAATTCATTTGTACAAGTATCGAGAGCTAGCCATCCTTTTCTATCATAGAGGAGAAACTTGTAGGAGTAATATTACTAAGCAGGCATTCAAAGATCCGATTGTTGGATACTCTAAGAGGATTCCATTTCAACATCTCTTAGCCAAGGAGTAAATTAGGATGGTTGCTACCCATCGGAAATTAAGCTCGAGGTACAACCATAACTATACGAGGCAAGAGATTTGACATGGAAACCCTCCATGAGCAACCAATGGGCTGCTACGAATATGTGAGAGCATTATGGTCTCAACTATTCTAAGCACTCATTCAAGCTCAAGGGAATTGCCACTATCATTGGGTGTAAGATATTCCTTTGGGGCTAAAAGGTATGATGCACCTTAACCTATAATGACAAGATCACATCCAATGTATATTGAGTTGTTCCTATGTGGCTAGAAAGTATTTTGTACGTTAGCCAAGGAACAATGGATCACACTCAACCCATGTTGAGTGCACGTCATCCCTTTGATGTTATAGGTATGTTGTATCTTAGCCAAGGAATAACGGAACATACTCAACACATGTTAGGTACAAGTCACTCCTTTGTGGCTAAAGGTTATCATTACCATAGCCAAGGAATGATGGATCACACCTAATGCATGAGAGGTACAAGTTATTCCTTTATGGCAAGAAGGTATGATACACCATAGCTAAAGAATGATGGAACACACTCAACCATGTTAAGTGCACATAATTCCTTTTTAGCTAAAGGTTATCATTACCTTATCCAAGGAATAACATGGTACATCCAACCTATGGAATCCTTGAAGTGTGGATGAGTGACATCGACAACACCCTCCTCGGCAACACTCATGGAAACCATGGAAGGAAACCCAACATCGACACTCGACCCTCCAATGCCAAATCCATGCTGCAACAAGGTTAGGCCAACCTCATGACCTACATCCGTCGTGAGGGTTTCAACCCCTATCACGAACATTGACCAAGAAAAAGCTTGGGGGAGGACCCCCACTTGAGGAAACTTGTATCACACCCCATTTGCATGCCTTTATTTTATTTCTTTCTTTCCACCATATTTGCATCTTTTAAAAAAATAATAACATAGTATAAGTTAGGTTAATAAGATAAAGGATGTGTGGTAAGAATATATTTACTTTGCATAAGTTGAAATGATGAATAGTTGCTCTGTTTTATTTTCTCTAGTCCCTTGCATACAACTTAGTATTCTCCAAGTATTGAGTTTATTGGCTTAGAATATTCTTCCCTTAAACTTGGAATTTGTGGGTAGCAAAAGATAAGTCCAATTCTAGGTTGTTGTGGGATATGATATAGTGATAAGAGCTGCTAATATCGTAGTTGAAAGTGAAACTTAATTTCTCGAAGAAAAATTAAAATGGGAGTTCCTTATTTGATATAAATTCCTACCAAAGCCATACGATGATTTGAATTACATAAACCCTATACATATGGTATTTGCCTTCACATTGATCCAAGTCAAACTAGTGTAGACCTATGTGAGAATCTTTTCATGCATTTAAGACAGAGATTACACAGGCACATGCTAAGCTTCTACACTAGAAGTTAGCAAAATTCTATCATACCATTCCACCACCAAAAAGAACTTTGTTCACCCTCGTATCTATCTATCTATCTTATCTTTCCTTTTCATACCACCACCACATATATGGAGCAGCCCACCATTCTTTTATATTCTGCCCCATAGGGCAAGTTCTGTGAGCCACCGCCTTCGATGGAACCCATTTGTTCTACTAGCTATGAACTTTGCCTTGGCTTTATAGCAAAGGTTCTGGAGCAATCCTTCTTAGGAATGGATTGTGAAAATCCTTACCACCATCTAAGAGAGTTCGAACAATTGTCTTCATGCCTTCTAATCAAGGGTAAGACACAAGAAACTCTCAAATGGAAGTTGTTTCCTTTTTCCCTTAAGGAAAAAGCCAAACAATTATACGACCACAACGTTGGGAAGACAAATGAAAATTGAAGAGAATTACTAGACAGATTTTGTCTTGCTTTCTTTCCAAATGCTCGAATTGTTTCCTTGCGGAAGGAAGTACTATGCTTCCAGCAGATGTAGAAGGAATCCGTAGGTGCAGCTTGGGATAGATTTTCTCTTTTGAGAAATTTCGGCCCAGATTTGTCTATCCCTGATTCGTTCCTTTTGCAACACTTCTATATGGGATTGAACAAAGAGTCTGCACTAAATCTTGACATTATAGCTAGAGGATCTTTCCTCCATAAGACGCCGGAAGAAGGCAAGGATCTTCTAGACCGAATTATAGAAAATTCCTCCTTCATTATGGGTCTTAATGAGCCCCCTCAAGAGGAAATAATTTCAAGACCTGAGGATAAATCCATGTACAAGGAAGAACCTATCCCTTGTTTATCTCGAACCTTGCCGGAGGAATCCTCTTCCGAACCAGAAACTATGAAGGAAGAATAAATTTGACCTTCAATGTTTCCCTTCTACTTCGAGGAAGGGATATTTGAAGATCTTAGAAATACCTCGAAGTAATGTTGCCATAGGAAACCATCATTGCCATTAACTCCACCTGAACCACCCGATGGAGTGTTCATCCAACAAACGATCCAGGAGTTAACCTCTATTCTAAGCAAGGAATGGACTACGGAAGTTGAGCAGTCACCCGAAATTCTTTGGATGACCACATTTTTGGCAACCATTCTATGCTTTATTAGAGGAACACCAATGAAGGTCCTATACAACTCCACTGTTGGAGCAAATCTCATTTTCGACTCTTGTGATCTCGCCATTTTGGTTGATGTGCCGTTGGCACCAACATGTAAATCCTTCCGAGATTCTTTCGGAAACATCCTTGAAGGATGCGTGGTTTTACAACAAGTGTCTATGAGACACAAAGATATTGAGGCAATCCTAGACTTCCATGTGTTCAGAATTCATGATTTCGACATTATGGTTGGGTTTACCATTGAGAAATTTCTCATGGAAATTCCCTTGGAAGGAAGCCTCAATGTCAAACTTGGAGGGAGGAAATTCTCGATTCCTATATTGCATTCCAAGATGAGCCTTTAGAGGAGGTTATAACTCTTCAATTCTTAGCTCCACCTGAAATTGAAGGATAATAAGATTTCATCCAAGAGAAGGATGAATTTCAGGAGGCAATCGAATTGCCAAAAGAAGAGTTCTTTCCAAAACCTCCTTTTGAGTTAAAAATTCTACCTCTAGGCCTACGTTATGCCTTTCTAAATGGCGATTTGGAAGCTCCTTCCATCATAAGTGACAAGCTTTCAGATGATGTGACACTCTAACTCATTGCCATGTTATAAAAACATAGGGCTGCTTCTGGCTATTCATGAGAAGATCTCAAGGGGATTAGTCCAGCGTTATGCACCTATCGCATTCCCATTGACCCCGAGAGTGTCCCCTCAAGGGAACCTCAAAGGTGATTGAATAATGCAATGTGAGAAGTTGTCAAGAAATAAGTCTTGAAACTTCTACATGCCGGGATTATCTACCCTTTTCTTCACAGTGAATGGGTCAGCCCAGTTCAAGTAGTGCCTAAGAAGGGAGGTATGACAGTCGTTCAAAATGAGAAAAATAAATTGATTCCTCAACAAACCGTCACGGGTTGGAGGATGTGCATAGATTATCCAAAACTTAACAAGGCTACAAGGAAGGATCATTTTCCATTGCCCTTCATCGATGAGATGTTAGAGTGGTTGGCAAAACACTCCTACTTTTGTTTCCTTGATGGGTATTCGGGTTACCATCAAATCCCAATCCACCCCGATGATCAAAGTAAGACAACATTCACATGTCCCTATGGAACTTATGCCTACCGGCATATGTCCTTTGCCTCCTGCCTCTTCAAAGATGCATGATATCTATCTTTTCTACCATGATTGAGGAGATCATGGAAGTTTTCATGGACGATTTCTCCGTCTATGGGAAAACTTTTGATCATTGTCTGGAAAATTTAGACAAGGTCTTACAAAGATGCCAAGAGAAGGACTTTGTACTTAATTGGGAAAAGTGCCATTTCATGGTCTGTGAAAGCATCATTCTTGGACACTTAGTGTCCGAGACGGGGATAGAGGTGGACAAAGCAAAGATTGAAGTCATTGAAAAACTTCCACCTCCTATCAGTGTTAAGGGAATCCACAGCTTTTTAGGTCATGCGGGGTTCTATCGGCGATTCATCAAAGACTTTAGACCCGTCACTAACCTATTAGCTAAAAAAATTTCCCTTTGATTTTGATGATGAATGCCTTAAATTATTTGAAACACTCAAAAAAGGCACTCATCTCAGCTCCAATCATTCAACCTCTCAATTGGACGCTGCCATTCGAAATCAAGTGTGATGCTAGTGATTTTGACGTTGGTGCGGTCCTAGGCCAAACCGAAGATAAAAAACATCATGCAATGGCCTACGCTAGCAAAACTCTAACAGGAGCTCAACTCAAGTATGCCACAACTGAAAAAGAGCTCTTGGCTGTAGTTTTTGCTATCTATAAATTTAGGTCCTATTTGGTTGGATTCATGGTCATAGTCTATACATACCATGCTGCCTTGAAGTATTTGCTCACCAAAAAGGATTCTAAACGAAGGCTAATCTGTTAGATTCTTCTACTCCAAGAGTTTGACTTAGAAATCAAAGATAAGAAGGGAGTAGAGAATTCCGTGGCAGATCATCTCTCATGTATGGAAGTCACCCAAACCATTGACATTCCTATCAATGACTTCCTACGAGATGATATGCTTCTCAAGGTGACTGAATCTCACCCTTGGTATGCGGACATCGTGAACATCATGGTCACAGGATACATACCACCAGGGGAAAACAAAAAGAAATTCATCTATGAGAGTCGTGGACACCTTTGAGATGACCCATACCTCTATCGAGTTTGTGCTGATGGCCTTCTTCAAAGGTGCGTCCCATCAATTGAAGCCACCAAGATTATTAAGAAATGCCATGCTAGCCCCTATGGTGGTCATTACGGTGTTTACTTTACCCAGGCAAAGATTCGGCAAAGTGGATTCTATTGGCCTTCTATGTATGAAGATACAAAAGAATTCATTCACAGATGTTGGAAAAGCCAAAAGCATGGAGGAATCTCAGCTTGTAATGCGATGACCCTAACCTATAATCTCCAGGTGGAATTATTTGATGTGTGGTATATTGATTTCATCGGACGTTTCCCTAAGTCCTATGATTGCGAGTATATTCTGGTGGCTATAGATTATGTGTCAAAATGGGTAGATGATTTGCCATGCAAGAATGCTGATTCCAAGCAAGTTAGGAAAATGTTCCATCATATCATTTTCACATGCTTCGGCACTGCCCGTATGGTCATAAGTGATGGAGGGTCTCATTTAATAGATAAGACCTCCTGGAACTTTTTGAGGGAGCTTGGTGTCCAGCATAACATTGCTACCCCTTACCACCCACAAACAAGTGGTCAGGCAGAAACATCTAATAGGAAAATTAAGAATACTCTGCAAAAGACTATCTTGGAAATGGGAACGAGATGGAAGCATAAGCTACCTGATGCATTGTGGGCATACCGTACTACCTACAAAACTCCCATCGACATGTCTCCTTTCCAACTTTTCTATGGGAAGACTTGTCATATTCCTGTAGAGTTGGAACATAAAGCCTATTGGGCCATTAAGCGATGGAACATGGACCTTCACGAAGCAGGAAAACACCGATTGAAGCAACTCTCCGAGTTGGAAGAGTGGAGAGATAAGACGTACCATAGTGCCAAAATTTACAAGGAAATAACTAAGAGGTGGCACAATAACAGCATTACGCCTAAAGAGTTCAAACCTGGAGATAAAGTCCTACTTTTCAATTCTTGGGTTAAACTCTTTGGACATGGGAAGCTTAGATGTAAATGGGAAGGACCCTTCACTGTAGTAGAAACCTCATCCCATGGAGCAATCACACTACAAGGTGATGATGATCAGCTATTTAATGTGAATGGGCACCAACTCAAATTATTTCTTGACTCTTAAGACGAGGAGGAAAAATAAATTGACGTGATAAATCTTATTGATTTTCATGCCGTTTCTTTAAATTCTGTCTCAATTCTCTACGTCCAATTAATGGGCCCAATCAATTATTCATCTATGGGACCCATTAATCCAACCAACAAAAACTTAGCCCGAACAGAGCCAGGAAGGGTTCGGCCAAACTCTAGGTTCAGCCGACCTCCCCCTTGCACCGTTAGCTTTCTGTTTTCTCGTGCAAACTCTCCCGACGTATCCCAACAAGACTCTCGGTGCTATCGTGCTTTCCCCACTTATATATTTACGGGCACGGAGAGGAGAAACTTGCACCATCCAGAAAAAAAATCATCTCCTGTTCTTCCCATCCAAGTCATGGCTGACAAGAAAATTGTGCCTCATCCCCACTCTAGCTCAACTTTCAACCTGAGCGGAGACATCACGCTGGCCAACGACAAGTCCCCCTGGCTTTGGAGTCCGTCATGGCATTAGATGCCATACCTCTTGCCATGATCCTACCACTGACGATGACTCTGCGTTGGCATAGCACCACACCTTGTGGTGCTGCACGGTCGCTATCCCATTCGAGGACGCCCATGAAGTCGACAACGCCTGCACATCGTCCAACTACGGCTGGCCTTAAGTCAGTCAAGACCCATATTTTTCCAAAAAGAGACGAGTTTCTCCCAACGCTGCAGACTGGCGAGGAGTTCATGTACACTATAAAGACCAAGGACGGTGACGTAGTGAGTCACCACTACAAGTCACCTACGCGTACCTCGTCTGAGCGTGTGGGAGACCGCCTTATTATCCATGTGGTGCGCAAGCCTGAAGGAGGCTATGAAAAAGGATTTTTCAATCAAATGGATAATTTGGCGATAGAGGAATCGACGGGCTCATCACCCTCCAAGATTAGGCGTCACCTCTTGCCACCTGCCATCAGACGGCCACCTGGACAATTTGAGGACAGCTACGGAAAATCTCCTTGTGCCCCTGAAGTGGCACAACTTTCTAAGGAGTTACCTTCTCTCCGATTGGAGAACAAGAAGCTGTCAGACTTAGTGGATGAAGTGCGCATTGAGAGGGCAAAACTGAAGGATGAACACATATCCCTCAAGGAGGAGATTGATGGTGTTCATCGTGGCATGGGCGCCAAGCTGCAACACATATGCAATGCCGTCGGAAAGGCCAATATCTACAAAGCTCCATAGTTTAGATGTCCTGACCGTACAGGATGCTTACTAGCTTAGTTTAGTTCCAAATTTTTATTTCATTAAATTTAGATTGGATAATGTAAGCATCCCCATATTTTGAGTTCAATAAAGTGAACTTACAAATTCAGATAACCTGGTGTAGTTCTCCATTTAGTTTATTTGTGTTGAGTAAAATAATTTAGGGAAAAAGTGTGGGGGAGGTACCCCAAATTCGCGAAATCCCTACGTGCAAAAATAGCATTGAATCTCGAAACATGTTGCAACAGAACATACGACTCGACACGTTGAAACAGAGCAGCAGAAAGGCCAGAAGGGGGTCGGCCGAACCCCCTGGACGGCCGACATGGTATGGGCCCCAGACGGCTCCGTTTCGCTCCACAAATTCTGTTTTGAGCTCTTACTCCTAAATATGCATGTTACGTTACTGTTTGAGTTGATTTAATATTTAACATTGAATATGTGAGATCAATTCAACTCAACAGTTACAATTTAAAACTTGGTAGTCAAAAATTTGCTTGAGCTACAAATTTGAATACTTTATATTTCGATCTACTGCCTAATTTATGATTCCCACAAGCAAAATAGGAAAAAAACACACCATCTAAGTATTTGACTAGTCTGATATGTAAATGAGTTATTTGAGGAGATATTTCTTTGCTTGAAATTGATTTTGATGTTTGCACAATTTGGAGTCTTGAACTTTGCCTGATTCTCTCGTTGGAAATGTACCCACCAAGGCCATATGATACAAATTCCTGAAAACCACATGCATATGACACTTTGTTTTTTATTTAACTTTGTCAAACTCATGACCCAATTGAGTGACATGCATGAACCTTTTGACTTAGAAATTCTTGTGCACCTTATTCATGCAAAATTTCTCACATTGAGAATTTGCATCCACCATTCATCCACCCAATATAGAAACTACATACATTTTAGTCATCAATTTCTCTCTAGAAAAATAAAAGGAGTAGAAGAAATGGCCACGAAAAAAAAGAGAGAGAAAAAGAAAAGCATCTACTCTTTAAAAAAAGAAGTATACCAAAAAAAAAGAGAAAAAAAGAAACTAGCCATGTTTCATCCTTAAAGAGAGAAAACACTGGAGTCCACCTTTATCTATTCCATTCATACACACAAGGATTTTCTTGTCAATTTGTTTGTTGCATAAATCTCTCATAGGATCAAGTTTTTGATTTAGTAATACATGAATTGCAATGTGTGCCATAATTAGCTCTACCAATCTCCAGATATAGCCATATTTAGTATAGGACCAAAATTGGCACACCATGCCAAGGTGAGGATGAAAACACTTTGAGAGACTTGAGAGATTCTAAATGAGATATAAGGGCAATTGTTTCTTTGACCTTTCAAATATAGCAAATTGTCAGATCATTTTGGCAGGGGAAGATCCAAGAGAACTACATTCCAACCATTCCACTCTTCAAACACCCAAGATTGATGTGATAGCCACATTCCACAGAGGGAATTCAAGAATTGAGGTATGAGTTGAAATCTCTACTATTCTCTTTTTCTAACTTATAGCAAATTTATGACATCACCTTAGTTCTTTTTCTTGCCTTCACTTGAGGACGAGCAAAAGGCTTAGTGTGGGGAAGTTTTTTGACGGTCCTTAAGTGCCATACATACACCGCCAATTCACCTCATAATGTGTACAAAAGAGAAACACAACATAGTGGTAGGGCTAAAAACTAACCAATTCCACAAGTGTTGGTGTTTATTTATATACAACTTAATTTAAACAATTCAAATAAATGCAGGGAGTAATCCATAAAATTGGATTTTGATGAATCACGCGAGGCCACATGTTATCACATGGATCAAATGGCCCACAAACAGAAGTATCTGAGGCCATCCAATGGTATATCAACCATATCAGTCAATGGGACCCACCGGGAAATCACCCCGCGAAAGCACAACAAAAATGGTCAACATTTATATTCAGCCGACTAGGGGGTTCGACCGAACCCTGCCTGGCGCCAAACTCGGTCAGCTTCCACGTGTCGACTCCCTGTGATGCCCTGATCACGATGAAGACTAATTCGCGTGCATTTTGTGGCGGGAACCGACCCTTCCCCACCTTATAAAAAGAACCTCGCACCTCACATCATACACACACAACAAAAGTTGAGAATAGAATACCACTCCAAAGATTTAGATTAGTCCTAGAGGCTGCCAAGTAGAAGGAGAGTGTGCTGAGAGTTTAGGAGAAGGAGGCTTGGGCTTGTCAAGTCCCTCTTCTACACTTGTATCCCTACACAGGTGTACTCGAATCAAGGAAGCCCTTTGCGAATTCAATTAAAGTTTGATTCTCAATTCATAGTAGATTGCACAAGTAGTTACTTGTAAGTTCATTGCTTTAATTTATTAGAGGCTCTAGTTGTATCTTTGTGTTCGAAACAACTAGAGCTATGATTAAGAACGTAAGTGTGGTGCTTAGGTTAGAAATCACCAGCGAATATCGCGTAGACCCACAGATGGAGGAGGTAGGCAGTAGGTGGTGATAACCCTATCTGTCCTTTGTAATCCTCCACATTCGGCTATGACATAGGCTCTTGGCGGAAGTCGTCCTAGTATTGCTAGGGGTATACCCGCGCTCGAAGCAAGCAGTTACCGCAAGTTCTTTTTTATTAGAATCAATACTTTGAATTCCTCTCTCTTCCTTGTCTACAAAACAACTTTTTGCCCTTGGGTGAATTAGTTCATAAGATTACACACATGTTCCTTGGATTCGATATCCTTGGAATACTCTCTTAAGGAGAAGTGCTACGTGACAGTTTTCGTGCACTTGCGAATTATTATCTATGACATAAGAAACGTCAACATTGATGACTCATTCGCGCGCGTGCTTTTGGTTGCGGGAACCGACCCTTCTGCCGCTATAAATTGGACCCCTCACTTCAACGCACACCACTTGAGCATCATTCTATTGTATACACTGGTTCTCCTAGTTCCTTAGTGGAGGTTAGCCTATAGAGAGGAGCCTCTAGTCCCATGTCCAAATTGGGAAAGGTACGGCTCATGTATCTTTTCTTGTATTTGTGACTTTTTTGCATAATAAAGATATTATCTTTAGTCTTCTTTTATTCATATACTTGGATGAAGTATTTCTTGTTTGATTGTGTATTCTATGTATGTGGTAGGAGTAGTCTTTATGATTATGCCATAACAATATTATTCTATCATCAGAAATACTACAAACCCCCAATATAATCTAGTTAGTTATGATATGATCATGTTGATATGATTAACTTCTGATATGTCTCAACATTGGTTCAACGATGTTTAGGTTAATCATTGCCTTAAGATGGCTTGTGTCATGACTCTTAAGGTATTTACTTAATATGCTAGCATGGTGCTAGGGTAGTTACTTAACGTTGGATGTTTTGTAGACCCACGGATTGAAGAGGTAGGCAGTAGGTGGTGACAGCCCTATTTTTCCTTGTAATCCTCCACGTTCGGCTATGCCACAGGCTCTTTGCTAGAGTCGTCTTTGTATTGCTAGGGGTAAACATGTGCCCGATTTGTTGAACAACTTAGCATAAGAATTTACCATTGGCATGCTCATTAGTACGTAACCTAGGCTATGTATATGTATATTAGAAGCATTGTAGGAGCAACTCAAAAACTCTTAGTCTAATCTCCATTAGGACCCATTTACCCTTTTAGAATAGATTGCTTAGGTGTGCGTCACACTACCCATATTATCAAATTACCCCTATCTTAATAATTAATTAGTATACCATAGCTTTATCATAAGAGTAGTATCTACCGTACTCCATTGCCTTCCTTTGGGATAAATACAATACCCTTCAGAATACTCTTGGGTGAAATACTAAACGATAGTTTCCATGCGCTTGCCGATTTTTATCTATGACGTAATAAATGTCAACAAGCATTTCTGGCGCCGTTGCCGGGGAAGGCAAAGGAAGTGATGGATAGCTATCACTTGTGATTAAGCTATATGTACTAATAGTTAATACATAGGATTACCCTTGTTTGTTTTCTCCTCTTGTGTGAAAATAGGGTAGTGTTGGCTAAGCCATTTCATGGGATGGTGAACAAAGATGCAAGTACTCAACTACAAGATGATTCAAGGTGTAATTTAACAAATGTTTGCTAGGCAACACTATTGCCTTTCACGAAAGAATTTCAGCTTCCACTAGGAGCCAAAGTCATCCATCCCCACGCTTGGGGGTGGCTCCAAGAGTTCTTTTTGGTTTGCCTCCATCGTGGGATGGATAGTTGGCCCTTCATCCAACACTCATGGCATGGGTTGGATCCACTAATCCATGACCACATTCGTACTAGAGCTGAAGGAGCCCTAATCATTCATCATGGATGAGAATATAGTCTCTACTCAAGGGGTGGATTGAAGAATGCTCCAGTTCCCTTAGCTTGGCATGCGGACCATTTAACAAGGTGCACATCCTAGCTATGGAATTACACCTTCCATTGAAATATCATGAAGATCAAGCAATTGGAGAAGTGTTTGGATGATCCAAGCCATGTATATTCACATGATTTCTGAAAATCCATGTCAACTTGGGCCACTTGGGGAATCATTTCCCTAAGACCCATTAGGATTCTTCCTTTCAAACAACAACTCCAATTCCTAACACCTACAAGGAGGTCAAGGGTGGAATCAACATCACTCTTGTAATGAAGGAAGCTATGGGGTTTGCAAGG
Source organism: Tuctoria greenei (assembly GCA_036927565.1). Lineage (NCBI taxonomy): Eukaryota > Viridiplantae > Streptophyta > Magnoliopsida > Poales > Poaceae > Tuctoria > Tuctoria greenei. Next base: position 138,659,992 of record JAYESD010000007.1, read on the forward strand.
GATTTAAGTTCAAATAGCCTACCTTGAAGTATCTTGTACATGGCCAAGCAAGAAATCATGACAACATCCACATGAAGCCCTTGGCCAAAGACAAGAAACTTAAAGAGCATTCAAGATCCAAGATATCCTAAAATCACTTGTTGGGATTCCTACCCTTCGACCAAGCTCGTGCAACCTAAGGAAAATGACATTGTGGACGAAGCATTTCTTGTTTGATTGTGGAGTCCACATGGCATCATGCCCAAGGAAGTCTTTGGTCTATTATCAAAGTATGGGTAGCTCAAAGGAACATCAAGAAGGTCGAAGTGGCACCCTAAAAGAAGGACAAGCCTCACCATGCTCACGAAAGAATATCTTCAAAAGGGAGAAGCTGTCAATACATCAACAAGTCTCCATCAAGACGACAGAGAGGCTAGGTCCATCATGTGGTCCACATGTACAACTGACATGCCAAAATATTTGCATAACAATTAAGAGAAGTTGTCCACATCTTCAACTCCAGGACTGGACAACAAATCATCACACAAAATAGGATGGAGGTAAGTCCCTCTCATTGAACTTCAAAAATTCGATGAGTCTTTGCCAATAGGTTAATTGGTAGTTATCTCACATTTGATTTCCCAGTTGCATATTTGAAATTCCCATCAATCTTTGCATTTGAATTTAGCATGTTTGAATATTCACACTTGCATTTTGGAAAGTAAAATTTCCAACCATCATAAAATTAAAATTTTGAATTAGGAAACAAATTTATTTGGATATAAACCTTGGGCGTAACATCTTGAATTCATCTTCGTAATTCAAACCAAAAATATTTCCCTTAATATTCAATGCATTTGCAAGTTGTTTTAAGTTGGGCAAAAGAATTTGACAAAGGGTACACCATGCTTTTGAGCTAACGTAACCCGTTTTCTAGTTGTTTTGTTTGTTCTTGATTTTAATGCAGCCAGGGCAAAATTTGTAAAAAAGGTTGGAAGGCCTCATCAAGTGCATATCCCTCTATCAATCTCATTTTGAGTTTATGGTAGAGGAATTCCCAAGATGGTGGCTCAATGGAGGAGCAAGATGAAGCTCATTCAACTCCAACCTCAACTTGGAAGAAGACATTGAACATGAAGGCTACACCAAAATTCATGGTCATGAGTTTCTCACACAAGGACCTTTAACTCGGACTACTTTTCAATTAGGTACAAGTTTAAAATTTTCAGTCATTGGAATTTCATTAGGATTGAACGATTTTTTCTTACATTGGTAAGGAAGGTTTACACCTTCTCATGATTCAATTCTTATGCATCCTCACGAGATTAAGAGTTTGCATTGCTCTTTTTGATTCTTCAAAAATGAATGTCACCTTAATTAGGAATAAATTTAAACAGTTATCTAGAATTTTATAAGCATTGCTAAAATTGACTTAGACATTTTCTGCCTATGTAATGCTTATGGAATTACATAATGGTTGAATTGGTATGTAGCAACCTAGGAATAGTGATGTCCATAATTCTGATTTAAAACTCATTAATGCATGGATCACTAAATTTTAAATTCCTAGGCAAGAAATAAGAAATGTTCAGGAGGATAAAATTGATAATCTTGTTTGCCATGATCCAAATGATAACATTTGCTCTTGTGTAAAAAACTATGATGGTTAGAAAATTTACAAGGTGAAGAGTTCCATATAGTGTATTTATATCACTTGCATTGTTATGAGTAGGAGATTTAGAAAATGTGCAAATTGATTTATTCAAAAAGCCCCACTCTTATCAATGAATAATACATTGTTCATGGATACACTTGAATTTGGACCCAATGCATCTTTGATTATTATCTTCCCCGTACGTACAAATGAAAATTCGGTTACCTTACCCGAAACTTCATTTGTACAAATATCGGGAGCTAACCATCCTTTTCTATCATAGAGGAGAAGTTTGTAGGAGTAATATTACTATGCAGACATTCACAGATCCGATTGTTGGAAACCCTAAGAGGATTCTATTTCAACATCTCTTGGCCAAGGAGTAAATTAGGATGGTTTCTACCTATGGGAAATTAAGCCTAAAGGTCAACCATAACTATTCGAGACCGGAGATTTGACATGGAAACCCTCCAAGAGCAACCAATGGGCTGCTACGAATATGTGAGAGCATTATGCTTTCAACTATTATAAGCACTCATTCAAGCTCAAGGGAATTGCCACTATCAGTGGGTGTAAGTTATTCCTTTGCGACTAAAAGGTATGATGCACCTTAACCAAGGAATGACAAGATTACATCCAATGTATATTGAGTTGTTCCTATGTGGCTATAAGGTATTTTACACCTTAGCCTAGGAACAATGTTTAGGGCACATCAGCCCTTTGATGTTATAGGTGTAAGGATCAAAATGCCCAAGAGGGGGGGGGTGAATTGGGCTTTCTTTCAAATTTTAAGGCAATTTAAAACGAACTACTTAAGCCCAATTCCCAATGCGGTTCTAACTATGCAATCAACGTAAATATAACTTGTAAAGCAAAGATTGCATAATGTAAAGAGAGGTAGAGAAATGCAAACGCTAGGGGACACGAAGGTTTATCCCGTGGTTCGGCAAGATCGCAAGGATCTTCCTACATCCACGTTGTGGCACCCACCGAAGGGTTTTGCCACTTCCAATGTCACCGAGACAATGGAGTCTTCACTAATCTTCTCCGTTCGCCATCTCCGGCAAGGTGGAGCTCAAGCCTTGTACAACCTTCGATGTTCCGGGCTTCCACACACACCTTGGCAAGCTCCGGAATGATCTTCTTCAACTCCTCACTAGCCTAGAGAGTTCAATCACAAAGAAAGAACGCACACAAGCTTCTCTCTAGCCTATTACAAATGATCTAAAAGTGTGGAAATGTATGCTCTATAGTCTTGAATGCTCTTGGATGTGTAGTGGGCTTCAGGTGATCAAGACTTGTCGAAATGACTGGGTTAGAGGGGTTTTATAGCCATCTTAACCATAAATAGCCGTTGGAAAAGTAGGCTGACAGAACTTTACTGTGCACACCGGATGATCCGATGTCTCCCCTCTAGTTATCATTGGTGTAATTACTTTGGCTGACGTCACTGTGTCAGATATTACCGTTATTAGACCGATGTTACCCCCAGTCTTCTCATCGGATGATCCGGTGGCTCTTCCTCCAGAATTTGCTTGATCTTGATGCTTACTGGAGTGATCAACCGATGTGTGTAATTCTGCATATCGGATGATCCGGTGCTTCACTTGTTCCAATTGTACTGCAAACTGTATTGATGCACCGATGTTGTTGAGCCCTCCACATCGGATGATCCGGTGAGTTCATCTGTCTGAGGTCTTTTTCTTCAGTTGAATCAACTCGACCGATGTGTTCATTTTGGAAATCATCGGTTGATCCGGTGAGTTGATTTTGTTTGCTTCGAGTTGTTTTGAGTGAATCTTTTGTGTCTTGCTCGAATGACCTCTTAGACCTTTGTTCCACATGGCTCTCTGATGATTCTTAAGCATTGTATGTTGTCAATTTTTCATTGAGTGACTTAGACATAGAGCCTTCACATCTTGTCTTTATCTCATGAGTTTGATCTCGAAAGTTGAGTATCTATGGGTCTCCAATGACATGATCATTTCATCTTATTGAGTGTTCATGGGGACCTTGCATTCACAAATTCATTAGTAAAGTTCAATGGTTGTCATTAATCACCAAAACCATACTACATGAGGGGGGCCTAGATGCTTTCAATCTCCCCCTTTTTGGTGATTGATGACAACACAATAATCAAAGCGCAATAGTAATGAATTTGATAGAATAAACCATAAAAAATATGCAATGAATACGGATGTTACACTTGAAGCTTTAAACATCAATTAATAACACAAGTGTGAATTCAAAGAGATCATAATCATAGATAAACATCAAATGAGTTCAAATGATTAAAAACTCATGGAAATAGGTTCATTACACACCAAGAAGTAGCAAATACGCAAATACAATAAAGATAAGCAAAGATAAGCAGGACTCGACTCCCCCTAACACTAGGACTCCCCCTGACTCTCTAAATCTTCTCCCCCTTTGGCATCAAGACACCAAAAAGGGATCCGAGCGCCTACGGACCCTGAGAGCTGGGCGCGATGACAAACTGGTCACCGCCGCTGTCGTTGGAGCTGCTGGCCGGAGTAGCAGAGGAGGGTGCTGCCGGAGCCGAAGGTGCCACCGTCGGTGCCTGCTGAGGAGGAGGTGCTGGAGCAGGGACACTGGTGACGGAGGCCGGCGTCTGAAGAAACAGAGACGTGGCCGGCAGTGGGGAGTGAAGAGGAGCACCAGGAGCCAACAGCGGGGACATGCTGAATGAAGGGATCAGAGTGGAGGGAACTGGAGCCACTGGTGCAGTAGTTGGAGCCAAGACGGGAGGCGGAGGAGCTACTCCAGGCAGCTGCGATGGGAGGGCGATCCCGGTCTTGGTGTAGAGGTTGGTGATCAACCCCAGGATTACCATCATCGCCTGCTGCGTCTGCTGCTGCTGGTCCAGAGTGCGCTGGTGCATCTGTTCGATGAGCCCCGTCAACCGGTCAGTGTCTTGACACCTCTCACGGGCGATCTAACGCTGCATCTCCTGCTGCTGCTGGTGGAGCTCAAGAAGATGTGCAGCCTGCTCCGCGCGGGCCTGTTCTGCGGCCAGCCTGTCTAGCCTCTGCTGCTCGACCATCTGCTGGAGGAGCGAAGTCAGCTCAGATGGTTGCGTGACCTGCGCCTCAGTGACGGGAGGTGGAGTGGGTGGTGGCGCTGTAGAACCTCCAGCCTCCGCGTCGTGCTGCCGGGGAGAGGGGGGAGGAGGGAAATACTCCTCGACACTGTCGTCAGTGTCGCTCTCTGACCAAATGTGTTGCAGGTCCTCCCCCTGAGCCTCAGCCTCAGCAAGTCTCTCGTCCTCCCGCTCTAGGTCGGACCAATCTTCCTCTGACAGACGGGCCCTGACCTGGCGCTCAACTGGATGACCAAGGCGGCGGTCTCCAGGAGCCGGGGCACGATAGTGACCAAAGCGAGTCACACTCTCGTCAGCAAGTCTGGCCTGTGCTGCATCCCCCTCAGGCACCATCATAGAGCATAGGTAACTGATCCAGTGCCCGTAGACCATCTGCCTCATCATGCCAACCCCATCTGTGATCACGTCTTCTATCTCGCACAGGAGGATGTCCACAATGTCGAAATCCATCCCGTTCATTATGTAGAACAGGAGGGTCTGCTGTAAACTGGTGAATCCCTCCAGGTACCCTGACCTCGGCAGGAGCATGCGGCGCAAGGCGAGGTGCACAATGCGCGCAGCTGGGGTCAGAAGAGCTGGAACTCTCGGCTGGTCCGGAGAGAACGTGGGGCCAAACAGGGACCGGATCTCCTCAAGCTATGGTGCAACCCCTCCAGTAAGTGGCCTCCTTGGTGGATCTGCCTGCCCGTATACCCTCTCGTGCACGCAGGTGTCGTGCAGGTCCAAACCAAGAAGCTGCCCCAATATCTGCCTCGAGAGGTGGTAGTGCTGACCCATAAACATGAAGTCGATCAACCTCCTGCCCTCAGAGATGTACAGGGTCGCGTAGAAGACACGGACCCAATCTTCCACATATGCACTTCTCTCGTAAGCTAGCAGCTGCACCAATCCTTGGTATCTCTCAAAGTATGAATGGACCTCAGTCTCTGCTGCCAATGCAAGCTGCCCCCAGTCCAGGTAGTTATGCTGAAAGAGCTTGTGCCCCCGACGTTTGTAGGTCTCGTAGAGAGACGCCTGGGTGACAGTCCAGAAGCGACTGTCCACAAGAGCCTCTCGGGGCTGTGGGTACCACTCCTCAAGCAGCACGTTCCATCGAAGCTTGCGTAGCTGCTTGGCCTTCATCTTCCGGTAGTCCGTGAGACGGACTCCCTCACCGACACGGACGGTCGTTTCCATCTTGTAGATGGCCCTCTCGGCCTCCCTGTCCTCACGACGGTCGGCAACCGTCGGTCTCGGACAAGGAGCAGCCTCGGTGTGACCTCCACGCGTCCGGGCTGAGCGCCGGCGGAAGAGAGGCTCAACCGGCTCCTCTTCGGCCTCGGACTCGTCGATCACGGGAGGCTGCCTCGGACGAGCCTCGCGGATCCTCAAGGACCCCCCTCGGCCACGCTCACGCTCCTCGGCGGCGCGAGCGGCCATTAGAGCCTTCTTCTCATCCTTTGACAGCTTTTGCTTCTTCGCGGCGGGCTCCGTGATAGCCTTGCCCTTTCCTTTGCGATCGCGACCCATCTTGTTGCAATGGAGAGCTAGGGTTAGCGACGATGAAAAAGAACGACGAAAAACGACGAAGGACGTTGCACGACACGAAGCAAACCTTAGCAACGAGCGATCACGAGCACTAGGGGCGTGAAGATCGACGGGCCGGGAAACCCTAGCGTGGTGGAGATGACCGGAGATGGCGCACGTTGATGGTGGAGAGGGTGGTGCGTGCGTGGAGCGGCTTTGGCGGTGGAAAGAGGCGGCGGCGACGCTTGGGCACGGTGGTGAGCGGCGGCGGCGACGCTTGGGCGCAAGGGTGGAGGAGGCGGCACGGGTGTGCGGCGGCGGCGCTAGGCGGCGGTGCTGCGAGCGGCGGCAGCCGGAGATGGCGGCGGCGGCGCCTAGGGCGGCGGTGGCGGCGGCTGGGTGCGAGGGAGAGGCGGCGGCGCGGTGGTCGACGGGCGGAGGAAGAGGCGGCGGCGCGCGGGCGAGTGAGAGATCGGGGAGAGAGAAAAACGGCGGCTGCGCACGGGTTTAAATAGTGGGTCCCGAACCCTAGCCGTTTTTTACACACCGGATGGACCGATGCTTAACGATGTGGACATCGGTCGAATGCCACAGTAAGGTTTTCCAGAAAAGTGCAATTGACACCGGATGGATCGACGTCTAGGGTTTTGATCATCGGATGAATGGCACAGTAAGGGTATTCAGAAGAGGGAAGTTGACACCGGATGGTCCGACGTTGGATGAAAAAGCATCGGTGGAATTCATCAAGGTTTTAGATTTGTGAGCATCAGATGAACCGATGTTTTTTCTATTTGAACTCATCGGTCGATTTTGGATATTGACTAAACTGGCACTTGGATTTTGAACACCTACTGATCCGATGGGGGAAGGACTTAGGCATCGGATAATCCAATGAAAACTAAACACCAACATCCCATATATGTCCTTTCACCAAACAATCAAACAATGGGAAACACATGTCTTAGGACTTTTTGGGCAACCCCTTACCCCTCAAAAAGCTAATATGCCAATAGCTTGGCTAGACCTTAAAGCAAATGGAACACCGAGAAAAATGGGAGGAAAATATCCAAATGAAATGTAAGGCCCATGCTTTGTGAGGTAGAGTATGAAGACTACTATCTCAATGAAGCATGTTCCTCTAGGCATTAACGCACCTAACATTTTGTTCTTTCCACCTTATATGAGTTGAGATATTGCATTTCAAACAAGTCTCCTTCTCATGAGGTGGGTTCCCCTTTGTGACAATCTACCGTATGCAATGCCAAACAAGTTATAGTGCAAGAAATAAAATGAGTGCAAGTCTATATGGCAGAGATCATGCAAGGCATAAAATAAATCTATCTTGCCAAGTTTAAACCTTCCAAAGGCTTCCTCAGGGAAAACTATTTCTAGCTCGCCCCTATCCTTTGGGAGTTAGACAAGACCTATATGATATGCATCCTTACATGAACATGGCAATTTACATGACGTTAGATGCATCTAGCACATTTAATTCATTTCTAAGTCTAGAAAAGGTTTTATCATCAAGTGGTTTAGTGAAGATATCCGCCAATTGTTCTTCGGATCTAACACCTTGCAAAGAGATGTCTCCTTTAGCCTCATGATCCCGCAAGAAGTGATGGCGAATATCAATGTGCTTAGTGCGGGAGTGTTGAACGGGGTTTCTAGCTATCTTAACCGCACTTTCATTGTCACAAAGGAGAGGCACACAACCAATTTTAATTCCAAAGTCCAAAAGGGTTTGCTTCATATATAGAATTTGGGCACAACATGCACCGGCCGCTATATACTCCGCTTCCGCGGTGGACAAAGCCACGGAATTTTGCTTTTTGCTAGACCAAGATACTAGGGAACGCCCAAGCAAGTGGCACCCACCGGAGGTACTCTTGCGATCCACGCGGCATCCGGCAAAGTCCGAATCCGAGTATCCCAAGAGTTGGAAGGTTGTACCTTTAGGGTACCACAAGCCCATACTAGGGGTGTGCTTAAGATACCTAAGTATCCTAAAGACCGCCTTCTTATACGATTCTTTAGGAGCCGCTTGAAAGCAAGCACATAAGCATACACTAAACATTATGTCGCGCCTAGATGCGGTAAGATAAAGCAATGAGCCAATCATAGAGCGGTAGTGAGATTGGTCAATAGGTTTACCGTCCTTATCCGCGTCGAGATGGCAATTTGTTGCCATTGGAGTGCTTCTTGAGCTACAATCTCCCATCTCAAATTTCTTCAAGATGTCCTTGGTGTATTTCTCTTGGTAGACGAAGGTTCCCTCTTGAAGTTGCTTGATTTGGAACCCAAGGAAGAAGTTGAGCTCTCCAATCATTGACATCTCGAATTCCCTAGACATCATTTTGCCAAACTCATGGCTAAGAGCTTCGTTAGTTGAACCAAAGATAATATCATCAACATAAATTTGACAAATGAACAAATCTCCGTTGATGTCTTTGGTGAAGAGTGTGGTGTCCACCCTCCCGATCTTAAATCCTTGCATGATGAGGAAGTCCCGTAGTCGTTCATACCACGCCCTAGGTGCTTGCTTGAGCCCGTAGAGCGCCTTGTGCAACCTCTACACATGGTTAGGATTCCTCGGATCTTCAAACCCGGGAGGTAGTTCAACATAAACAAGCTCATTAATGCAGCCATTAAGAAAGGCACTTTTCACATCCATTTGATAAAGAGTAATATTATGATGTGAAGCAAAAGCAAGGAGAATACGAATTGCCTCTAACCGGGCGACCGGAGCAAATTTCTCCCCGAAGTCTAGTCCTTCAACTTGCGAGAACCCTTTGGCCACAAGTCTTGCCTTGTTGCGGACCACAACGCCATTTTCGTCTTGTTTGTTGCGGTACACCCACTTTGTTCCGATGACGTTCTTGTCCTTGGGTCGCTCCTCCAACACCCAAACTTCATTGCGGATGAAGTTGTTGAGTTCTTCTTGCATAGCCATCACCCAATTTGGGTCTTGGAGTGCTTCCTCAATGTGAGTGGGTTCTACACACGAAACAAACGAGTAGTGCTCACAAAATGAAGCAACATGGCGGGAACGAGTACTTACGCCCCTTGAAGGACTTCCAATGATTTGGTCCATTGGATGCGCCTTGGAGATGCGTCCATGCCTCATAAGTGGTTGTGAAGCACTTGGCGGTGGTGATGCGTGTTGCTCCTCTTGTGGTTGGACTTGATCATGGACTTCTTCTTCATCTTGATGTTGAATTGCTTGTGAGTCTTGAGTTGGCAATGGATCTTCTTTCTCCTCTTCGTCTACTTGAGGCGCCATGGAGGTGTTGTTGTTGGAACTTGAAGCTCCCCCTTGATCATGGCCCTCTTCAACTTCCGGCTTGATGTCTCTAATGGTCATGTTCTTCATGGCTTCTCGTAGAGGCTCATCATCTATTTCATCATGACCAAAACTCTCCTCTTGGGAGCCGTTAGTCTCATCAAACTCAACATCGCAACTTTCTTCAACTAGACCGGAGGTTTGGTTGAATACTCGATATGCTTTTGAGTTTGATGCATAACCAAGAAAAATGCCAACATCACATCTTCTTTCAAACTTACCGAGCCTTTTCTTGCGGTAGATGTAGCATTTGCACCCAAAGACTCTAAAGTAGGAGATTTTGGGCTTTCTCCCAATGAGAAGCTCATATGGGGTCTTTTGGAGTAGTCAGTGAAGATAGACCCTGTTTGCGGCATGGCACGCCGTGTTGATTGCTTCGGCCCAAAACTTTTCCGACGTGCCGTAGTCATCAAGCATTGCTCTTGCAAGAGTGATGAGGGTTTTGTTCTTCCTCTCAACGACACCGTTTTGTTGAGGAGTGTATGTGGAGGAGAATTCATGCTTCACACCTTCACGGTCACACCATTCCCCAATATTGTAGTTCTTGAATTCGGTGCCGTTGTCACTCCGGACCTTGATAATGGGAAGTTGGAATTCCCTTTGAGCACGGTTGGCGAAGGTCTTGAACACTTCCGGAGTTTCACTCTTGTCACCTAAAAATAGAGTCCAAGCATAGCGAGAGTAATCATCAACTATAACAAGACAATAGAGGTTACCGCCAAGGCTTTGGTATGTGGACGGTCCGAAGAGGTCCATTTGGAGTAGTTCAAGTGGCTTGGAGGTTGACACCATTGTCTTCATTGGGTGGTGTGAAGCAACTTGCTTCCCGGCTTGACAAGCGCTACAAAGTTTGTTCTTTTCAAATGTCACATCCTTCACGCCGGTCACCATCCCAAGCTTGAATGACTTCTTGAGTTTGCTCATTCCAATGTGTGCTATGCATCGGTGCCATAGCCAACCCAAGCTTGTCTTAGTGAAAAGACAAGTGGTTAGGCTAGCATTCTTGTTGGAGAAGTCTACTAAGTAGAGGTGTCCATGCTGAAACCCTTTGAAGATTAGCTCTTTGCTTGTCTCACTACTCACAACAACATCATTTTTGCTAAATGTGCATGTTAGTCCAAGATCACAAAGTTGTGCAATGGAAAGTATATTAAAGCTAAGGGACTTAACATACAACACATTAGAAATGGATAAATCATTAGAGATAGCAATTTTACCTAATCCTATTACCTTACCCTTAGAATTGTCACCAAAAGTGACTTGTTCATGATTACCGGGGTTTTCTATGGTGGTGAACATACCATCATTGCCGGTCATGTGTTGAGTGCACCCGCTATCGAGTACCCAATGCTTTCCTCCGGCTTTGTAGTTCACCTACACACATGAAGTTAATTCTTGACTTTAGGCACCCAAGCCAACTTAGGTCCTTGTATGTGAGATACAAGTGTCTTTGGGACCCAAAGTTGCTTGGGGAGCTTCCCCTTCATGCTCTTCATGTCTTTGCCAATGAACCTAGCTTTCACCTTGCCATTCACTTTGCTAAGAAGATAATAGCGATCATTGAAAATAGATTTGTAGTTAGTAGGCAATTTAGGTGAAGGTCGGTTAGGAAGAGGACACTCCCTTGTGTGGTGACCGGTGACCTCACAATGTTGGCAATAAGAACCAACTTCCTTGATGAAGCTTGTTCTAAGCTCCGGTGAGGGCACCTTTCCTTTGTTGGGCACCGGGAAGGATCCAAGTCCTCTTTTGTTGAAGGCTTTTGCTTGTTGGAAGAGGATTTCCTTGTGCTTGACTTCACCTTTTGAAAGTCTAGCCACACTAGTGCGGAGACTCTCAATTTCTTCCAACAAGTCCTTCTCCCTAGCATTAGCTTTCAAAGACAAAGACTTGTCCAAGACATTAGAGACATGCGAAGTAATGGATATCTCATCATTAAGAGTTTGTTTCTTTGCATCTTTTAACTCTTGGTCAAGCATGTCATGAGCAATGTTAAGTGTTTGGTATTCATGAGTTAGCTTGTTGTGCTCCTCCAAGAGAGTTTGGTGTGCTATGTTGAGCTCATCATTGTCTACCTTGATTTTAATAGTTTCTTCCTCAATTTGCTTGACATGAGATTTGAGCGTGTCATGCTCTTTGAGTATGCTTTCATACTTGTCAAGCAAATCAAGGTTAGCACTCTCAAGTTTATCACGAATTTCTTCAAGAGTTTTAACCTTACTCTTCTCTCTCTTAATGATAGCATGATATTCATTAATCAAAGAAGTTAAATCATCGGGGGAAAGCTCATCATCACTAGAGTCATCACATACCTTGGTGTTACCTTTAGCCATGAGGCACATGGGTGGTGGAGGAAGAGATGAGTCTTCATGGTTGGCAATGGCAAGGCCGGCCAAGCTTTCTTCTTCTTCTTCACTCTCTTCATCACTTGTTTCTTCGTCGGTGACCCATTCATTTGCCTCACACATAAACACCTTTTGTGGACCACTTCTCCTCTTTGGGAAGAGTCTTGCCTTCTTGCCCTTGTCTTGCTTCTTCTTCCCAAAGGCTCTTGGTTTGGGCTTGGCTTCTTCTTCATTATCATCACTTTCTTCAAGCTTGCGTTGCTTGCCTTTGTAGTTCTCTCTCCTTTTGTCCGGTTTTGGACAATCATAGGAGATGTGGCCTTGATCTCCGCAATTGTAGCATATCTTGCGATCGTCTCTTCTTGGTAGAAATGCCTTCTTCTTGGGATCAAAGGTGTATCCCTTTTTGGTGATCTTGGAGTTCAAGCGTGAGAACTTTCTCATCATCAAGGCAAGCTCATCATCGTCATCTTCACTTGACGCTTGCTCTTCTTCACTTGAGCTAGGCTCAACCACCTTCTTCTTCTTGAAGCTTGTCTTCTTGGTGGAGGCCTTTAGAGCAATTGTTTTTTATGATGATTGCTCCATCATCCCAAGTACACTCATCTCATGAGCGTGTATTTCTCCAATGAGCTCCGAAACTTCAATGTTGTTAAGTGATTCCTTTTGGAGCATGGAGTTGATGATGTTGTACTTTGGCTTGGGAAGGAGCATGAGGATCTTGCGGTTAATAAGTCCCTTGCCAAGAGACGCAATATCAAGAGCATTAATTTCCTCAATAAGAACATTTAAGCGTGAAAACATTTCATTAACATTTTCATGAGGAAGCATCTTAAATTCATCATATTTAGCTTTGAGCATGTGATATTTAAGTTCCTTTACACGAGATGAGCCCTCATGGATTTCTATCAAGCAAGCCCAAATTTCACAAGCTTTCTCCTTACTAGCAATCCTAGAGAAGACATCTTGACTTATGCATTCATAAATAGCATTCCTAGCCTTAGCATCCCACTTAACTTGATCACCCACATAGTTAAGTTCTCCAAATCCCGCATGAGTCGCTTCCCAAACTCCGGGGGCAATAGCCTCAAGGTAAGTGCGCATGCGTGCTTTCCAATAGGCAAAATTCTTGCCCTCGAAGATAGGAACCGAACCCCCAACCTTGGCCATTTTTGCTCTCTAGCGGTGAAGCTAGAATGATCCTATGAGCAACCTTGCTCTGATACCAATTGTAAGGATCGAAATGCCCAAGAGGGGGGGTGAATTGGGCTTTCTTTCAAATTTTAAGGCAATTTAAAACGAACTACTTAAGCCCAATTCCCAATGCGGTTCTAACTATGCAATTAACGTAAATATAACTTGTAAAGCAAAGATTGCATAATGTAAAGAGAGGGAGAGAAATGCAAACGCTAGGGGACACGAAGGTTTATCCCGTGGTTCGGCAAGATCGCAAGGATCTTCCTACATCCACGTTGTGGCACCCACCGAAGGGTTTTGCCACTTCCAATGTCACCGAGACAATGGAGTCTTCACTAATCTTCTCCGTTCGCCATCTCCGGCAAGGTGGAGCTCAAGCCTTGTACAACCTTCGATGTTCCGGGCTTCCACACACACCTTGGCAAGCTCCGGAACGATCTTCTTCAACTCCTCACTAGCCTAGAGAGTTCAATCACAAAGAAAGAATGCACACAAGCTTCTCTCTAGCCTATTACAAATGATCTAAAAGTGTGGAAATGTATGCTCTATAGTCTTGAATGCTCTTGGATGTGTAGTGGGCTTCAGGTGATCAAGACTTGTCGAAATGACTGGGTTAGAGGGGTTTTATAGCCAGCTTAACCGAAATAGCCGTTGGAAAAGTAGGCTGACAGAACTTTACTGTGCACACCGGATGATCTGATGTCTCCCCTCTAGTTATCATCGGTGTAATTACTTTGGCTGACGTCACTGTGTCAGATATTACCGTTATTAGACCGATGTTACCCCCAGTCTTCTCATCGGATGATCCGGTGGCTCTTCCTCTAGAATTTGCTTGATCTTGATGCTTACTGGAGTGATCAACCGATGTGTGTAATTCTGCACATCAGATGATCCAGTGCTTCACTTGTTCCAATTGTACTGCAAACTGTATTGATGCACCGATGTTGTTGAGCCCTTCACATCGGATGATCCGGTGAGTTCATCTGTCTGAGGTCTTTTTCTTCAGTTGAATCAACTCGACCGATGTGTTCATTTTGGAAATCATCGGTTGATCCGGTGAGTTGATTTTGTTTGCTTCGAGTTGTTTTGAGTGAATCTTTTGTGTCTTGCTCGAATGACCTCTTAGACCTTTGTTCCACACGGCTCTCTGATGATTCTTAAGCATTGTATGTTGTCAATTTTTGATTGAGTGACTTAGACATAGAGCCTTCACATCTTGTCTTTATCTCATGAGTTTGATCTCGAAAGTTGAGTATCTATGGGTCTTCAATGACATGATCATTTCATCTTATTGAGTGTTTATGGGGACCTTGCATTCACAAATTCATTAGTAAAGTTCAATGGTTGTCATTAATCACCAAAACCATACTACATGAGGGGGGCCTAGATGCTTTCAATAGGTATGTTGTACCTTAGCCGAGGAATAATGGATCGTACTCAACACATGTTGGGTACAAGTCACTCCTTTGTGGCTAAAGGTTATCATTACCTTAGCCAAGGAATGATGGATCACACCTGATGCATGAGAGGTACAAGTTATTCCTTTATGGAAATAAGGTATGATACACCTTAGGTAATGAATGATGGAACACACTCAACCATGTTGTGTGCACTTCATTCAATTGTAGATAAAGATTATCATTACCTTAGCCAAGGAATAACAAGGTACATCCAACCTATGGAAACCATGAAGTGTGGATGAGTGACATCGACAACACCATCCTCGACTACACTCACGAAAACCATGGAAGGCAACCCAACATCGACACTCAACCCTCCAATAACAAATCCATGCTGCAACAAGGTTATACCGACCTCATGACCTACATCCGTTGTTAGGGTTTCAACACCTATCACGGACCTTGACCAAGAAAAAGCTTGGGGGAGGACCCCCACTTGAGGAAACTTGTATCACACCCCATTTGCATGCCTTTGTTTTATTTTATTTTATTATTTCCACCATATTTGCATCTTTTAAACAAAATAATAACTATAGGATCGAAGAGCACGTGTAAAGCTACCAGAGGGGAGGGGGTGAATGATAGATTAAAACTTTTCAGCAGAAGCAACAAAAACACCTCTCACCAGAAAAGCGATATGTTAAATAAACCGTGTGTGTGACTAATATAAACGTGTTCAACTGTGACAAAACTAGTATAGATTTTAGGGAATCAAGTCACGAAGACGTTACAACAAGAATCACGAAATTCCGTCGAGAGAAACTCAAGTTATGATCGAAAGATCGAACAAAGGTCAATCTGTCCTACTCGAGAAAAATAGTTCTGGAACACTGCAAAGAAACTCATGTAGATCAGAAACCACAAATCCAATGACCGTGAAATTTTCACAGATGATATAAAATGAAGTTGTGAAGATAACCCAAAAGGAATCAAGTCGAGGGGATCTGTAAAACTCGAGTTATGATAAAACCACCAAAGAAAGATAGTGTTGTGCACAAACTCGACGAGAAAAACTTGTTTGAAATAAGTCGGACGAACAAGGCACAAAAATTCCTTTGAACTATAAATATTATTTAATAGAACACATGAATAACATCCCAAAAGTCGTCTGTCATGACCTCTGGCATCCCTTGCATATATAACCAGCTCGAAACCCAACTCAAGTCAAATCAGGACTCTAATCCTACTCAATTCACGAATCGAAACTTTCCATAACTGCTCAAGAATCTTCTATACGCAGATAGAAGCAATCTTAAGACTTTCAAACACCTTAGGACAGTATTCCACATACCTAAAACAACCTAACATCTTGTCTCACACGAAAACTATCATAACCAACTTGATACTTTCCATATACGAGCCAAAACCCGACTCTGCCGCAGCCAGAGTCATAATCTGATACGATTGGATCCTTCCAGCCATATCTTTTCCTTCCATATCTCGTCTTCAAAACCATGTTGCCACATCATGCACAGCATGCATACGTGCGAACACCTTCCTTCGACATCCAACTTCCTTCATATGCACTACCCTTGATTCAATCACCCTGCGTGACCTCCTGATCAGCTCAACCACAGTTCCTCCCGAACTTGATTGTTGGAACCGCATCTCCTCCCTGAGACTAGTCCAATGGATCCCATCACCATCCATGTCAACCAATACTTCCGAGCACAAGTCCTCGACTTGATTCTCGTTAGTTTCAAAACCACAACACCTTACGTGAGCACCTCACATAAGGTTGTTGCAAACCATAGCAAAATGATGTCAACCATATTTTGTCAAAATGCACCAAAACCTTAGCAAATGAATACTAAGCAATCTTTCCAAAAATATAAAGCAAGTTCTAAACATTTCACAGTACAAGTAGGATCATTGCAATCAAGCTCTGAACCTTGACAAAGCTAACCGGACCTTGAACCGGAGCTTACCAAAACTAATAGGATGTAGCGCTGGAACTTACCAAAGCTAGCAGGACCTAGCAGCGGAGCTAACCAAAGCTTGTCGGACCTAGAGTTGGAGCTAACCAAAGCTAGTCGGACCTAGATATAGAAGTCGGACCTAGCCAAAGCAAGTAGGACCTTACGTCCGATCTTGCCGAAGCTACCCAAAACAAATCGGACCTATCGTCGAACCTTGCTAGAGCTCGGACCTAGAGTCGGACCTTGATGATAAAGGTGTTTTGGTAGTATTCAAAACTTTTATCGCCATAGCCAATGTATTCAACCAACATAGGTCTCACAATCTCCCCCTTGATGAATGCATTGGCAACACCACTTAAAATCCGAACATTGGCATGAAAAGTTTTGAAAACAATTTCTCCCTATTTTTGAATGTCAAATGAGATAGAAATAAATTTCTCCCCCTATACATATTTTCCCTCTTGCATACTTCTCCCCCTCTTACAATGTATTTAG
Organism: Tuctoria greenei; assembly: GCA_036927565.1. NCBI lineage: Eukaryota > Viridiplantae > Streptophyta > Magnoliopsida > Poales > Poaceae > Tuctoria > Tuctoria greenei. Next base: position 138,677,008 of record JAYESD010000007.1, read on the forward strand.
CAAGGTACAAAAGAGAAATTTTATTTTTTTACGAGCACATTATAACATATACATATAAAACAAAGCTCATCCAAGTCATACTATCAAGTAACTTACACTATCACAACAATGAGATACATAAAGTAGTGTAAACCATGCTAGAGATCAAATGTACTTTTCAATTTAAATAAGTCATGATCTCACAAACTTAACTATTTAAAAACCTAAAAGCATGACACTTGTTGCTGCATTTTATTATTTTTCAAAGCAAAAATTTAGATCATATGATATTTGCAAGAGATTATATGCGCACCTGCCTTATTCTAACCAACCAAGCCAAGCCTATGTAATTTGACAATCAGAAGCTTAAGGACATTGTTTTAGTCATACACAACTTCTTCCAAGTTCATATCTAAGTGCAATGATAAGCCATCTCAAAATAAGAAATGCGATGCATGCATATTCTATTGATCTTTTCTCAATTTATATTTGTTCATAAAACTCAACATGTGAGTTGATTACTTGATTAATTCATTAAGATTAAAAGCACTTGTGATCATGCAACAAGTTCAAAACAGCAAGAAAGTTCGATCATGACCAGATTTAGTGTAAGTAATTATTCCAATTACTAGTCATGGGAAAAACTACAAAATGTATAACATAAGTAATGTAGTAAAAACTTTCAGCATGTAAAAGGAATCACAAAGTCATATATGTATGAAATACTATGCTCATATTATTTTAAGTTCAGATTCACACATAGACTTCCCAAGTTTCAAAACTCCCCTTCAATTTATGCCATGAGGATGCATAACCCCTATTTCACTATGAATGTAACAAAAATGGGTGAAATCCAAAGGTTTTGTGAAAATGTCAGCCAATTGAAGTTCGATATCTACATGGTGAAGCACAATATTTCCTTTTTCAACATTATCACGAAGAAAGTGATACCTAATGTCAATGTGCTTAGTTCTAGAATGTTGCACGGGGTTTTTAGCAATGCAAACAGCACTTGTGTTATCACAAAATAATGGAACACTATCTAGATCAACCCCATAGTCCTTAAGTGTTTGAACAATCCAAAGAATTTGTGAGCCAGCACTAGTAACAGCTACATATTCAGATTCGACTGTGGATTGTGCAACCGAGTTTTGTTTTCTAGAGGACCAAGCAACAAGTGAATTACCAATAAAATGTCAAGAACCGGAAGTACTTTTCCTGTCAATCCTACAACCCCCAAAATCAGCATCCGAAAAGCTTTCAAAGTAACGGTTGAAGAAGAAGGAAGAAAAATGCCAAATTCTTGAGTACCATGTATGTACCTGAGAATTCTTTTGATGGCTTGACGATGTGAATTATGTGGGGAAGCTTGAAACCGTGCACAAAGACATACGCTGAATTGTATGTCCGGTCTCGATGTCGTGTGGTACAAAAGTGATCCGTTCATGCTTCTATATTCTTTTTGATCCATGGGTTCACCATCTTCATCAAGTTAAAGTGTTGATGTTGTTCCCATTGGTGTCTGAAGAGGCTTGCTTTTGTCCATGTTGAAGTGCTTGAGAAGGTCCCTTATATACTTTGTTTGGTGCACAAAGGTACCTTCCTTGGTTTGTCGTATTTGCAGCCCCACAAAGTAAGTGAGTTCACCCATCATACTCATTTCAAATTTTGAACTCATCTTTCCTGAAAACTTGGACACAAGATCATGAGAAGCACAACAAAAGATAATATCATCTACACTTGTACTAATAATGAGTCGTTGCCATGCTTAAGCACAAAAAGAGTTTTATCAACCTTGCCAATGGTAAACCCCTTTTCAAGTAAGAATGTTTTTAACCTATCATATCATGCTCTAGGAGCTTGTGTTAGACCATACAAAGCTTTGGACAGTTTGTAAACATGATTAGGAAAATCTAGATTTTCAAAACCTAGTGGTTGCTTGACATAAACCTCCTCATCTATATAGCCATTAAGAAGAGCACTTTCAACATCCATTTGATATAACTTGAAAACTTTAGATGCAGAAAAAGCTAACAAAATTTTTATGGCTTCTAATCTAGCAATAGAGCAAAAGTTTCATCAAAATCTAGACCTTCAATTTGTGTGAAACCTTGAGCAACCAACCTAGCCTTATTCCTAACCACAACCCCATCCTCACTTTGTTTATTTTTAAACACCCATTTAGTTCCAATTAAAGTGTGATCTTGAGGTGGAGGTACAAGTTTCCAAACATTATTTCTTTCAGAATTTTCTAACTCTTCTTGCATGGCCATAATCCAAGATTCATTAGTGAGTGCGTGTGATATATCTTTGGGTTCAAAAGAAGCAACAAAAGGAGAATGAGCATGAGAATTGGGGTCAGAAAACCTGGATCTTGTAACTCATTTATGCAATCTTCCAATTATCTGTTGTGGGGGATGATTCTTGTAAATCTGTAGAGGAACAGATGTCTCACAAGCTTCTTCTTCATCGGGTTCATCGCAGATTGGTGAGCTTGTGGCTTGTGGACGATCAGGACCAACAGAGATGGTAGTCGGAGTTTTTTCAAGGTTCGGAGCTGGACACGTGTCAGCTTCGGAACTATAAGGCAATATCATTGACCCTTCTTCTTCTTCTTTGAAAATACCCTCCCCCTGAGGATATGGATCCGGACCTGCAATGTTTGAGCTAGTACCTGGGCTAGCTTCATCAAAAGACACATTAAAAGTCTCCACAATTTTGTTAGTGTCAAGTAAAAGAACACGGTAGCCTCTAGTATGAGATGGATAACTAACAACCGATATAGATTCAAATTTATCAAGATTACCATGTTTCTTAACAAAACATTTGCAACCAAAGACCCAAAAGTGTGTAACATTAGGCCTATGTCCAAACCGGAGCTTATATGGTGTTTTACCTAGCTTAGCGCGCAAGAAAACATGGTTGGAGACATAACAAGCAGTTGCAATTGCATCAACCCAAAATTTCCTAGGAGTTTGATATTCATCAAGCATAGTCCTAGCCATTTCAACTAAGGTTCTGCTCTTAATTTCTACAACACTGTTTTGTTGAGGTACATATGGTGAAGAAAATTGATGATCTATTCCATTTCTAGCACAAAAGTGATCAAAAGATTGATTTTTAAATTTGGCTCCGTTATCACTTCTAATTGCTTTAAAAGATCATGGGTGATCAATTGATAATCTAAGAAATAAAGTTCTAAAATGACTAAAATCTTCATTCTTAGATGCCATAAAGTAAACCCAAGAGTATCTAGAATAATCATCAAAAATCACAAGAAAATACCATTTACCTCTGAAGGATTGAACACGTGAAGGTCCTATAGTGTCAAGGTGCAAAAGTTGACCCGATTCAGTTGTCATGATCATTGTGAGAGGAGTAAGTGAATCTACAACCATCTTAGCATGTCTACAAGAAGAGCACACAATTTCTTTGTCCCCTTTAAGCTTAGGCAGCCCACGTATGCGATCAAGAGCACTAACACATGTTAGATGATCAAAGCCTACGTGACCAAGTCTACAATGCCAAAAATATAAGTCCTTTGAATCATTAGCAACTAGACACCTATGCTTAGAGGAAGACATATCAAAATCAGCTTTCAAAACTCTTCCAAACCGAGATATGTTAAAAATAAGCTCACTATTTGAATCTACAACTCTGTAGTAATTTTTAGTGAAAATAATTTCTATATTTTCATCTAGTAGTTGAAATAGAAAGAAAGTTGTATTTCAAATTTTTAACAAGTGCCGCATCCTTCAAAGTGTAGTGATCATTTACTCTTTCTGGACCCTTGTCAATTATGGGAGTTGAAGAATTATCGGCAAAAGTAACATTCTCTACACGTGACACAAAAGAGAGGGAGGAGAACCATTGTTTGTTATTAGTCATGTGGCGTGAGCAACCTGAATCCACAATCCAAATGTTCTTCTTCCTCAATCATGTAACCTACATAGAAGAACAATACATCGATGACTCAATACTGGGGTCAGTCAAAAGGAATTTAGGAATCCAGTACTGAGTCACACGATGTGCAACAGGAAAAGCTCGTGAAAGCTGTGACAAAACAGCAGGTTTATAAATCAAAGATTAAGATTTTCTGTTCTTAACTACTGATTTAAAAGTTGTTTCACGTTTAGCACGAAAACCAGTAGCTCCGAAGATAAAAGCAGCAGTTCCAAAGGAAAAGGCTGAAGCTCCGAATGCAAAAACTGATGTTCTGAAGGGAACAACAGAAGGTCCAGCAACTCTCGGAGCTATCGAAACTACCGGAGCTGCCTTTGCAGATCTCTTACTAGAAGGCCTGGAAGCTACCATTTCAAATTTCTGACTCATTAGAGCAGGTTACATGTTTCTAATTTTAGCTTTAGCATGAAAGTTATGAGATCTAGCAGACATTTTATCCTTTTGAATTTGTTTAGCTAGTCTATAATAGAAATCTATGATATGACCATTTTTATCACAGTACGTAAAATGAAATTTATTTTCGTAATCATGGATAGATGAGCATCCAGTATTAGAAACAGAATTAGAAAGCACTCCTGCGGATTTAAAAATCACATCCTTTTGTTTAGGGACAGTTTTGATTAAACCTTTTCCAAATGATTTTACAACGTGAGGTGGGTGTGTTTTAGAATAAGCATGGGAATCAAAACCTAAACCAGTTTTATCATTGCAAGGTTTAGAAGAATTTAACAACAAGTTTAGATTCTTGTTCCCATTGTAAAATCGCTCTAGTATCTTATTTTTATCCTCAAGTTCTTTAGATAAAACTAGGCAGTCTTTACATGAAGCTTTTCCTTTAAGTTTGCAGTTAGAACAGTTTTTAACTTCATGTGTCCGTAAAGAATTGTTTAGAATGGAATTTCATTCATTGCATCTTTTAGTTTCTTATCAAGATTACCACATGCACAACAATGCAGCTCATCTGTAGAACAAGAAGCATCTTTTAAGTTTTAACATTAAAGTCAGATAGTTTTTTGTTCTTTTCAATTTCTTAATCATGTCTATCTAGAATGGAGGAGTGTGCACTTCTTAATGTGTACAATTGTTCATATATTAAGTCATATGAGGGACATGCATAATCACTAGGAATCAAAGTTTTTAAACGGTTGATTTCAGACTCTAGTGATTCAATTTTAGCAACTTTATCCTTTAGTTTTTTGTCCTTTTTCTTGACAATGATAGTTGCACAAGAAATTGCATCACACATTTCATTACATGTAGAACATACCTCATCATCATCACTGTTGTGTTTTGCATCCTCCTGACTTGATCTTGATCTTGTTTTGCCCACTATGAAGCATAAGTTTGCCAGATCGTCATCATCTTCATCACTTCCAATGTCTACATCACTTGAACTGAGCTCTTGAAGTGCGGTGATGAAGCTTTTTATCATCTTGCATCCAGTAGAACCCTTCTTTTTCTTGTTGGAGTTTCTAGAGGTGGTCTTGACCTTGTTCTGCTTTTCTTCACGGGTACTAGGACCTGAAAGGTTAGGGCTCTGTACGAAAGTGTCCTATCTTACTACACCCAAAGCAGCACTGTGGTCTGGAGCTTCCTCTCCTTCTAGTTATCACATTTTGCAATGCTTTTGAGAATCTAGTAGAGATGAGTGCTAACTCCTCTTCTGGAAATTCCTCGATCTGCTCCAGGGTTAATGGGGACAAGAAAGCAAGAGTATTGCAAGATGATGATTGGCCAGAGCTAGGCATATCACGTTGTGAAACAAATGCAATAGACTTATTTGGATTCTTACATGATAAGATGTCAATTTCATGAGTTTTTATTTTAGAGTAATGTACATCTAAAGTATGAGTACTCATGACGGTTGATTCACGAATGGATGTTACTTTCATTTCCCATATTGTCATGTATAATGCACTAAGGAGTTACCTAGCATTCTCAACATCAGAAAAGTTTACGTTGACACTACGTAGATTACTGAGAATTTTATTAAACTAGATAAAAAGCTGATCGATGGACTCACCAGGTTGTATCCCAAAATGCATGTATTCCTTTTTGAACATATCTCGTTTTACCTCCTTGATTGTTTTGGAGCCTTCGTGATAAGAAGATATCTCTCCAAACATCGTATGCTGATCAGAGGTGCACGACACGATCAAAGTTGCTTTGAGTGAGTCCCTGAATGATCAAGTTGTGGGCTTTGTTGTTGTTGTCAACATCCCGTAGGTTCGTAGCCGTAACTTGATCGTTTGGTGGCACTTCATAAGGTTTTTATACCTTTTCCCATATGGAGAAGCCTTGTGCCTGGATAAAGGCTTCCATGCGTACCTTCCAAATCTGAAAATCGATACCAACAAACACACAAGGTTTGGCAGAATATTTCTCCATGATGATTAGTCAAAACACGTGCAAATCACAAAGATTAGAGCACCATGGATCTGATACAAATTGTAGGATTGAGGATCACATGTAAAGCTACCAGAGGGGGTGAATGGTACATTAAAACTTTTCAGCGGAAGCAACAAAAACACCCCTTGGCAGAAAACCGATCTGTTAAAGAAACCATGTGTGCAACTAATCTAAACGTGTTAAACTGTCACAAAACTAGTACAGATTGTAGAGAATCAAGTCACAAATATGTCACAACAAGAATCACTAAAATCCGTCAAGAGAAACTCAAGTTACGATCGAAAGATCGAACAAGGGTCAATCTGTCCTACCAGAGAAAAATAGTTCTAGAACACTGAATAGAAACTCGTGTAGATCAGAAACCACAAATCCAATGAGCGTGAAATTTTTACAGATGATAGAAAATCAGGTTGTGAAGACAACCCAAAAAGAATCACGTTGATCGGATCTGTACAACTCGAGTTTTGATAAAACCACCGAAGAAAGGTAGTGCTGTGCAGAAACTCGACGAGAAAAACTTGTCTGAAATAAGTCGGATGAACAAGACACAAAAGTTCCTTTCAACTATGGATTTTTTTAATAGAACTCAAGAGGAACAGCCCAAAATTCGTCTACCACGATCTCTGGCCTCCCTTGCTTATATAACCAGCTCGAAAGCCAACTCAACTCAAATCAGGACTCTAATCCTACTCAATTCACAAATCAAAACTTTCCATAACTGCTCAAGACTCTTCTATACGCAGATAGAAGCAATCTTAAGACTTCCAAACATCTTAGCAACGTATCCCAAATTATTAAAACAACCTAACTTCATGTCCCACACAAAAACTATCATAACCAACTCGATACTTTTCATATACGAGCCAAAACCCGACTCTGTCGCAGCCAAAGTCACAATCCGATACGATTGGATCCTTCCAACCAGATCTTTTCCTTCCATAACCCGTCTTCAGAACCATGTTGCCACGTCATGCAGCGCATGCATACGTGCAAACACGTTTCTTCGACATCCAGCTTCTTTCATATGCACTGCCCTTGATACAATCACCCTACGTGATCTCCTGATCAGCTCAACCACAGTTCCTCTGAACTTGATTGTTAGAACCTCATCTCCTCCCTGAGACTAGTCCAATGGATCTCGTAACCAGCCGTGTCTTGAAGTCAAGCAACACCTGCACATGAATAAACAACCAATACTTCTGAGCACAAGTCCTCCACTTAACTCTCGTTAGTTCCGAAACCACAACACCTTACGTGAGCACCTCATGTAAGCATGTTGCAAACCATAGCAAAATGATGTCAACCATATTCAGTCAAAATGCACCAAAAACATAGCATATGAATACTAAACAATCTTTCCAAGAATATAAAGCAATTCGAAGCATTTCACAGTAAAAGTGGGAACATTTCAATCAAGCTCCGAACCATGCCAAAGCTAATCGGACCTTGAACTGGAGCTTACCAAAACTAACAGGATGTTGCGCCGGAACTTACCAAAGCTAGCAGGTAGCACTGGAGCTAACCAAAGCTAGTAGGACCTAGATACGGAGCTAACTAATGCTAGTCGGACCTATACAAAGAAGTCAGACCTAGCCAAAGTAAGTCAGACCTTACGTCGGACCTTGTCAAAGCTACCCAAAACAAGTCAGACCTATCGTCTGACCTTGCTAGAGCTCGGACCTAGAGTCGGACCTTGATGATAAAGGTGTTTTGGTAGTATTCAAAACTTTTATTGCCATAGTCAATGTATTCAGCACACATAGGTCTCACAGTAACATAGTATATGTTAGGTTAATAAAACAAAGGATGTGTGGTAAGAATATTTTTACTTTGCATAAGTTGAATTGATAAATAGTTGCTCTATTTTATTTTCCCTAGTCCCTTGCATGCAACTTAGTATTTTCCAAGTATTGAGTTTATTGGCTTAGAATATTCTTGCCTTAAACATGGAATTTGTGGGTAGCAAAAGCTAAGTCCAATTCTAGGTTGTTGTGGGATATGATATAGTGATAAGAGCTGCTAATATCCTAGTTGAAAGTGAAACTTAATTTCTTGGAGAAAGTTTAAAATTGGAGTTCCTTATCTGAAATAAATTTCTACCAAAGCCATATGATGATTTGAATTACATAAACCCTATACATATGGCATTTGCCTTCACATTGAGCCTAGTGAAACTAGTATAGACCTATGTGAGAATCTTTTCATGCTTTTAATATCAAGATTACACGGGCACATGCTAAGCTTCTACACTAGAAGTTAGCGAAATTCTATCATACCATTCCACCACCAAAAAGATACTCCATGATTTTCATGCATAATACTCACTCAAAATTATTTGAAAGAGGGGTATAAGACATGACTACAACAAAAAAATGCATGATCATGTACAAGAGCATGAAAAGAGAGAGAGAGAGGATAAGTAGCCATGTTTCATCGTCGCAAAAGAGAGTGCATACAAAAGAGCCATCTTCATATTCCCACTCCACAAATATTCCGTCACACTTGCACAAATCTTGATCAAAAGTATAATTTGTTTTCTCCTAAGGCTTACTCTTTACTTAGCAATATATGTGTTGCAAATATGCCTACTCTTGATCCCTACCAAGCTCCACATACAAGCCTTATTTAGATATAGGACAAGAAAGGCATTGCCTTGATGAGGATACAAATACATTTTCCCACATAGGAGTGATTGAGTGCATCATTTGAGGAACTTTAATCCAAAAAACATTTAGAATTCTCTGGAAATTTGAATGGAGCTCATACATTAGGTGATGCATGCTCATTTTGCTGTTTTGTCCTTCAACCACCTAAGAAAAGGATGAGGCATAGGCCCCATAAAGACTAAGAAAAAGGGTGAGGTACCATAGCCAATTTATTCAATGCAAGGTATAATACTTTGTTATGCAGTTAGTACTTTTGCAAAATAGGATATTGTAGCAACTCCTGATCAACAACCTAAGTCTTTATCTTTGCATCGAGACGAGCAAAGGGTAAGCTTGGAGGAGTTTGTTGATGGTCATTATATACCAATTTTGACTGTCAATATAACTCAATTATGTGAAGGAATGAATATTTCTTACAAACATTATAGTTAGAAATACCGTAGTTCCACTTGTACTTGGAGAAAATTGTGCATGCAGGTAGTTTGTACAAAATTGAGGTGAAACAAGGGGATGGATCCTAAATAATACCTTCCCAACCAATCACATGTCGACATGTGGCAACACATGGATCAAATGGCCCATTTCAGGAATATCCGAGGATATCGAACAGCGTAGCACCCAAAACAGTCATGGGACCCACCTGCCAGCCACCTGGTGAAAACACAACCCGTTTGGAGGGTTTTACAGGTCGGCCAAACAGGCGATTCGAATGACGTGGTCTTTCTTCCAAACTCGGTTAGCTTCTACGTGTTGGCTCCTCCCGGCCTTTTGAAGTCATTGATGACTGATTCGTGCACCTTTGGTGGCGAGAACTGAACCTTCTCCAACTTTAAATAGGACCCCTCACCCCCCCCCCCCCCACTTCAACACACACCACTTGAGCATCATTCTATTGTATACACTATCTCTCCTAGTTCCGTGGTGGAGGTTAGGCTATAGAGAGGAGCCTCTAGTCCCAAGTCCAAATTCGGTAAGGTATGGCTCATGTATCTTTTCTTGTATTTGTGACTTTTTGCGTAATAAAGATATTATCTTTAGTATTTTTATTCATATACTTGGATGAAGCATTTCTTGTTTGATTGTGGATTCCATGAATGTTGTAGGAGTAGTCTTTATGATTATGCCATAACAATATCATTCTATCATCATAAACACTACAAACTCCCACTATAGTCTATTTAGTTATGATATGATCATGTTGATATGAATAACTTTTGTTATGTCTCAACATTGGTTCAATAAAGTTTCGGTTAGTCATTGCCTTAAGATGGCTTGTGTCATGACCCTTAAGATGTTTACTTAATATGCTAGCGCGGTGCTAGGGTAGTTAAGTAACATTGGATGTCTCGTAGACCCATGTTGACGGCTGTTCAATTTCACCCATCAATATAACTCAATCATGTGAAGGAATTGTCATTTCTTGCACACATCACCTTTCTATTTAAAATATTTCCACTTGTCCTTGGAGGAATAGTGCATGCAGGGAATTATTACAGGAAATGAGGTAAAAGAGGCGGAGCAATCCTATAAAGTATCATCCGAGCCAATCAAGTGTAGCAAAACATGGATCAAATGGCCCACAAACAGAGGTATCTGAGACCATACAACGGTGTAGCACCCATATAAATGGATGGGACCCACCTGGCAGTGACCTGGAGAAAGCACACAAGAAACGGTGCAAAGACTAGGTCGGCTGACCCCTCTAGCCGGCCGACTTGGTCCTGGCGCCAAACTCGGTCACCTTCCTCGTGTTGGCTCCTCCCACCTTGAAGAAGTTAGTGGTGACTGATTCGCGCACTTTTGGTGGCGGGAACCAACCCTTATCCAGCTATAAATAGGACCCCCTACCCTCACTTCACACACACACACCATTTGAGTATTCATCCATTGTATCAACTACTCTCCATAGGTTTAGAGGAGTTTAGGCTGTAGAGAGGAGAGCGTCTAGTCCATAGTCCATGTAGGAGAGGAGTAGAAGGAGTCTCTTCCCAATTCCTAATTGGGAAAGGTATAGCTCTCGTATAGCTATTTGTACTTGTTACTTTTCTCTTAATAAAGATGATATCTTTAGTCTTCTATTGTTCATATACTTAGATAAAGCATTTCTTGTTTGATTGTGGATTCCATATATGTGGTAGGAGTAGTATTTATGATTATGCTATACCATTCTCATTATATCATCATAACACTACAAACCCCCACTATAGTCTAATTAGCTATGACATGATTATGTTAATATGAATCACTTATGCTATGAATTAAAATTGGTTCAACAATGATTTATTTTATTGCCCTAGGACGTCTTGTGCCTAGGCTCTTAAGGTAATTACTTAATATGCTAGCATGGTGCTAGGATAGATGAGTAGCGTTGAATGTCTAGAAGACCCACAGATTGAAGAGGTAGGCAATAGGTGGTGACAGCCCTATCTGTCCTCTGTAATCCTCCACATTCGGCTATGCCACAGACTGTTGGCGGGAGTCATCCTAGTATTGCTAGGGGTAAACCAATGCTCGATGTGTTAATCCACATAGCATGAAAATTCATAATTAATATGATCATTAGTAACTAACTTAGGCTATGTATATGTACATTAGAAGCACATTAGGAGTATCTACCTAACTCTTAGCCTAGTCCTCTTTCCCTCATTTAGCCTCCTTAGGATAGAATGCTCTTGTGTGTGTCACACTACCTCCAAACTATCATTTATCCATCCTTGCTAGAACCCTACCTAGACCAACCTAGCCTCTCCATTTGATGATTGTTTTGCTTCCACCTAGACTTCCTTTGGCAGAATATAAATGACACCCTTTGGGAATACTCTAAAAAGGGAAATGCTACATCGATAGATTCCGTGCGCTTGCGGATTCACAATTGTAATCTAAAAATTATTAACAAGCATTCCTGGCACCCTTGCTAGGGATGAATTGGTAGTAACGTGTAGGAAATATAACCAACCCATAGATTAAAGAGGTAGGCAATAGGTGGTGATAACCCTATTTGTCCTTGTAATCATCCACGTTCGGCTATGCCACAGGCTCTTTGCAATAGTCGTCCTAGTATTGCTAGGGGTGAACCTGAGCTTGATGTGTTGAACAACTTAGCATAAGGATTCACGATTGACATGCTCATTAGTACCTCACCTAGCCTATGTATATGTATATTAGAAGCATTGTAGGAGCAACTCCCCAACTCTTAGTCTAATCTCCATTAGGACCCATTTGTCCTTTAGAATAGATTGGTTAGGTGTGTATCACACTACCCATATTATCAACTTACCCCTATCTTGATAGTTGATTAGTATCCCATAGCTTGATCATAAGAGTAGTGTCTACTTTACTCCTTTGCCTTCCTTTGGGATAAATACGATACCCTTGAGAATTCTCTTGGGTAAAATGCTACACTATAGTTTCCGTACGCTTGCGGATTTTTATTTGTGATGTAAGAAATGTCAACACCCAGCTGGGAGGCCCCCTTCTAGGTGACATAGTTATCCCGCCCCGGGTGCGTCCGCCTGGCCACAGAGGAAGGAGAGCCCCTTTTAGACCCTTGGAACATAGAGTACCTCCGTAAGTTTTACACCAAGCATTGTGTTACGACAGTGTAAAGGTGTCATGGAGTCCAGGAGCAGCGCTCAAAAAACCAAGCTCAGAGGGGGGGGGGGGGGTCCAGTCCAAAGTGTGTTGTCCGCTTAGCCTGGTCTTGTACCCTAAGCCTGTACACTCGGCCTCCCTTGTCATCTTGAGCGGGTCGTTGCCTTCCTGTAAATCCTGCCTCCTCCTGTGAATACCAAGTTAAAAGAATCACTATCTTGCCCTGTGTTTTTCTCTTATGTTCATTCAACTACTCATTAATTTTATGATCATCAAACTATGCTCGTTTTCGCATATCGTCTTTGTTTCCTCAGTCATTTTTCTCTATCTCGCCACTTGTAAAGTAATGCAATCTTACTGCAGCCGTACTTGTTTGAGGTACCTGCAACGTGTTTCGGGATCTCACGGCTACCCCCTTACTTGGGTTCCTATGGCACCAGATGTTCTCCCACGAAAGGTGTCGGTACCTTACGTACCGGGTACCCCACGATACCGCAACAAGCGCAAGAAAGTTCTACCCATCAAAGATGAAGGCCCACGCAAGTCCCACATGTCACATTGCACCGGACCTGCTCCTCTCATATGGTTGCCTCCCGGGTTAACACGTGTAAAATAAGCCCAGAACAAAACTCACAACCGAGGGAAGCTCCGGCGATTGCACGTGTACAACAGCCCCGGAACTAGCCCCCGTCAGAGAGGAGCTCCGGTACCGACAAGTGTATAGTAGTCCCGGACCTGTCCTCCCGTAGGGGAAAGCTCCGGATCTGCCACGTGTGGAACCTCTGGACCTTCGTCGCCAACAGGAATACAAGCTGATCAAGACCATTACTGACATTCAAGGATGGTTAAAAGCGGCAGTTACAAGGTCTGATAATGTGTCATTAATGTCGTATTAATAACACACGATCAACTCATTGTTAATGGGTAACGCTGCCATGAAAGCAAGTTACCTCGCTATTAATTGTACATAATACTCCTTAGACAGTGCATTAGGTCATTAAGCATGTTAGGGCCACATGTCGGGCCATGCCAGCTTTGTAACGGTCAGCCCTTAGAACTATAAAAGGGTCGCACCGCACGAATATCAGGACAGAGGAGAGAGGGCAACCAGACCTTAGCGAACTAACTCGCTCAATACAATGACACAAACCCCGTGGAGTAGGGTGTTACGCTAAGGTGGCCCGAACCACGTAAATCTCTGAGGTCACCATCTTAATTTTGATCTTGTGTCCCCTAACCACAAAAGAACCTCCACGGGCTGCTTTTCAGCAAGTCCGGCGGAAGTGTCGTATGCACACTTCGACATTAGGCACGCCAGGTAGGGGGGCTTTGATCACGGGATCAAAAGATGGTGAATTCAACTGCCGGATCATCCAATGACAATCATGCTGAACAACCTGTTGGAGGTGATCCCTCCAACGTCCAGCAACCAGCAGGTGCCAATGCTCCGGCAGGCACTATAGCACCATCTGTTCCACCAAACAATGCCAATCAACAAGATGGGGAATCTGCGTCGATCACCACATCGGCAAACAACAACCCTCAGCACGTGATGATTGTTGCGCGAGCTCTTCTGCAACATCCACCACCTCCAAGTGCACCCCAGGGTGCTATGGAACAGTGGAGAGCTGATGTCGACCATCTAGTCGCAGTTGTGGCTGCAGGCATTAGTAACCAGGGTCCACCTCTTTCGGGAAGGGCACCTTCACAGCGACGGACCTTGTCCGGTCGGCTTGGTCCACAAACCTCTCAGCAAAGGAGGCGTGCCACCTCCTAGCAAGTGACCTTGTTGCCCCTCGGGGCGCGACGCACCCATGCCATCACCAGGATACCGACCCATGATCTGCGGTCGGAACCGGATCGCCGCTACTGGCAACAAGAGGACCGGGTCTACATCGAGCGTGCTCGCGAAAGGCGAGAGGCTCGAGACAACCCCGCTCCTCAGGGAGTAGGAGGAGGTTGTTCTTCCCTGGCCATGCACTTACGTATGGTCAGGTGGCCACAGAAGTTCCGGCCTCACTTGCCGGAAAAATTTGACGGGACAGTCAACCCCACCGAATTTCTTCAAATCTACTCTATTGCCATACTGGCAGTGGGTGGTGATGATGCTGTAATGGCCAGTTACTTCCCAGTGGCCTTAACCGGGACTGCAAGGTCCTGGTTCATGAGTCTTCCACCTGACTCCATCAATAGTTGGGCAGAGCTATGCCAGCAATTCACTACCAATTTTGGGAGCTCCTACACCCGACCCGGCACTGAATTGGACTTGTTTGCTGTGAAGCAAACATCGGGGGAATCACAACAGTCCTTCATCCAGCGATTCTCTCAGGTACGCAATACCATTCCTTCTATCTCGAGCTCTTCTATTATTGTTGCGTTTAGACAGGGAGTTCGGGATAAGAAGATGTTAGAGAAGCTGGCAATCAAACAAGTTACCAGTGTCACGGAACTCTTCAGCCTAGTTGACAGATGTGCTAGAGCTGCAGAGGGCTGTGAAATGCACTCCAAGCCAGCTACGGAGGCCAACCAGAAGTCCTCCAAAACTGAAGCTGCTACCTCCGGTAGTTGCAAGAAGAAAAAGAATCCGAACAAAAAAAAAGAAGCCGCCGGCCGGCGCTCCGACTGCTGCTGCTGCAGATCCTTGAAGCTGAGGGTCACACCCCGAGAAGCCTCGTCCTTCATCAGAGGACGGCAACAGCTCTAAAGAGTGGTGTCTGATTCACAAGATGAATCGACACAGCTTGGAAGACTGCCGGGAGGTTCAGAACCTTGCCGAGTGCTACAACAAGCACCGAGAAGAAGCACCTTTTTGTCAAAGGGAAGGGAAACAAAAAGTCGAAGAAGCTCCGGGTGATGAAGAGCTTGGTTTCCAGGACCCTAAAAGGTCTTGAAAGCCGTCTACAACACTGTCAACAACGATTCCGACGCCTCCGACAACGAACGTCGGAAAACATTGAACACCATCTATGGTGGTTCTTGGGACATCACTTCTCGTCGTATCCTCAAGACAATGCGGTGGGACATGGCCATGGTAGCTCTTGTTGCTAAGGCAAAACCGCATCGGAAATGGATGGACACACCCATCATTTTCGATGCTTCGCACTGTCACCAAAACATGATCGGGGCTGGTCAACTCCCGTTGATGGTGTCACCCACCATTAACAATATCCAAATTCACCATGTGATAGTGGATGGGGGGTTCCGGGCTTAACCTCATAAGCTTCGAAGCTTTCGTTAAGCTTCAGCTTCGGCCTTCGGACCTCCGTCCATCCCTACCTTTCTCCAGAGTAGGTCTGGGAACCATCACTCCTCTTGGTTCTATTACAGTCCCGGTGACCTTTGGGACCCGTGAGAACTACATAACCGAGAAGTTGATCTTCGACGTTGCGCAGATCAGTCTGCCTTTCAACGCCATTTTGGGCAGGCCACCTTTATACAAATTTATGACTGATGCCCATTATGCTTATTTGGTGTTGAAGATGCCAACACCAATGGGCGTTCTCCGGATCCGAGGAGATCGTACCGCAGGAGTCACGGCTCTGGAAGAACTCTATGCGCTTACCACAACACAAGAGGAAGCATCTGGAAAAGAGCCAGCTACGAATCCTCCAAGCATTTGCCTCAAAGGCTTCACCTTCGCACCTCGTGTGCAACCAAGCGGCGACCCCGACATTCCTGTCAAAGTCGTCCAAATTGGTTCCGATGCTGCTCAGACTACCCGTATATCGGGTGGTCTAAACAACAAATAGGAACTCGCGCTCATCACTTTCCTCCGGGGCTAATGTCGATGTGTTTGTCTGGCAACCGTCACAAATGCCTGGGATCCCTAGGGAGGTGATTGAGCACAATCTGAAGATTTACCCAGATGCCCGGCCTATACACCAGAAGCCCCAGAAGCAATCAATTGACGACAAAACTTTATCCGATAGGAAATCAAGAAGTTGCTCGTAGCTGGATTCATCCGGGAAGTCTTCCATCCAAAATGGTTGGCAAATCCGGTTGTTGTACCCAAGGCCGGTGGGAAGCTTCGGATGTGTATTGACTACACCACCTTAAATAAGGCATGTCCGAAAGATCCATTTCCACTACCTAGAATAGATCAGATAGTGGATTCCACCTCCGGGTGCGAATTACTATGTTTCTTAGATGCATATTCTGGATATCATCAAATCCAAATGTCTAAGGAAGATGAAGAGCATATTGCCTTCATAACAGTAGATGGATTGTATTGTTATACTGCCATGCCATTTGGTCTCAAAAATGCTGCTTCAACATTTGTGCGAGCCATGTACAAAACATTTGGGGAGCTAATTAGAGACTTGGTGGAGGTGTATGTTGATGACATCGTCGTGAAGATTAAAAACAAGGAATCACTCCTTGACAACTTACAAGCCGTCTTTGACAAGCTGCGCACCACGCGCACCAAACTGAATCTAGACAAGTGTGTCTTCGGTGTTAGCTCCGGGAAGCTTTTGGGTTTCTTGGTGACTCATCGAGGAATCGAAGCAAATCCGGCAAAGATCAAGGCTATAGAAGAAATGTGGCCCCCAACCCGCATTAAAGATTTCCAAAAATTGACTGGATGTCTAGCTGCACTCAGTCGGTTTATTTCAAGACTGGCTGAACGGTGCTACCCTTCTTCAAACTCTTGAGGAAATCCAGACCTTTTCACTTGTATGAAGAAGCAGAAAGGGCGTTTCAAGAACTGAAGCAGCTCCTCATCACACTACCAATCCTGGTAGCTCCAAACCCTGGTGAGCCTTTACTGCTTTACATTTCCACAACTACAGAGGTTGTCAGTATGGTCCTGGTCGCGCAAAGACTAGAACCATCCTCAATTTAGGAGTCTAGACCCCTCCAGAAGGGTCCGGAACTATCTGAAAATGATTCTGGGTACCAACCCTCGGGCATGAATCCTCAAGGCGAGACGGTAGAGAATCAACCTCCTTCAAAAGAAGGAGAAAATGTCACTAAACAAGAAGTCCCGGAACCCTCCGGAAGGGTCCAGGATGACGAAGAGGAAGCTTCGGCACCCTCTAGGAGGGTCCGGATAGTACAGCGCCCAGTGTACATCATTAGTGAAGTACTCCACGATGCCAAGACAAGATACCTTGAGGTGCATAAACTACTTTATGCAGTTCTCATTGCCTCAATAAAGCTTCGTCATTACTTCCAAGCCCACAAAATATCACTAGTAACTTCTTTTCCACTACATGGAATTTTGCATAACCCTAATTCTACTGGCAATATTGCAAAGTGGGCAACAGAGCTGGTAGAATTTGATCTAGAATTCGTGTCAAGACAAGCAATTAAAAGTCAAGACTTTGCTGACTTTGTGGCGGAGTGGACTCCCTCTTCATCAAACCCTGGGGGCCACAGTGAGCAGAAACCATAGCTCAAAGCTCCGGTATTCACTAAGCCTCGCTGGATCCTCTATTTCGACGGCTCCGTGCAGAATCAGGGGACGGAGCTAGAGTCCTTCTCCTAGCTCCGACCGGAGAGAAGGTCAAGTATATGGTACACCTTGATTTAAAGGCAACCAACATATGGAGGAGTATGAAGCCCTCATCTATGGACTCAAGGTGGCACTATCTTATGGTGTGAAAGAGCTATTAGTGAAGGGAGATTCACAGCTCATTATCAAGCAAGTGAAAGGTGAATGCTTATGTAACAATTCTCAATTAGCTGCTTATCTTCTTGAAGTCTAGAGGCTTCAGAAGGACTTCAAAGTCCTGGATCTCCATCATGTTCAGCGCCTTCATAACTTTGAAGCCGATGAACTCTCGACGAAAGCCTCAACCGGAGCTTCGGCCTCTGATGGAATTTTCGTCGACAGGTTATCAAAACCAACAGCTCAGCCTGCCGAACTGAGCGAGGGGGGCGAGACCAGCACCTTGAAGCTGGCGGTCCTGGTGGCCCTGTTACCATGGCGTTCACCAAGGGTCGTAGGTGCTGTTGGAAGCTCCGAGCAACCCAACACGCAAGACTTAGAAGCTCAGGTGAGCTCCAATGCATGAATCTCATAGATTCGGAGCTACTTGAAAGACAACATCCTTCCTAAAGACAGTGTATCCAGTGACCAGATTGTCAGATTGGCTAAAAGATACACGTTGGTAGAAGGGGATCTCTACCGACATGGTGCCAATAGCATCCTAATGCGGTGCATTGCAAGGGAAGAAGGCCGCGATCTCCTCGTAGAAGTCCATGGAGGCGAGTGCCGAAACCACACATCTTCTCGCACGTTGGTTGGTAAAGCCTTCCGGCATGGTTTTTACTGGCCAACAGCACTCCAAGATGCAGTTGAGCTAGTGAAGAAATGTGAAGCATGTCAGTTCCATGCAAAACAGATACACACACCGGCTCAATCACTACAGATGATACCTCCTACATGGCCATTCGCTGTGTGGGGCATGAATATCTTGGGACCTTTCCCAAATCTCGTCGGAGGTTACAGATTCCTATGTGTCACCATCAACAAGTTCACTAAGTGGCCGGAAGCAACTCCAGTAGTAACAATCAACAAACAATTAGCAATCAAGTTCTTGAAGTCCATTATATGCAGATTTGGAGTTCCGAACAAAGTAATAACTGACAACGGAACTCAATTCACAAGTGTTGCATTCCAAGAATATTGCGAAGACCTCGGCATCCAACTCAGCTACGCATCAGTAGCTCATCCAGCAAGCAATGGCCAAGCTGAGAGAGCAAATGCAGAAATCTTGAAAGGACTCAAGACACGCACATATGAGCGCTTGAAAAAGCACGGAGCTAACTGGATTGAAGAGCTTTCGCCCACATTGCGGGCCAATAGGACAACACCTAATCGGTCAACTCGGGAGACCCCATTCTTCTTGGTGTACGGAGCTGAAGCAGTCCTTCCTCCGAAGATTACCTTGGGGTCCCTCCGGGTCTGGACCTTCGATGAAGCCACGCAGGACCAGCTCCGGCGTGAAGACCTTGACCTCATCGACGATGGAAGGTGCCGAGCAGCTGTTCGGAATGCAAGTTATCGCCAAGTGCTCCGGCGCTACCATCAAGGGCATGTGCGTGACCGTCAGCTTGAAGAAGGCAACCTGGTGCTTCGAGAGATACTAACTCGCGAAGAGATGAACAAACTTTCCCCCAGTTGTGAGGGTCCCTTCCGAGTAATCAAAGTATCACGACCAGGGTGCGTTCGTTTGGCAATAGAGGATGGAACCCCACTTCCTAATCCTTGGAACATCGAGCACCTCCATGAGTTTTATGCTTAGAATCACGGAGGTGAGTCTGTAATTGCACACAATACATGTTGTAGAGTCATTATACAGAGTCGAGCAAGTCCTCCGGGGGAACATCCGGACCCCTCCAAGAGGGTCCGGGAAGTTCAAGTAACACTTGACATAGTCACAACACTAAAAAGTGTAACTACTTGCTCTGGGTTAGCACAAGATGTATAGCACATTTAGCTTGGTCCAGCACCCTAAGTGTGTCCTTGTCTCCCATGTAATCCGGACATATAATGAAAGGCATTGTTGTGTGAAAACAGACTCCACGTGCATTTACTTTTTGTACAAGGCTCAATATATCGAATTGTTTTTATCCCACTTGTCTATAATGAAGTAGTGCAAATCTTTTTGGGTTTTGTTCCAATTAATTTACATACATTACAAGCCTCATTGATCGTATTTTTGGATCTAAACACCGCCACATAGTCTACTTGCCTGAACGCCAAGCCAACATAGGTCCGGAGTGTGCTATCGACTTAGCCTGGTCCTGCACCCTAAGTACGCCACTCTACCTACACCCTGGCAGGCCTCTATAGGGTGAGTACTAAAAAGGCAAGTGGATCTAGGAAGATTCTATCAAAATGCTTGTTATCATGTTGAATTTCTTCGGATCTAATGTTCAAATAAGAACAATAAGCCACAACCCATTTATAGAAAAGAGGACGAATTGTACTTTCTTTCTTGCCTTTAATGTGCAGGAAAAGCAAAAATTTAAAGCGATGGTGGATGAAGTCGGAACTACTAAGCTCCGACATTTCCCAAGATAGGTCTGTCGTCAACATCCAATATGTTGGCATCGGAGCTACCAAGCTCCGACCATTTAAGGGGGCCTGTCTTCTATGCTCCACAATTGAAGACTTCAACATACTGTCATAACCTTTGGTACATGTACACAGCTAAACTGTACACATGTACCAGGGGGCCAACAAGACACGACATAGTATATTGAAGACAAAGTGAAATTCAAGGCAAAAAGGAGGATTTCATTTATCAGAAGAACTGGATTACAAAATTGAGATTACAAGGGACAAAAGGAGAAAAGTACAAGCTACTGGAAGACCTAAGACCTGCGGAAGAACGAAGCTACTTTTTGGGCAACCTCATGGACGCTGTCTTTGGTGGCATCTTCCTCTTCAGCAACAGGACCTTCGAGCACCGAGCAAGTCGCTCAGCCAGCTTGGCATGTTGCTGCTTGACCTCAGCAACTTGCTTCTCCTGGTCAGCCAGCTCCATCTCCCAGAGGTGAATGCGGTTCTGCCTCTCCGCCAGGTCTTTTTCCTTGCCCTTTATTTTCTTCTCCTTAGCGGCAATTTCAGACTCTCTTTTCGAGAGCTCTTGCCCCACCTTCCAGTTCTTCTTCCTCTCTACCTCCTCCCATAGATCCAGCTTTTTGCTGCGATCTGCTAAATTTTGTTCACCCAGAGTCAACTTCTGGGTGACCTCCTCCTCCCTCTTCACAAGATCCTCCTGTTGCTCCAGGAGCTTCTTTTCCCTCACTTCCAGGTCCGCCCGACGCTTCAGGAGAGTTTCATTTAACTCATTGAGTTTCTCAAAACGCTTCTCAGCAGCGTCGCGTCTCTCCTTGGCTTGCTCCAGGATCTCCCTAGAATTAGCATCGAGCACCAGGATAGCAGCCTACTTCTCCTCCATTAAATCGTCCCAGTACTCTAACCGGACCTTCTCCCCTTGTATCCACTCCTTCTGGTCAGCCAGCCTTGTCTGAGCAAGCTTGGTCTCAAAATGGAGTCTGTTGCGCCAACGCCATAAGGTGTAGCACTCCTCTTCCAAAGCCTTGCTCTCATAGTCAAAGGCTAGCTGGACTTGACGAAGGCTTGAACAAGCATTTTCTATGGACAATGCCAGAGGGATAGGTTCCGGGCCTGCTGGGATCATTTCCGCAGGATCGAGCGGGTTCTCCGACACAAAAATTGGGTTCCACTGTACAATAGTGGTCAACTGTGCCCCTGCAGTGCTAGGGCTGCTCTCCTGAAGCCCTTCAGCGGCAGCAGAAGAACCCACAAGGGGAACTTCCACCTCCAGAGCAGTTGAAGGCGCTGTCTCCAGGCTCTCAGCCAATGCCTCCAAAGTCGAGGGACCAGTCGCCCCCTATTCGGGCTGCTCTGGCTCTGGCTCTGGCCCTAGTACCTCCGGGACCGTCACTTCTGGAGTAGTCGTAGCTCGAGCTTCAACCGGGGCTTCGACCGCCACTGGTTCAGGTTCCAGTACGGAGACCACCTCTGGCATGGCCGCCAGACCTCCCAGCTCCGGCACAGCCGCCGGATCTCTGACCACCTCCAGCTCAGCTGTCGGGTCTTCAACTGTTTCCGGCACAAGGGCCGGATCCTGGGTGACCTCCGGCTCAACAGTCGGGGCTTCATCTACCTCTGGCTCAACAGCCAGGGCTTCGGCAACCTCCGGCTCAGAAGCCAAAACATCTAGCATCATTGATGATGGAGCTTCCTCCTCTACCACCAAGGGCACATCTTCAACTTCCCTCCGGTGGTGCGGCGCTACCGCAGGAGCTTTGGGTGAGGATTCTGAATCCAAGCTCACGACAGCTGGCGCCGGAGCTGCCGCAGCTGCCGCCTCCGCATGGCAAGGAAGCTCAGCAGTCGAAGCCGGAGCTTCAACAAGCGCAACCTCAGCCGTTGCAATAAGCGCTGAAGCTCCGAATCCTTTCTTCGACACCCTGGAAGCAGAAGGAAAAGAAAATTAAGAACACATCGAAAACAAGACTAGCATTTTAGAGTAAGCAATCAATGCTTATCTCGGGTTGCTACCACCCCAGTCGCCTCCGAACCTCTTCTTTTGAGGTCCGGAGCTAGAGCCCACCAAATCAGGTGAGACAACTGCTTCAGATCTTGGCTGAGGAATACTCGCAGCCGCCGGAGTTCTTTCGGCCGGAGCTTCACTTCGATGGGAGGAACTTCTGGGTCTGGGACTTTTAGCCGTCTTTGAGGCCAGGGTCTCCTGCCCGGAGCTTACGCCTCTCCAAGGCGCTTGCGCCGAAGCTGGGGTTGTTGCAGAAGACCTCCCCCGCCGGGGATAAGGAGCTGTTGTGGAAGGAGCAGGTCTGACAGACCTCCCGTCAGAGTGCTTCATCTTCCTCTTTTGGTTGGAGGGCTCAGCCAACTCTTTGCTCTTGCCTATGACATCAGCTCTTTGGCTCAGGGTGGAAGCAGGACCACCCTCGGAAGCTCCAGGGATCACCAATCTGGTGGTCGGACGCCTCTCTACCTCAGCGAGGTCGTCAAGCACCGGCATGCTCCTTCAAAGCTCCCTGGTGAACTCTGCCTCCATGTTCAGAGGGAGGAAAACCGCCGACGGAGTTAAGTCGTCGCCCTCGACGTCAATGCCATGTTGGAATTTCTTGAGATGAAGCTCCAAAGCTGCGCCGTCCAAATTGGACCTCAGACCGGTTTCAATCCAGTCATCATCCATCACGCAATTGAGGGCCCAAGCGAGCTTCTCCCTCTTCTTCAGCGGAGCCCACCTGTTGACTAGGAAGTTACAGAAGACCATCTGGGGGGTCACCCCTCCCTCCACACATTCGCGGATCCTGGTCAAAGCATGGTTGAAGGCTTCTGATAGCACCGGAACCACACTCCATGTATCAGTGTCAACGTTGGGAAGACCTTCGGGCAGCTCCAACTTCTTGTGCTCCTCTGTCGTGATGATAATTTAATCCTTCTTCCAGTCGTCCCACTTGCCGGAAGGAAACGACCTCAAGTATTTGTAGGGGCATTTCTTGTGCTTCACAAAATAGTAGAAGCCACGATACTCAGAACTCTTGCCGGTGGTGTGGATGGTGAAGAAGGTACAGAAAAGCTTGACGCAGGGGGGAATACCCACCCACATCTCACAGAAGTGGGCAAATGTTGACACACGAAGAATAGAATGTGGGCCAATGTGGTACAATTGCATACCATAGAAGTCTAACAGCATCAAGAGGAAAGTTGAGAAAGGTGGGATCAGCCCCACCATGGCGTACGCAGAGAAGTACACCATGTCGCCGCCACACTTCTTCTTGAACGGGAGCCTGCCGGCGTGGACCAGGTGGTTGAAGGAGTCACTGGACCACCCCATGTATGTCCGGACCTTCTTCAGATCATCATCGCTCGTGAGGCGGCTCTTGCGGAGACCCAACTCCATCGCGGTAAAGTGGAACAAAGGATGGAAAGTTAGGCATAGGTTGGAAGGCTCTGAGCGCAAAGATGATCAAAGGCGTAAAGAGTCTTCCACCCGAGCGCACTTTCCTTCATAAGTAAGCCTCTGCGACGCTTGGATGGAAACTGCAATGAGATCAAGAGCGATTTTCAAAAATCCACCCTGTCAATGACGTGTGGACCTGGGGCCACCCCAACGAAGAGATCGAGGTCTTTACCCAAGGACAACCGTTGCCATGATGAGCGGCGGGAAACCCAAAGTCGGCGCTCTGATAGGGTGCGCGGAAAAGATACAGTTTTCATATTGGGAACCAGCGACCTTCAATTGCGTGAGATCCGCAATCAAAGATCTCATCTGCCGTATTCATGACAAGCCACGCATCGATGGTTCGCCCCCAAACCGCTACTCTATTGGCGCGTCAGAGGATTTTTTGAAAATCAAAGCGCAGGAATCTAGAATGGCCCCACCTCTGGCAGAACAACTTAACCCAAGGGGTTTCTCATAGAGGTGAGCCCGAGGGCCACTGTCGTTACCTTACGTACCGGGTACCCCACGATACCACAACAAGCACAAGAAAGTTCTACCCATCGAAGATGAAGGCCCACGAAGGTCCCACATGTGACGTTGCACCGGACCTGCTCCTCTCATATGGCTGCCTCACGGGTTAACACGTGTAAAATATGCCTGTAACAAAACTCCCAACCGAGGGAAACTCCAGCGATTGCATGTGTACAACAGCCCCGGAACTAACCCCCGTCAGAGAGGAGCTTCGGTACTGACAAGTGTATAGTTGTCCCGGACCTATCCTCCCGCAAGGGAAAGCTCCGGATCTACGACGTGCGGAACCTCCGGACCTTCGTCGCTAACAGGAATACAAGCTGATCAAGACCATTACTGACATTCAAGGATGGTTAAAAGCGGCAGTTACAAGGTCTGATAATGTGTCATTAATGTCGTATTAATGACACACGATCAGCTCATTGTTAATCGGGGTAACGCTGCCATGAAGGCACGTTACCTCGCTATTAACTGTACTTAATACTATTTAGACAGTATATTAGGTCATTAAGCATGCCAGGGCCACATGGCAGGCCAGGCCAGCTTTGTAACAGTCAGCCCTTAGAACTATAAAAGGGCCGCACCGCACGAATAGTAGGAGTTAGCGAACTAACTCGCTCAATACAAACACACAAACCCCATGGAGTAGGGTGTTACGCTCAGGCGGCCCGAACCACGTAAATCTCTGAGATCACCATCTTGATTTTGATCTTGTGTCCCCTAACCACAAAAGAACCTCTGCGGGCTGCTTTTCAGCAGGTCTGAGGGAAGTGTCGTATTGCACACTTTGACAGAAGGCCTACGCCGAGCTGGAGGTCTATGGTGTGTAGTTTGCTTTGTTTGGTATTGTACCCTAAGCATAGACACTCTGCCTCCCAGTGCTACCGCTAAGTACTAGGGGTCAAAAGGCTGACACCCTAGGTAAGGCAGGAGTCGGATCCCGGGCGCTAACACATCGAATTACCCAAGACTTGTGTACAAACCAAGGATTGTAAGGCGTAACAAAACTAAACTTAATAGAGAGGTAACCGGTGAGCAAAGTTATCCCTCCTTTGTCGTGTGTACAGGACATACAAGGCAGGTTGGTTCAAGCACTATCAATAGCAGCGCAGTTAGTAGGCAACGCCGGAGCGTACATCTCCACCCAAGGGGCCCGCCGTTGATGTTTCTAACACGTTGATGTTGAGCGACGTCGGAGCAGCCAGCTCTGGCACCTCCCAAGGGGCTAGCCATCGATGCCTCTACACGTTGATGATTGCAACAAGAACCGATTCCTGAGTACAGTCTCCCATTCTGCTCTTGTTGCAAATGAGGATTCTCTTGGTTTCCTTTATGCTAGGGCCCCATCATCGATGTTTCTATACGATGGTGGTGAGCGACAATGGACCAGCCAGCTCCGACACCTTTCAGGGGCCCACCATCGACGTTTCTAACACGTTGATGGTGAATAACGTCAGAGCAGCCATCTTCGGCACCTCCCAAGGGGCCCGCCATCAATGTCTCTACACGTTGCAGATGGCAACAAGAACCGATCAGTGAGTACACTCTCCAATTCTTCTCTTGTTGCAAATGAGGATTCTCTTGGTTTCCTGTATGCCAGGGATCCGTTGTTGATGTTTATAAACGATGGTGGTGAGCGACGCCGGAGCAGCCAGCTCCAGCAGCTCCTAGGGGGCCCGCCATCGATGTTTCTACACGATGATGGTGAGTGACGCTAGAGCAGCCAGCTCCCACACCTCCCAGAGGGCCCGCTGTCGACATTTCTAAAATGGTGATGGTGGGCAACAGCAAAGCAGCCAGCTCTGTTGACGACTGTTATATACCAGTTTCACCTATCAATATAACTCAATTATGTGAAGCAATTGTCATTTCTTGCACACATCACGTTTCTATATAACCTATTTCCACTTGTCCTTGGAGAAATAGTGCATGCAATGAATTATTGCACACAATGAGATAAAAGAGGGGGAGCAATCCTATAAAATATCATCCCAACCAATCAAGCGTTGACACGTGGCACCACATGGATCAAAAGGCCCACAAACAGAAGTATCCGAGGCCATGCAATGGTGCACACCCTATATCAGTCATTGGGACGCACCTGGAAGCCACCAGGAGAAAGCACATGCCGTTTGGAGCCAAGACCAGGTCGACCGACTTGGTGGTTCAGTTGACCCCTTCCTGGTGCCAAACTCGATCAGCTTCCCTGTGTTGGCTCCTCGCGGCTTAAAAAAGTCAGTGGTGACTGATTCGTGCACTTTTGATGGCAGGAACCGACCCTTATTCACCTATAAATTGGACCCCTACTCTCATTTCACACACACACCACTTGAGTATTTATTCTATTGTATCAACTACTCTCCATAGGTTTATAAGAGTTTAGGATGTAGAGAGGAGAGCCTCTAGTTCATACCACAAGTTGGAGAGAAGTGGAATGAGTCTCTTTCCAATTCCTAATTGGGAAAGGTATGGCTCTCATATTCATATATGTATTTGTGACTTTGCTCTTAATAAAGAGGTTATCTTTAGTATTTTATTGTTCATATACTTGGATGAAGCGTTTCTTGTTTCGTTGTGGGTTCCATATATGTGGTAGGAGTGATATTTATGATTATGCCATACCATTCTCATGATATCATCATAAACACTACAAACCCCCACTATAGTCTAATTAGCTATGATATGATTATGATAATATGAATCACTTTGCTATTTATTAACATTGGTTCAACGATGATTTAGTTCATTGCCTTAGGATGGCTTGTGCCTAGGTTCTTATGGTAATTACTTAATATGCTAGCATGGTGCTAGGACAGATTAGTAGCATTGAATGTCTCGTAAACCCATGGATTAAAGAGGTAGGCAGTAGGTGGTGATAGCCTTATATGTCCTTTGTAATCATCCTTGTTCGGCTATGCCACCAGCTCTTGGCGGGAGTTGTCCTAGTGTTGCTAGGGGTAAACCCGTGCCCGATGTGTTGATCAACTTAGCATGAGAATTCATAATTGATATGATCATTAGTAACTAACCTAGGCTATGTATATGTATATTAGAAGCATAGTAGGAGTATCTACCTTATTCTTAGCCTAGTCCCTCTTTACCTCATTTACCCCCCTTTAGGATAGAATGCTCTTGTGTGTGTCACGCTACCTCCAATCCATGATTTAACCATCCTTGCTAGAACCCTAACTAGACCAACCAACCTCTCCATTTGATGATTGCTTTGCTTCCAGCTAGCCTTCCTTTGGGATAATATAAATGACACCCTTGGAGTACTCTTTTAAGGGGAAATGCTACATCGATAGTTTATGTGCGCTTGCGAACTTTCACCTGTGATACTTAAGAACTATCAACAAGCATTTCTGGCATTGTTATCGGGGATGGCAGCCGAAGTATTGCATGATTGAGTGAACAAGGATAGGACCCCTCGTAGGTTTTAGTTGCATAACCCTTCTTGTTTTCACATGATATGTGGAAACAGGATAGTGTATGTCTTATTTCCGCTTGTCGAAAAACTTCATTTAAGATCACAAATCCTTTATGAGAGATCAACCTTGTGTCATTACTCCTCAGAAGCTTCATGCAGCAAAGCAAGCCAACACAACTGCACCAACAACCGAAACGTTAATTGCCTTGAAGACACTTTGTAAGTTTTTGGCTCTCTTTGATAACAATGTGCTTGTTGGGCGCACTGTTAACATGAGAGATGTGAACTTCAAAATCAAGACTAGCCTGATAACTATGGTGCAAGAAAACCCATTTTGTGGGAAGGCTAACGAGGATGCAAGTGCTCACCTGTAACAGTTCCTTGAGATCTGCAGCACTTTAAATGAAATTTCTATATTGAACAATGCTTTACGATCTCATGAAGTTAAAAATTGTTCCAACTGCAAACTAAAAGGAATAACTTCATGTGCAAACTGCCTAGACTTGTCTAAGAAACTTAATGACATGAAAAGGACACTAAGTCGGTCTTATAATGGGAATAAGAATCTAAACTTGTTGCTGAATTCTTCCAAGTCTTGCAAAGATAAAACTGGTTTAGGTTTTGATTCTCATGCTCATGCTAAGGCACATCCACCTAAAATTGTAAAGTCATTAGGAATTGGTTTGATTCAAACAGTTCCTAAACAAAATAGAGTGGTTTTCAAATCTGCAGGAGTGATGCCTCATTCCGTTTCAAATAAAAATATTGCTTGCTCATCTATACATGAACACAAAGTTAAATTTCAATGTACCTTCTGTGGTAGAGATGGTCATGTCATAGATTTTTGTTATAGACTAGCTAAACAACAGAAAAAGGAAAGAAAAATTGCTAGATCTTATAACTTTCATGCAATTAGAAAAACACAACCTGCTTTAGTGAGTCAGAAATTTGAAAAGGTAGCTTCCGGACCTTCTGGTAAGAAATCCGCAAAAGAAGCTCCGATAGTTCCGATAGCTCCGAGAGCTACCGGATCTTCTGTTGTTCCCTCCGGAGCCTCAGTTTTTGCCTCCGGGCCTTCTGCTTTTACCTCCGGAGCTACCGGTTTTCACTCTAAACAAGTAACAACTTCTAAATCAACTGTTAAGAAAAGAAAACCTCAATCTTTGACTCGTAAACCTGCTGTTTTATCTCAGCATTCGCGTGTTTTTCTTGGTGCACGTCGCGTGACTCAGTACTGGATTCCTAAATGCCTTTTGACTAACCCCAGTATTGAGTCATCGACGTATTGTGCTTCTATGTAGGTTACACGCTTGAGGAAGGAGAATATTTGGATTGTGGATTCAGGTTGCTCACGCCACATGACCGATAACAAAGATTGGTTCTCCTCCCTCACCTTTGTGTCACGTGTAGAGAATGTTACTTTTGCCGATAATTCTTCAACTCCTATAATTGCTAAGGGTTCGGTTAGAGTAAATGATCACTACACTTTGAAGGATGTGGCACTTGTCAAAAATTTGAAATATAACTTGCTTTCTGTTTCACAATTGCTAGATGAAAATCTAGAAATTACTTTCAATAAAAGCTGCTGCAAAGTTGTAAATTCAAATAGTGAGCTTATTTTTAACATGTCTCGGTTTGGAAGAGTTTTTAAAGCTGATTTTGATATGTCTTCTTCTAAGCATAGGTGTCTAGTTGCTAATGATTCAAAGGACTTATATTTTTGGCATCGTAGACTTGGTCACGTAGGCTTTGATCACCTAACGCGTGTTAGTGCTCTTGATCGCATACGTGGGCTGCCTAAGCTTAAAGGGGACAAAGAAATTGTGTGCTCTTCTTGTAGACATGCTAAAATGGTTGCAGGTTCACATACTCCTCTCACAATGATCATGACAACTGAACCATGTCAACTTTTGCATCTTGACACCGTAGGACCTTCACGTGTTCAATCCTTCGGAGGTAAATGGTATGCTCTTGTTATTGTTGATGATTATTCTAGATATTCTTGGGTGTATTTTATGGCGTCTAAGAATGAAGTCTTTAGTCACTTTAGAACTTTATTTCTTAGATTATCAATTGATCACCCAGGATCATTAAAAGCAATTAGAAGTGATAATGGAACTGAATTTAAAAATCAATTCTTTGATCACTTTTGTGCTGAAAATAGAATATATCATCAATTTTCTTCACCTTATGTACCTCAACAAAACGGTGTTGTAGAAAGAAAGAACAGAACCTTAGTTGACATGGCTAGGACCATGCTTGATGAATATCAAACCCCTAGGAAATTTTGGGCTGATGCATTAGTAACCGCTTGTTATGTCTCAAATCGTGTTTTCTTGCGTGCTAAGCTAGGTAAAACACCATATGAGCTCCGGTTTGGACATAGGCCTAGTGTTACACACTTTCGGGTCTTTGGTTGCAAATGCTTTGTTAAGAAACATGGTAATCTTGATAAATTTGAGCCTAGATCCAATGATGGCATGTTTCTTGGTTATCCATCTCATACTAGAGGCTACCGTGTGCTTTTACTTGACACTAACAAAATTGTGGAGACTTGTGAAGTGTCTTTTGATGAAGCTAGCCCAGGTACTAGCTCCGGTGTTGCAGGACCAGATTCATATCCTCAGGGGGAGGCTATTTTCGAAGATGAAGAAGAGCCGGTGATACTGCCTGGTAGTTCCGAAGTTGACACGTGTCCAGCTCCGGACATTGAACAAGCTCCGGCTGTCACCTCTGCTGGTCCTGATCATCCACAAATCACAAGCTCATCAATCTACAATGAACCTAATGAAAAAGAAGCTTGTGAGACATCTGTTCCCCTACGTTTTTACAAAGATCATCCCCCACAACAGATGATTGGAAGCTTGCATGAACGAGTCACACGGTCCAGGTTTTGCGATCCAAACTCTCATGCTCATTCTGCTTTTGTTGCTTCTTTTGAACCCAAAGATATATCACACGCACTCACTAATGAATCCTGGATTATTGCCATGCAAGAAGAGTTAGAAAATTTTGAAAGAAATAATGTTTGGAAACTTGTACCTCCACCTCAAGGCCACACTTTAATTGGAACTAAATGGGTATATAAAAATAAACAAAGTGAGGATGGGGTTGTGATTAGGAATAAGGCTAGGTTGGTTGCTCAAGGTTTCACTCAAGTTGAAGGTCTAGATTTTGATGAAACTTTTGCTCCTGTCGCTAGATTAGAAGCCATAAGAATTTTGTTAGCTTTCGCAGCATCTAAAGGTTTTAAGCTATATCAAATGGATGTTAAAAGTGCTTTTCTTAATGGCTACATAGATGAGGAGGTTTATGTCAAACAACCACCAGGTTTTGAAAATCCATATTTTCCTAATCATGTTTACAAACTGTCCAAAGCCTTATACGGTCTCAAACAAGCCCCTAGAGCATGGTATGATAGGTTAAAAACATTCTTACTTGAAAAGGGGTTTACAATGGGAAAGGTTGATAAAACTCTTTTTGTGCTTAAACATGGCAATGACTCATTATTCGTTCAAGTGTATGTGGATGATATCATCTTTGGTTGTGCTTCTCATGATCTTGTGTCCAAGTTTTCAGCAATGATGAGTTCCGAATTTGAAATGAGTATGATGGGTGAACTCACTTACTTTTTGGGGCTGCAAATCAAGCAAACCAAGGAGGGTACCTTTGTGCATCAAACAAAGTATACCAAAGATCTCCTAAGGCGCTTCAACATGGACAAAAGCAAGCCTCTTCGGACACCAATGGGAACAGCGACAACACTTGAACTTGATGAAGATGGTGAATCCGTGGATCAAAAAGAATATAGAAGTATGATCGGATCACTTTTGTACCTTACAGCATCAAGACCGGACATACAATTCAGCGTATGTCTTTGTGCACGGTTTCAAGCTTCCCCACGTGTTTCACATCGTCAAGCCGTCAAAAGGATTCTCAGGTACTTACATGGAACTCAAGAATTTGGCATTTTTCTTCCTTCTTCCTCAATCGTTTCTTTGAAAGCTTTTTCGGATGCTGATTTTGGGGGTTGTAGGATTGATAGGAAAAGTACTTCCGGTGCTTGTCATTTTCTTGGTAATTCTCTTGTTGCTTGGTCCTCTAGAAAACAAAGTTCAGTTGCACAATCCACAGCTGAATCTGAGTATGTAGCTGCTGCTAGTGCTTGTTCACAAATTCTTTGGATTGTTCAAACACTTAAGGACTATGGGGTTGATCTAGATAGTGTTCCACTGTTCTGTGATAACACTAGTGCTATTTGCATTGCTAAAAACCCCGTGCAACATTCTAGAACTAAGCACATTGACATTAGGTATCACTTTCTCCGTGATAATGTTGAAAAAGGAAACATTGTGCTTCACCATGTAGATACCGAACAACAATTGGCTGACATTTTTACAAAACCTTTGGATTTCACTCGTTTTTGTTACATTCGTAGTGAAATAGGGGTTATGCATCCTCATGGCTTAAATTGAGGGGGAGTTTTTGAAACTTAGGAAGTCTATGTGTGAATTTGAAATTAAAATAATATGAGCATATTATTTCATACATATATGACTTTGTGATTCCTTTTACATGCTGAAAGTTCTTACTACATTACTCGTGTTATACTTTTTGTAGTTTTTGCCATGTCTAGTAATTGGAATAATTACTTACACTAAATCTGGTCATGGTCGAACTTTCTTGCTTTTTTGAACTTGTTGCATGCTCACAAATGCTTTTAATCATTAAGAATTTATCAAGTAATCAACTCACATGTTGAGTTTTTATGAACAAATATAAATTGAGAAAAGATCAAGAGAATGTGTATGCATCGCACTTCTTCTTTCGAGATGGCTTGTCATTGCACTTAGATATGAACTTGGAAGAAGTTGTGTATGACTAAAACCATGTCCTTAAGTTTCTGATTGTCAAATGACATAGGTTTGGCTTGGTTGGTTAGAATAAGGCAGATGAGCATATAATCTCTTGAAAATATCATATTATCTAAATTTATGCTTTGAAAAATAATAAAATGCAGCAACAAATGTCATGCTTTCAGGTTTTGAAATAGTTGAGTTTGTGAGATCATGACCTGCTAAAATTGAAAATCACACTTGCTTTCTAGCATGGCTTACACTACATTATGTATCTCATTGATGTGATAGTGTAAGTTACTTGATAGTATGACTTGGGTGAGCTTTGTTTATATGTATATGTTATAATATGCTCATAACAACAAAAGAAGGAGAGATAATTTGTTTATATCTCATAACAATTAAAATTTCTCTTTTACCTTGCTGAATACATTGTCAAAGGGGGAGAGATTAATCACACATTCAAAAAGGAAGAGATAAGCATGAAGAGAATATGTGCAGTGCATAAGGAAAGTTAATAAAGGGGGAGAGATAATATGGGATATTTTTTCCCTTCTCATTTTATTTTTTATTTAAACAAAAAGGGGAGAAATTGTTTTCAAAACTTTTATTTGAATAAGCTAATGTTCGGAATTTTAAATGGTGTTGCCAATGCATTCATCAAGGGGGAGATTGTAAGACCTATGTGTGCTGAATACATTGGCTTGTAGTGAATACACTTGGCTTTGATGATAAAAGTTTTTAATATCACCAAAACACATTTTTATCAAGGTCCGACTCTAGCTCCGAGCTACAGCAAGGTCCGACGATAGGTCCGGCTTGCTTTGGGTAGCTCCGGTTACGTTTGATGCTAGGTCCGACTTCTTGGTAAGGTCCGACTAGCTTTGGTTAGCTCCGGTGAGCTTTATCTTTAGCTCCGGCATATATTTGATAGCTCCGGCATATATCTGATAGCTCCGGCATATATTTGATAGCTCCGACATATTTTCGTTAGCTCCGGCATGCTAAGCTCCGATGTACTTTGTCTAGCTCCGGTTTTAGGGTTGACTAGTTCTGACTAGTTTTGGCAAGCTCCGGATCCAGGATCTACTAGTTTTGATAAGCTCCGGATCCAGGATCTACTAGTTTTGATAAGCTCCGGATCCAGGATCTACTAGTTTTGGTAAGCTCCGGCGCTAGGTTCTACTAGCTCTTGTTAGCTCCGGCTCAAGCTCCGGGTTGCTCTGGCAAGGTCCGGAACTTGACCGCAGTACTTCTGTTTTGCATTTGCAATGTCTCGTACTTGTTTTACTTGATTGGAAAGATTGCTTAGTATTCATTTGCTAAGTTTTTGGTGCATTTTGGATGATATGGTTGATATCGTTTCTACTGTGGTTTTGCAACATGCTTATGTGAGGTTCTCACGTAAGGTGTTGTGTTCGGAACTAACGTGAGTCAAGTCGAGGACTTGGGCTCGTATGGATTGTTTGTTTATTCATGTGCAGGTGTTGCTTGAGTTCAAGTCATGGCTGGTGACAGGATCCATTGGACTAGTCTCAGGGAGGAGATGAGGTTCCAACAACCAAGTTCGGGAGGAACTGTGGTTGAGCGGGTCAGGAGGTCGCGCAGGATGATTGAATCAAGGACAGTGCATATGAAGGTCGAAGGAAGGTGTTCGGACGTGTGCATGAGGTGCATGACGTGGCAATATGCTTCTAGAGACGGATTATGGAAGGAAGATCTGATCGGAAGGATCGGATCGTATCGGTTGAAGACTTTGGCTGCGGCGGAGTCGGTTATGGCTCGGTATGGAAAGTATCGAGTTGGTTATGTTAGGATTTCGTGTGGGTCACGAATTTTAGTTGTTTAGGAATGTGGGATATGTTCCTAAGGTGTTTGGAAGTCTTAAGATTGCTTCTATCTGCGTATAGAAGAGTCCTAAGCAGTTATGGAAAGTTCCGATTGTGATCGGATTAGGATTGGAGTCCTAGTTGAGATTGGGATGGCCTAAGGGCTGATTATATAAGCAAGGGAAGGCCAAAGCTCGAGGGAGACGACTTTGGGGGGCTGTTCCTCTTGTGTTCTATTGAATAAAATTCATAGTTTGAAGGAACTTTAGTGCCTTGTTCGTCCGACTTGTTCCAGACAAGTTTTACTCGTCGAGTTTCTGGACAGCACTACCTTTCGTCGGTGGTTTTATCATAACTCAAGTTTTTCTGATCCAATTGACGTGATTCTTTTTGGGTTGTCTTCACAACTTGATTGTCTATCATCTGTCAAAATTTCACGGTCATTGGATTTGTAGTTTCTGATCTACA
Source organism: Tuctoria greenei (assembly GCA_036927565.1). Classification (NCBI taxonomy): domain Eukaryota; kingdom Viridiplantae; phylum Streptophyta; class Magnoliopsida; order Poales; family Poaceae; genus Tuctoria; species Tuctoria greenei. The sequence goes on from JAYESD010000007.1 coordinate 138,712,186, forward strand.
CGAGTTTCTTTGCAGCACTCCAGAAACTGTTTTTCTCGGGTAGGTCAGATTGACCAGTGTTTGATCTTTTGATCATATCTTGAGTTCTTCTTGACGGATTTGAGTAATTCTTTTTTTGTTGTCTTCGTGACTTGATTCTCTCGGATATATATCACTTTTATCACGGTGAAACACGTTTAGATTAGTCTTATACACGATTTCTTTAACAGATCGTTTTTCTACCGAAGGGATTAGGGTTTTATTGTTTCCACTGCGTAAGATTTTTAAATCTACCATTCACCCCCCCCCCCTCTGGTAGCTTTTCACGTGCTCTTCGATCCTACAAGGAGATGGTGTCAAACATGGGATGGAGCGACGAGCGTCTCCATACCCGCCAGCAAGGCATGCACGCCTGGAAGGAGGTGGACATGATCGTTGCCGAATTGGATCTCCTTACGAAGAAGACAGATGGACAAGCCAGTGGTGAGGTGTGTGGTAATGCCTATGACCTATACTCTCACATCAAATTTGAAGTCTGTGGAAACACGGGCTGTCGGTACCCCGTAGACGGGGTACCCTCGCACACAGGATGAAGACAATGAGGCACGTCCGGAGCCGCCACGTGTGTTGTAGGCACCAAGGCATTTGCCTCCCTCAAGATCGAGCTGCGGCGCTACCATGTAAGCCTTGAAGATGGGACTTGGCCCCTCCGGTGTGACGGGCTCCCGAGATGCCACGTGTAGGGACGGGGCCTCACCCAACCTTTGTGGAGCACCCCCGGAATAGCCATGTGGCACGGGGCGCAAGGACCAGCACCCCCCAAGGGAAAGGGCCCAGAGCTGCGACATCCCCTGACGAGTCCCAGAGCTGCGACGCGTCACAGAGGACCAGGTCTGACCTCCCCAGCGGAGATCACGATGCTGCCACGCGTCCTGCAGCTCGCATCGGACGGTAAGATACAAAGATAAGGGATGGAGCACCCTGCATTGAAGACGCGCACCCACCTTCGGCGCCCAACGCGGAGCACGCCGGCGATCAGAGACCGCTATAACTAATCTCGTCACAGTGAAGGCGCTGCAGGTCTATCCCACTTGGCCAAGTGTATAGCTTGCGGCAACAAGGCAGGCCGACGGGACACCTTCATCCACTGTCAGCAATAGCGCGTGGGCTACTGACCAGAAAGGAGGCAAGACGACGGGTCTTCACTACCTCGGTCAAACAAGCTTTTGCGAGAAGCCATAGATCTTTAGGATAAGATCGCCCAGGACCACCTCTCGGGCCCCGAGACCCCACTTGTAAGGCATTCGGCCTTGACTATAAAAGGCCCAGACCGCCACCATTACAAGGGACCAGACCAGACCGAAATATCACACACGCATACACACATACTAGCAATACCATCCACCGTGGAGTAGGGTGTTACGCTCCTTGCGGCCATAACCACGTAGAAAACCACAGTCTCATACTTCCATCCTCTAGAACACTTTATTGAGGCCTAAACCCCGCTAAAAAAAACCTCCGCGGGCAGCTCCTTAGAAGATCCGGGGGAAGTGTCGCTCTAACACTACGACATTTGGCGCGCCAGATAGGGGCTTTTTCCTCAAAAAAGTGGTAGCACTTTCACCATTCATGGTGTTCATCGAGCCTTCAAGTAGAAACAAGATCGAGCCGCAAGAGGTCGACCAGCATGTTGACAAAGACGTTGAGATGGAGTTCCAAAGGATAGAACGCGCGAAACGGTCCACCTGGCTATGAACTTCGACCTCAACAACGACCACGAGCGTCGCAAAGCACTCCACATCATCTGTGGAGGTTCTTGGGAACCTGCATCCAGGAATGAAGTCAAGACCCTGCTTCGAGCAATAGCTTCGACAACCTCTACACATTCCCCGGCGCCGCATCTCAGATGGATGGAGATGCCGATCAGCTTCGACGCCTCTGACTTCCTCGAGAACATGGCGGGAGCCAGGATGCTACCCCCACCCCCCTCGTCGCCCTCACTATCGCCAATGTAAAGTTCTACCATTCCCTGGTAGATGGTTGGTGGAGCCGGCCTCAACCTCATCAGCTGTGCGGCCTTCGACAAGCTGAAGATCCCCGTGTCCTAGCTCGCCCCGTCGAGACCATTCTTGGGGGTAGGACCGGAGAGTGTTATCCCGTATGGCTGCATCCACCTCCGGGTGACCCTCGGGACACCCGAGAATTTCAGCACCGAGAATATCCTATATGACATCACGGAGGTTAGCCTACCCTACCACGCCATTATCGGCAGGCCAGCCTTATACCGGTTTATGGCTGTGGCCCATTACAACTACCTCGTCCTCGAGATACCAACATCCTCCTGTGTCCTCAAGATCTGCGAAGATCATGCTGCTGCGGTGACGGCTTTGGAGAAGCTTCGAACGCTGGCAATGACCCCAACACCTATCCTGAGCGATGCTGGGTCGAGTAAGTGTGGGGACAGGGGTCCGCACATTCTAGGAATCGCAGAGGGTGGTGCCGTGCGATGTGACACCCAACAGCACACACGAAAAGAATACGACAAATTACAAAGTTTTATTTATATAAACAGCGGAAGTCTTTTACAATACTTAATGTACAACGGAAGATAATACTCATAGCTATACTCTCAGCCTAGCTATGCAAAAGTACAGCCGTCCATCCCGTGGAAGCTGCACACTAGCAACACACAATTTTACGGCGGCGTGCAGGCCTCCCACTCGGTGGTATACCCCGACGGGGGCATCGCCTCATCCTCGGGCCCTTCCTCATATGTCTCACCTGCAAACGTCGGGCCCTTATGAAAGATGATTTGAAGGTGTAAAATGGTTGGAATAGTTGGCAAAGTTGTTTTCGATGGTAAACCGCGACGCTTTTCAACGGCGGCGGGGAAAACTCAAATAGCTCAGCCTCTACTCGATTATTCCGAGCGATTCTTGGTAGAGGGGTGCGCTAGGAGGTATGGATGAATATCCCTGAACAAATTAAAGGATGGTTGCACATAGAAAGCGAATTAAATAGAGAAGCTAGCTATTGCATGGGCAAAGGCCGAAAGCAAAACTTGAATCATTTGCTCGATACAGAAGGAAAAGAGGCACGGGTTTTACCGTGAGAAGGAGCTCGCGTTGGCGATCCTTTTTGCTTCTGGGATCAGCTCGAGAGATGGTCTGTGGTGTCAGCATGACGGGGAGGCAGAGACGGTTATCGGGCTTCACCCTAATGGCGGTGACGAAGCTTCAAAATACCATGCTGATAAGAAGTGAATCAAGCAAGCAAGGGGATGGGAAGGAAGAGCAAAAAGTTGTGCCACCTTTTGCTGTTAGAAGCACGGCGAAAACTTGCTTCGTTTGGCTTGCAAAGTCAAGCGATGGGGAGGCTGTACGGTTCTGTTTTTGCGGCGAGTAAAGGGAGCGACGGCGGTGTGTGGGATGAGTATGGCCGACGAGACACGAGGGAGGCGTCTAAATCCACTCTGGGTGTCATGGAGCTGCTTGTTTTGCATGCCTTGTCACGGTGGTGAGTTCTACCGATGTTGAAGCGCGGGGACAGCCGTAAACAGAGCATTCAGTCGGTTCCATCGAGTTGGAGAGGCTGACAGTGGGTCCCACTGCCCTTTTCATCCCAATCCTTCTCTGGACTTCAATTCTTCCACCTAAACATGTCCAAAAATGCAAGATTTTTGTAAAGAGGGCAATTCAAACATGGAGATTAAGATTCTCAAATTGGATTTCAAATTTGGACAAGTTTCATGTGAAATTCAAATTCAAATTTGAATTTGAATGGAATTCAATGAAGCCACTGAATTAAATAGTAAATGAGCTTCAAAAATTTTGAAACTTTGTAGAGAGACTATTTGGAATATTTGGAAGCTAATAGTGAACTCAATTTTATATTTTGGAAAAGTTTGAACAGGAGCTAAGTTGAATTTTTGAATTCCTTCTATTGAAGCTTTAATTGGTTTGATCTCTCAGTTTCCAATTTGATTTTTTTTCCCATTCAAATTTTTAATTTCTCCTATATGAACATTGTAATTTGAGTTTAGGGATTTTACAGTAAGCCTTGGCTAGACCCACGCGTGCGCAGTCACGCCACTGCACCACGAGTGCAGCCCTCCGACGATAATGACGTGCCCATCAAGACAATCCAGATTGGCTCTGATGCTGCTCAGACCACCAGTATCGCGGGAAGTCGGGACAGCAAGCAGGAATAGGCGCTCACTTCTTTCCTATGAGCTAATGTCAACGTCTTCGCCTGGCAACCATCGCAGATGCCAAGCATCCCCTAGGAAGTGATCGAGCACCGTTCGAAGATATACCCCAACGCACAGCCACAACAACAGAGGCCCCGTAAGCAGTCCATCGAGCGGCAGAACTTCATCCGCGAAGAGATCAAGAAGCTACTCGATGCTGACTTCATACGGGAGGTCCACCATCCCAGTTGGCTGGCCAATCCTGTTGTTGACCCCAAGGCCGTGGGTAGGCTCTGGATGTGCATCGACTACACCAACCTCAACAATGCATGCCTTAAAGATCCTTTCCCTCTCCATAGAATAGATCAAATCATAGGTTTAACCTCGGGATGCGATATGTTGTGCTTTCTAGATGCCTACTCAGGGTTTCACCAAATCCCAATGTCTAGAAAGGACGAAGAACATACCACATTTTGAACCGTAGATGGCCTTTACTGCTATGTCTCCATGCCTTACGGTCTTAAGAATGCCCTCCCCACCTTTGTTCGCGCCATGCATAAAACCTTTGGGGACCTCATTCGGGACCTGGTAGAGGTATATGTGGATGACATTGTAGTTAAGATCTAGACCCATACATCATTGCTAGAAAACCTCGCCCTAGTATTTGATAGACTGCGAACCACACGCACGAAGCTCAATCCAGACATGTGCGTGTTCGGGATCAAAGCTGGGAAGCTCCTCGGTTTCTGGGTCTCACACCGAGGGATTGAGGCCAACCTAGAGAAGATCAAGGCGGTGGAGCTAATGCGACCTCCAGCCTGCATCAAGGACGTGCAGAAGCTTGAAGGGTACTTGGCAGCGCTCAGCCGGTTTATCTCTAGGCTGGCTGAGCGGGCCCTCCCGTTCTTCAAGCTCCTGCGCCAGTCTGGAACATTCGTCTGGACCAAGGAAGTGGAGAAAGCATTACGCGAGCTGAAGCAGCAGATGACGAAACTGCTAATAATGGTGGCACCGGAGCCCAAGGAGCCCCTGTACCTCTACATCGCCACCACAGCAGAGGTGGTGGCCATGGTTTTGGTTGCAGAGCGGGCCAGTCCCCAACATCCTCGACGGACGGGAAGGGCCCCTACTGCTGATTCTGAGCTCTAGGTCTTGGAGCTTGGAGTGAGCCCTGACAACGAAGAAGCCTCTGGGTCCCAGCCCCCAGAGGAGGTCCAGGTCCCCCTAGAGGGCCCCAGAAAGCAAGGAGCCTCTGCGTCCCAGCCCCAGAGGAGGTCCGGGTCCCCCTAAGGGGCCCCGGAAAGCAAGGGGCCTCTGGGTCCCAGCCCCAGAGGAGGTCCGGGTCCCCCTAGGGAGCCCTGGAGAGCAAGAAGCCTCTGGGTCCCAGCCCCAGAGGAGGTCCGGGTCCCCCTAAGGGGCCCCGGAAAGCAAGGGGCCTCTGGGTCCCAGCCCCAGAGGAGGTCCGGGTCCCCCTAGGGAGCCCTGGAGAGCAAGAAGCCTCTGGGTCCCAGCCCCCAGAGGAGGTTCGGGTCCCCCTAGGGGGCCCCAGAAAGCAAGGAGCCTCTGGGTCCCAGCCCCCAGACGAGGTACGGGTCCTTCTAGGGGGCCCCGGAGAGCAAGGAGCCTCTAGATCACAAACCCCAGAGGAGGTCTAGGTCCCCCTAGGGGTCTCCGGAGAGCAAGGAGCACCAGGGTTCCAGTCCCCAGAAGATGACCGGGTCCCCCTGGAGGGCCCCGGAGACCAAGGATCCTTTGGGTCCCAGCCCCCAAAGGACGCGTCGGGCCCAGGAGACGTGGAGTCACCAGGCCCAGAGTAGATGGAACATGATACACCGCTTTCTCCAAGGAGATCCAAGACCATCCAATGCTTGGTATACTTCATCAGCGAAGTCCTACATGAAGCAAAAACAAGGTACCTTGAGGTGCACAAGCTGCTCTATACGGTACTAATTGCGTCGAGGAACCTTGGCCATTACTTTCAGGCACACACAGTCTCAGTGGTGACTTTGTTCCCACTGGAGGCGGTGCTGCGCAGCTCAAACACAACAAGCAATATCGCCAAATGGGCCACCGAACTGGTGGAGTTTGAGCTTGACTTCATACCATGACATGCAATCAAGAGCCAAGCTCTAGCAGACTTCGTTGCTGAGTGGACTCCTTCACCAAGAAATCCAGGGGGCTGGGAAATCAGCGAGCCGGAGCCCAGAGCACCAGTGCTTACCGGGCCTCACTGGGCACTCTTCTTCGACGGATCTCGCAGAAGCAAGAGGCTGGAGCCAGTGTACTGCTCACCTCTCTAACAGGGGAGCAGTCCAAGTATGCGGTGCGCCTCGACTTCAAGGCGACCAACAACTTGGCGGAGTACGAGGCCCTCATCTTTGGACTCATAGCTATGCAGAGTCTCGGTTTCCAGCAGATGCCGGTCAAGGGAGACTCCCAGCTGATCATCAAGCAGGTCCGGAGAGAGTGCTGCTGCAACGACCCATAGCTCGTGGTGTACCTACTACACGTCAAGAAGTTGGAAGCTAGCTTCGAGGCCTTGGACCTTTGTCATGTGCCACGTGCTGACAACTCCATCGCTGACGCCTTGTCAACAATGGCATCCATGGGAGCCTCGATCCTTGAAGGGGTCTTCAACAAGAGGCTAGTGCGGCCAAATGCAAAGCCTACGGGGCCTAACGAAGAAGGCGAGTCCAACACCACGGAGCTAGCGACCACGGCGGCCCTGCAACCATGGGCCCCCTTGAGGATCTTGTGCATCACTGGGGACCCCATATTACCCGGCACCCAAGATCCAGAAGCTCAAGAGAGTTCCGATGCGTGGATCACAGAGATCGGGACTATCTCAGGGACAACATCCTCCCGGAGGATCCAGTATTGGCTGAGAGGATCGTGAGGTCGGCGAAACACTACACGCTAGTAGAATGTGACCTCTGCTGATGTGGCACCAACGACGTGCTGCTATGGCGCATAAGTCGGCAGGAAGGTTGTGACTTGCTTATAGAGATGCACGAAGGAGAGTGCGGGAATCACGCAGCCTCCCGCACACTGGATGGAAAAGCCTTCCGGCATGACTTCTACTAGACAATAGCACTACAAGACGCTGACAAGCTGGTGTGCCAGTTCCATGCCAAGCAAATTCACACTCTGGTGCAGACGCTGCAAATGATCCCGCCCTCCTAGCCTTTCGCGGTTTAGGGGTTGGATATCCTGGGACCCTTCCCCAGGGCAGTCAGAGGGTACAAGTTCCTCCACATCGCTGTAGACAAGTGCACCAAGTGGCCCGAGGCAGCCCTAGTGATCAACATCAACAAGGAGTCCGCAGTCAATTTCATCAAGTCGATCGTCTGCAAGTTTGGGGTCCATAATAGAATCATCACCGACCACGGGACCCAGTTTACCAGTGCAGCTTTCCAGGACTACTGTGAAGACCTCGGCGTCAAAGTTTGTTATGCATCCGTGGCTCATCCAAAGAGCAACGACCAAGTTGAAAGGGCCAATGCTGAGATCCTCAGGGGCCTCAATACGCGCATGTATAACAACTTGGACAAGCATGGTGGCAAGTGGGTTGAATAACTCCCCTGCGCACTTTGCGCAAGTCGGACATCACCCAGCCACGCCACTGGGGAACACCTTTCTTCCTGGTGTACGGGGCCGAGGTTGTCCTCCCCCCGGTGATCGCAGTAGGCTCACTACGAGTCCGAGCATTCGATGAAGCCTCACAAGACCAACTCTGACGAGAAGATGTCGACCTCTTCGATGAAGCAAGGTGGCTCGCCACCATCCGAAACGCACGCTACCGACAGGTGCTGAGGCGCTACCAGGAGTGGTTCGTGCGGAGTAGAGAGCTACAGACAGGTGACATGGTGCTGCGGCGCCTACTTGCTCGAGAAGTGTCGCACAAACTCTCCCCCAACTGGGAGGGCCCCTTCAGAGTAATGCAAGTATCCCTCCCCGGGTGTGTCTTCCTAGCCACTTGTAACACCCTCATTTTCATGCATCATGCCTTGCATACACTCATATACATGTTTAACATTAACCCATAACAAGAGGAACAAGTTTAAAATTGATTTGGAACAAAACCGCACTTAAAAATGTAGGAAAGTGCGGACTAGTCCGGTTTTGCTGAGGACTAGTCCGATTTCTCTCTGTCTAAAATGGACTTGTCCATTTTTGCTGCGTATTAGTCCGATATTTGCCCCTGGAAAACTTTGGACTTGTCCGATCTTGTGCGGACTAGTCCGATGTTCCATGAATCCTTGAAAATTTGCTAAGTCCCTGGACTTTTCCGGACTAGTCCGGTGTCCCAGCGGACTTGTCCGTTTTCCTTTCTGACTAAGATCGGACTTGTCCAATTTTAGGCCAGACTTGTCCGATTTTCTCTCTGGACGACTTCGGACTAGTCCGGTCCTGTCCGGACTTGTCCGATATTTCGTGACTCCGAGATTGACCTTTTGTTTTACGACTTGTTTCTTGGGTTTCACGTCAAGTGGGCCTAGGGACGTCGTGCCCAACTCTTTTAGAGCCCATGTGGGACTCTAAACCGGCCTCTACTCATCCTAAACTCGAAATCCATCTAACCCTAGCCTCCACGTCTATATAAACAACCCCACCCCTTGGTTTGACATCTATTTGCCACTTTTCCACCCACCCAAACCCTAGTTCGTGGGGAGCCACCATCAAGGAGGGAGGAGAAGATCCCAAACAAGAAGAAGAAGAGGAGGAAACGAAGGAGGATCAAGATCTCCACCAAGTTTCGTCCTTCACCACCAATTCATCTCCAAGTTCATCACCAACCCTAGATCATCAAGATCCAAGTGTTACCTCCAAGTTTCTTGGTTCATTGGAGTTCTAAAAACCTGGTATACCTTCTATTCTCTTTTCCTTATGCGAATTCAACCCATAATCTCCAAATTCACGTCGATCTAGAAAACCCTAATCTGCTGATCTCGCAGAGTGCGGACTTGTCCGGTCCCTAGCGGACTAGTCTGATCTTTCTGGTTAAATCGTGTTGAATTGGTTCTAAAATTTTATCTAATCGAATCCAAACCTGTATAAACTTGTTAAAAGCTATTAGAACTAGTTAGTTATCATTAAAAACAATCAATTAACAAGTTCTACCTTGCATTTGCATTAATCATGCATGTCATGTCATATTGAGTAATATTTGTGCACTCTTTGATTGTGTTTCTTGTCTTGTATGTTTATTGTGTGGATTAGACGGATTTGCACTAGAGAGTGCCACGGAGGATCTACAGCATCAAGAGTTTGAAGGCTTTGACCCTAATCAACAGCAAGAGCAAGGCAAGTGTCCTTGAAGCATATTGATCCTGTTTTAAAATAAATGTTTTGATTGCAAAACTGCATGCTTGTGTCAAATTGATGGGAAATCCTATGGTAGGAAGTTTACTAGATTTGCTAAACCACCCTTGTCACCTGGAATTTATGGTAGAGAGTCGGGAAGGGTTTTTACCTTTTTGCTTCGCTTAATCAACTGGGATGGGAAACAACTATATCACTCAATTTAATTATGCATGGATGAGATTATGGTTAACATGAACTGGTTAAACATGGTATGGTAATGGATGATCTAAGCAAGCCTGGTATGTGGAAGGTTGGATGTTATGGTGGTTTGCTTGCTTTAGATCTAAGGACCGGTTCATGCGAGAATAAGCCAGGACTACAGTGCCACCACGAGGCCAAGTATGGGTGCTGCGTAGCTGATTAATTAGGGCTTTGCTAGTGCTGTTTGGACCATTGTGGATGCTCGGGGAAGGGGTAGTCGGTTTGGGTTTGTTGATGATTAGTGGGACTACTCTGGGATCCGAATGGCTCAAGAGGGGGCACTTGGTTGGAGATGTGCTCTGCGGGAGACATCGCCACCGGTGAAACCTCAGTGGGGTCTAAATAGGCTAGTAATCCCTTTGTAAAGGCTATTTTGTGATCTCTTGGCCACACACCAATGGAAGTGTGAGACGGCATAATAGAGGTTTTAGTCATCGAAAGGTGATGAAATCGCGAACACATGGGTAAAGAGGTACAAACTCTGCAGAGTTAATTAAAAACTATCATGATAGCCGTGCTCCCGGTTATGAGCACCTGGACAACTTCCATGATTAGAGGGAAATTGGAATTTGGGATGGTTATGGTTTGGTAATGGTTATGGATGGTTATGGATTAATCTCTGGTAATGAATATGGTTATTGGCAATGGTGAAATCTGGACTTATTGATGATGGTAATGAATTCAGTTTGGTATTATGGTATTACTCGTGATTATGTTGGGATTACTTCACATACTTATACTATATTGCTTTTCAAATGTTTTAATGTACTTTTCAGCACTTTACCATTATTATTGCCATCATTTGAATCAGCCACATGTCATACTTTCCACACTTGCTGAGTACGACATGTACTCACTCTTGCAATCCCCCCCCCCCAACAGTTGCAGGTCAGGATTGGGAGTTTGATGGCGATAATGCGGAGTTCTAGGCTGTGTCTACCATCAGCTTTGCCTGTGGTGTTGATTGGAGCTGCGCATATATATATACCCTGTCGCTTATGCTGCATAGTTGCTTTAGTTGCTTAATTAGTTTATTTCCGCTGCATGAGTCGAACTTGTCATTAATATTCATTAGAGCTTGTATTCGAGGATCATATGGTTTGTGTAATAAATCTGATAATTAATCTTGTTCTGTGGTAATTTTCTGTATACTCTTTTGTGATTCCACTCGTATATGTGTGATGAACATCCTGGGCACACATATGCGTTAGCTTGGTTCAGTTTTCGGAACCGGGCGTCACATATTGGTATCAAAGCAACAGGTTGACCGTAGGATGCAGCCTAGATAGAATGGACACTTTAGAGCACATAGGAGCACTCAGGAATCGATGTGTTTTCGCTTGAAGTGCTGTTTGCTATATATATTGCATTCTTGTGTGCTTAATAGAGGATTTTGGGATGCTTTAGCATTGCCATGTCCACCTAGGCTAGTGTAGCTAGTTGTTTAGTTTCATATCCCTTGATGCATATAGTTGGGAACGTTTTCTAATTCTTACCTACTGCTTTCCTTCAGATGGTGAGGACTCGCAACCATAGGGATGGCAATGATGAGGAGGAGAACAATGGAGTGCCTCAGAACAACAATGGGCAAGGATCTACTCAGGGAGCTATCAACATCGAGCAGCTATTGGCCATGCAAAACCAGCTCATGCAGACCATGATACAGACTATGGGACAGCTGCAGGCTGGCAATATCAACAAGCAGCCCCACATGCCTCCACCGCCACCCCCACCTCCTCATAACCGATTGGGAGAGTTTATGAGGACTAGGCCGCCGACCTTTGCTCAAGCTGCTGACCCTATGGATGCGGACGATTGGCTCAAGTCCGTGGAGAAGAAGCTGGCTATTGTCCAATGCAGTGACCGGGAGAAGGTCTTGTTTGCTACTCATCAACTAGTTGGAGCAGCTGCAGATTGGTGGGATTCTTATTGCAATGCTCATGAGAACCAAGAGAGAATTACCTGGGCGGAATTCAAGGAGAGTTTTCATTCTCATTATCCGCCGGAAGGTGTTATGATCTTGAAGAGGCAAGAATTTGAGAACTTGAGACAAGGAAAATCAAGCGTGAGTGAATATCTCGATAAGTTCACTCAACTCTCAAGATATGCGCCTGAGGATGTTAGCCGGGACAGCCGGAAGCAATACTTGTTCATGAGGGGATTGAACAATACGATCCAAGTGAAATTGCTCAACTGTGATTATGTTAATTTTCAGAAGCTTGTGGACAAAGCAATTGTGGTTGAGAACAAGATCTGTGAGATGGAGCAAGAAATCAAGAGGAAGGCGCCATATCAAGGACAGCAACAAGGAAGTAATGTGCGCCCTCGCTTTGCGCCGCCCAATGCGCCTCATTACAGCTCCTCTATTCCTGCTCAGCGCCCTGGTTATGCACCGCGCCCAACTCAGTTTGTGCAGCAGCGCCCTGTCATGCAAGCACCTAGGCCTCCGATGCCTTATGCACCTCGTGCTGATTTTCCTGGAGCCAATGTTCAAAACCAAGCTCGTCCCAATAATTCTGGTGGAGTTAAGAAGTGCTATACTTGTGGAGAAGCTGGACACTTTGCGAATCAATGTCCTAAGTGAGGCCTTGGTCAAGGAAGCAATGCGCCGAGGCAAAACCCAAGACCTAATGGAGGACAGCCACAAGGAAGCCGTGGACAGCAGAACTTTGCTCGTGGTAACGTGAAACATGTCTCTACGGAGGATGCTCAACAAGCGGATGACGTGGTCATTGGTATGTTTCTCGCCAACTCCAACCCAGCGACTATGTTATTTGATTCTAGAGCATCGCATTCATTCATTGCATCGAAGTATGTTGCCAAGTATAGTTTGCCTATCTCTCATATGAAGTTTACTCTGTTGGTTAAGTCTCCTGGAGGAGAGATGAGGACAAATATAGTATGTCCAAAAGTAAGCCTTAGAATAAGGGGGGTAGACTTCTCCGCCAACCTCATTGTTTTAGATTCTCAAGGGTTGGATATTATACTTGGTATGGACTGGTTGAGGAAGCACAATGGAGTTATTGAATGTGCCACAAAGACGGTGAAGTTGACTAATGAAGAAGGGATCACCGTAGAATTTGAAGCAACCCAACATGCACCGAAGCAATTAGAGCTGAATCATATGGACGGTGTCGCAATTGAGGAGATTCCGGTGGTGTGTGAATTTTTGGATGTTTTTCCAGACGAGTTGCCAGGTATACCACCCGATCGAGATATTGAGTTCGTTATTGATTTAATACCTAGAACTGCACCTATAGCTAAGAGGCCGTATAGGATGCCTCCTATGGAATTAGCGGAGCTCAAGAAGCAGATTCAAGAGCAATTAGAGAAGGGTTTTATTCGCCCTAGTTCTTCGCCTTGGGGAGCACCTGTTCTATTTGTGGACAAGAAGGATGGATCCCAAAGGATGTGCGTGGATTACCGAGCTCTCAACGAGGTAACAATCAAGAACAAGTACACCTTGCCACGCATAGAAGACTTGTTTGATCAGATGAAGGGTGCTTGTGTCTTCTCTAAGATTGACTTGAGGTCGGGATACTTTCAAATGAAGATTAGACCATCGGACATACCCAAGACAGCTTTTAGGACACGGTATGGATCTTATGAGTACACTGTGATGTCTTTTGGATTGACAAATGCGCCTGCCTACTTTATGTACCTCATGAATAAAGTCTTCATGGAGTACTTAGATAAGTTCGTTGTGGTGTTTATTGATGATATTATGATCTACTCGAAGGATGAGAAGGAACATGAGGAACACTTGAGGCTTACACTGCAGAAATTGAGGGAGCATCAATTGTATGCCAAGTTCAACAAGTGCCAGTTTTGGTTGAAAGAGGTGCCGTTTTTAGGTCATATAATCTCAGGAGGAGGAGTATCGGTTGACCCCGGAAAAGTGAGAGACGTGTTGAAGTGGGAACCACCGCAAAACGTCAAGGAAATAAGGAGTTTTCTTGGGATGGCTGGATATTACCGTCGGTTTATTAAAGATTTTTCCAAGATAGCCAAGCCTATGACGCAGTTGCTAATGAAGGGAAAGGCGTTCCAATGGACTGAAGCTTGTCAGGATAGCTTTGAGGAGTTAAAGATGCGGTTGACAACAGCCCCAGTTTTGGTATTGCCGGATGTAAGCAAGAGTTTTGACATTTATTGCGATGCATCAAGACAAGGGCTTGGATGTGTATTGATGCAAGAAGGTCAAGTGGTCGCCTATGCGTCAAGGCAATTGAAGAAACATGAGCAGAATTACCCAACACATGATTTAGAACTTGCAGTCGTGGTACATGCATTGAAGATTTGGAGACACTATATTCTTGGACATAGGTGTGAAATTTACACGGATCACAAGAGCTTGAAGTATATTTTCACACAAACGGATCTGAACTTGAGGCAACGAAGATGGTTAGAGCTCATCAAAGATTATGATTTGGGGGTCAACTATCACCCGGGAAAAGCCAATGTAGTGGCCGATGCTTTGAGTAGAAAGGGAGTAAGTCACCAACTCACAGTTCGAGAGTTACCATTCGAGTTATGTAAGGAGTTTGAACGGTTGAACCTTGGGTTTGTAAATGAGATGGAGATGATGGAGTTAAAACCAACCTTGGAGCAAGAAATTCGAGAGGCACAAACCACAGATGAGGCGATCAAGGAAATCAAGGAAAGAACCGAAGAATGGAGAGAATTCAGATTTGACGAGGATGAACATGGTACCTTATGGCTTGGAAAGAGAATCGTTGTGCCTAATGTAAAGCATATTCGGGAGACAATATTAAAGGAGGCACATGACTCGCCATACTCGATTCACCCCGGTTGTACGAAGATGTACAAGGACTTGAAGACTTGCTATTGGTGGGATAGCATGAAAAAGGACATAGCTGAATATGTAGCATTATGTGATGTGTGCCAACGAGTCAAGGCGGAACATCAAAGGCCAGCCGGATTATTGCAACCGTTGAAGATTCCGGAATGGAAGTGGGAAGAAATTGGTATGGACTTCATAGTTGGGTTACCGCGTACTCAGTCCGGGTATGACTCAATTTGGGTAATTGTGGATCGTTTAACCAAGTCAGCTCATTTTGTCCCTGTGAAGACCAAGTATACAGCTGCACGATTGGCCGAAAAATACATGGAGCATATTGTGTGTCGACATGGAGTCCCTAAGAAGATAGTCTCGGATAGAGGTTCTCAATTTACCTCCAGATTTTGGCAAAAACTGCATGAAGCTTTGGGAACGAGGTTGAATTTTAGTTCAGCATATCATCCTCAAACGGATGGACAAACCGAGAGGACCAATCAGATTTTGGAGGACATGTTAAGAGCTTATGCTTTAAAGCATGGGAAGAGTTGGGACAAAAGCTTGCCATACGCGGAATTTTTATACAACAACAGTTACCAAGCAAGCTTGAAAATGTCACCATATGAAGCGATTTATGGGAGGAAGTGTAGGACACCTTTATTCTGGAATGAGGCAGGAGAAACTCAAGTATTTGGTCCGGATGTGTTGCAAGAAGCCGAAAAGCAAGTCAAAATAATTCGTGAAAACTTGAGGGCTGCCCAATCAAGGCAAAAAGGCTATGCGGATACTAGGAGAAGGAAATTAGCCTTTGAAATAGGAGACTTTGTTTACCTCAAGGTGTCACCAATGAGAGGTCATAAGAGGTTTAACATAAGAGGCAAGCTCGCACCTCGTTATATTGGACCATTCAAGATTTTGGACAAAAGGGGAGAGGTAGCGTATAAGTTGGGGATGCCAGCTCATCTTTCAGACGTGCATGATGTCTTTCATGTTTCCCAGCTCAAGAAGTGCTTGAGAGTACCGGAAGAACAAGTGCCAATGGAAGAATTGGAACTAGAGGAAGATTTGACTTATGCCGAACAACCGGTCAAAATCTTGGAAACTAAGGAGATGGTCACAAGGAGCAAGGTTATTAGATGGTGTAAGGTTCAATGGAAGCACCACGCAGAAAAAGAAGCAACTTGGGAGCTAGAGGATGATATCAAGAAGGAATTTCCCTATCTCTTCTCTTCCGCGTCGAATCTCGAGGGCGAGATTCATTTTAGGGGGGGGTAGGTTTGTAACACCCTCATTTTCATGCATCATGCCTTGCATACACTCATATACATGTTTAACATTAACCCATAACAAGAGGAACAAGTTTAAAATTGATTTGGAACAAAACCGCACTTAAAAATGTAGGAAAGTGCGGACTAGTCCAGTTTTGCTGAGGACTAGTCCGATTTCTCTCTGTCTAAAAATGGATTTGTCCGTTTTTGCTGCGGATTAGTCCGATATTTGCCCCTGGAAAACTTCGGACTTGTCCGATCTTGTGCGGACTAGTCCGATGTTCCATGAATCCTTGAAAATTTGCTAAGTCCCTGGACTTTTCCGGACTAGTCCGGTGTCCCAGCAGACTTGTCCGTTTTCCTTTCTGACTAAGATCGGACTTGTCCGATTTTAGGCCAGACTTGTCCGATTTTCTCTCTGGACAACTTCGGACTAGTCCGGTCCTGTCCGGACTTGTCCGATATTTCGTGACTCCGAGATTGAACTTTTGTTTTACGACTTGTTTCTTGGGTTTCACGTCAAGTGGGCCTAGGGACGTCGTGCCCAACTCTTTTATAGCCCATGTGGGACTCTAAACCGGCCTCTACTCATCCTAAACTCGAAATCCATCTAACCCTAGCCTCTACGTCTATATAAACAACCCCACCCCTTGGTTTGACATCTATTTGCCACTTTTCCACCCACCCAAACCCTAGTTCGTGGGGAGCCACCATCAAGGAGGGAGGAGAAGATCCCAAACAAGAAGAAGAAGAGGAGGAAACGAAGGAGGATCAAGATCTCCACCAAGTTTCGTCCTTCACCACCAATTCATCTCCAAGTTCATCACCAACTCTAGATCATCAAGATCCAAGTGTTACCTCCAAGTTTCTTGGTTCATTGGAGTTCTAAACACCTGGTATACCTTCTATTCTCTTTTCCTTATGCGAATTCAACCCATAATATCCAAATTCACGTCGATCTAGAAAACCCTAATCTGCTGATCTCGCAGAGTGCGGACTTGTCCGGTCCCTAGCGGACTAGTCCGATCTTTCTGGTTAAATTGTGTTGAATTGGTTCTAAAATTTTATCTAATCGAATACAAACCTGTATAAACTTGTTAAAAGCTATTAGAACTAGTTAGTTATCATTAAAAGCAACCAATTAACAAGTTCTACCTTGCATTTGCATTAATCATGCATGTCATGTCATATTGAGTAATATTTGTGCACTCTTTGATTGTGTTTCTTGTCTTGTATGTTTATTGTGTGGATTAGACGGATTTGCACTAGAGAGTGCCACGGAGGATCTACAGCATCAAGAGTTTGAAGGCTTTGACCCTAATCAACAGCAAGAGCAAGGCAAGTGTCCTTGAAGCATATTGATCCTGTTTTAAAATAAATGTTTTGATTGCAAAACTGCATGCTTGTGTCAAATTGATGGGAAATCCTATGGTAGGAAGTTTACTAGATTTGCTAAACCACCCTTGTCACCTGGAATTTATGGTAGAGAGTCGGGAAGGGTTTTTACCTTTTTGCTTCGCTTAATCAACTGGGATGGGAAACAACTATATCACTCAATTTAATTATGCATGGATGAGATTATGGTTAACATGAACTGGTTAAACATGGTATGGTAATGGATGATCTAAGCAAGCCTGGTACGTGGATGGGTTGGATGTTATGGTGGTTTGCTTGCTTTAGATCTAAGGACCGATTCATGCGAGAATAAGCCAGGACTACAGTACCACCACGAGGCCAAGTATGGGTGCGGCGTAGCTGATTAATTAGGGCTTTGCTAGTGCTGTTTGGACCATTGTGGATGCTCGGGGAAGGGGTAGTCGGATTGGGTTTGTTGATGATTGGTGGGACTACCCTGGGATCCGAATGGCTCAAGAGGGGGCCCTTGGTTGAAGATGTGCTCTGCGGGAGACATCGCCACCGGTGAAACCTCAGTGGGGTCTAAATAGGCTAGTAATCCCTTTGTAAAGGCTATTTTGTGATCTCTTGGCCACACACCGATGGATGTGTGAGACGGCATAATAGAGGTTTTAGTCATCGAAAGGTGATGAAATCACGAACACGTGGGTAAAGAGGTACAAACTCTGCAGAGTTAATTAAAACTATCATGATAGCCGTGCTCCCGGTTATAAGCACCTGGACAACTTCCATGATTAGAGGGAAATTTGAATCTGGGATGGTTATGGTTTGGTAATGGTTATGGATGGTTATGGATTAATCTCTGGTAATGAATATGGTTATTGGCAATGGTGAAATCTGGACTTATTGATGATGGTAATAAATTCAGTTTGGTATTATGGTATTACTCGTGATTATGTTGGGATTACTTCACATACTTATACTATATTGCTTTTCAAATGTTTTAATGTACTTTTCAGCACTTTACCATTATTATTGCCGTCATTTGAATCAGCCACATGTCATACTTTCCACACTTGCTGAGTATGACATGTACTCACGCTTGCAATCCCCCCCCCCCAACAGTTGCAGGTTAGGATTGGGAGTTTGATGGCGATAATGCGGAGTTCTAGGCCGTGTCTACCGTCAGCTTTGCCTGTGGTGTTGATTGGAGCTGCGCATATATATATACCCTGTCGCTTATGCTGCATAGTTGCTTTAGTTGCTTAATTAGTTTATTTCCGCTGCATGAGTCGAACTTGTCATTAATATTCATTAGAGCTTGTATTCGAGGATGATATGGTTTGTGTAATAAATCTGATAATTAATCTTGTTCTGTGGTAATTTTTTGTATACTCGTTTGTGATTGCACTCGTATATGTGTGATGAACATCCTGGGCACACATATGCGTTAGCTTGGTTCAGTTTTCGGAACCAGGCGTCACACCACTGAAGGACAGCCCCTCCCCAACCCTTGGAACATAGAGCACCTCCGTAAGTTCTATCCTTAAGCATAAATCTTAGGACAATGTAGGGTGTCATGGTGCTAGGAAACAACACTTAGGACAACCAAGCTCTGGGGGGACAGGTCTAGAGTGTTCAGCCATTTAGCTTGGTCTCGTACCCTAAGCATGAACACTCTACCTCCCTAGCCAACTAAAGTGGGTCATTGCCTTATTTTAAAGCTAATCCACTCCTGTAAACACCAATGAGAAGAATTCATTATCTTACCATATGCTTTCTCTTATGTTCACTTGAATTACTTGTTAATTTTGTGATCAATCAAGCTAGTCTCATCTTTCATATATTGTCTTCATATACTTGGTGAAATTTTTTCTATATCGCCCCTAGTAGAGTTATGCAACCCTGCTGCAGGCGGACGTGTTTGAGATACCTGCAAGGTGTCTTGGAACCTCACGACTGCCCTCTTACTTGGGGACCTGTCGTGCCAAATGGCCCCCCGCAAAAGGCCAATGCTAAGCTTGAGGTCTAGAGCGCGCAACCTGCTTAGCCTGATCCTGTACCCTAAGCATGTGCGCTTTGCCTCCCAGTGATGCGGCTATGTACCGAGGGCCAGGACGCTCACACCCCAAATAAGAAGGAAGTCGGATCCCGAGCGCCAATGCACTAAATTACACAAACCCTGCGTACTAGCCCAAGATGGTAAGACATGACAATACTCAAGAATAGGAATATATCACCACCGAGCAAAACAATATGCACCCCCGTTATGTGTATAGGACATACAAAGCAGGTTGTGACAGAACAGTCATCTCTGGCACTCCCCAAGGGGCCTGCCATCGACGCCTCAATGACTATGGTGGATGACGTCGGAACATCCAGCTCCGACACCTCCTAGGGGGTCGGCCGTTGATGTCCCAACACGTTAACGACAACAACAAGCTTGAACAAATGAGTAAACTCTCCTACCTCACTCTTGTCACTAACAGGATTCTCTTGCGATAGCCTATGCACCAGAGGCCCGCCGTTGACGTACCTACGAAGATGGTGGGCGACGCTAGAGCATACAGCCCCAGCACCTCCTAGGGGGGGCTGTCGTCGACGTTTCTACGAATATGGTGGGCGACGCCAGAGAATCCAGCTCCGACACCTCCAAGGGCCTACTGATGACTACTCAACAACGATGGTGAACGACACCGGAGCATCCAGCGTCGGCACCCCCAGGGGGCCTGCCGTCGATGTACCTATGAAGATGGTGGGCGACGCCGGAGTATACAGCTCTGGCACCTCTTAGGGGGCCTGCCGTCAACGTTTCTATGAAGATGGTGGGCGACGCCAGAGCATACAGCTCCGACACCTCCCAGGGGCCTGCCGTCGATGTCCCAACACGCCAACGACAACAGCAAATGTGGACAAATGAGTAAACTCTCCTACCTCGCTTTATTTGCTAACATGATTCTCTTGCGATAGCCTGTGCACCAGGGGCCTGCTGTCGACGTACCTACGAAGATGGTGGGCGATGCTGGAGTATACAACTCTGGCACCTCTTAGGGGGCCTGCCGTCAAAGTTTTTATGAAGATGGTGGGCGACGCCAGAGCATACACCCCCAACACCTCCCAGGGGGCCTGCCGTCGATGTTTCTATGAAGGTGGTGAGTGACACCGGAGCATCCAGCTCCGGCACCTCCCAAAGGGCCTACCGTCGACGACTCAATGACAATGGTGGATGACGCCGGAGCATTCAGCTCCAGCACCTTGCAGGGGGCCTGCCATTGACGTCCCAATACGTTAACACCAGCAACAAGTGTGGACAAATGAGTAAACTCTCCTACCTCGCTCTTGTAAGGGGCACACCTAGACCAGTCACTCATGCTCCCCCACTCCGTTGGGGGCCGGTCGAATACATCCTGCGTTCATGTGGCAGGCATATCCAACAATTTGGCCACGCCAACCACGGGGCCTCCAAGCAAGGTTCCATAGGCAAGACGTCATCTAGCGACAAATCGGCCGTGTCAACTGTGCAAGCATTGGTCCCTAAAAGGCTAATGGCATCAACAAAGGCTCTTCAAGACCTTACACAAGAGAAGGAGTTGGGGCAACAATTTGAAAGCACGCGACAACCCAACAAGCAAAACAACATGAATCCAAATTCATAAACAATTATTTACACAAGGGGGTCATCCCCGGATACAAAATCATTGTACCTAGGTGCCGCCGTCCTCAACTCCGCTGGAAAAAAGAAGCCACCTCCTTGACAAGGTCTTGGAATTTGGCCCTAGCCTCATCCTCCCGCTCATCAAGGGGACCTTTCTCCACCGGCTCCAGCGAGATCTTCGGGTACCAGCTTCAGAAGCATACCAGGACGTGGCAGGCCACCAGCTCATCCAACTCCTTTCCTTCAACCTCCAGCCGCCTTGCAAGGACGGTGTTCACTGACCCAATGACGAGCAGAGGGAGTCCAAGGTGGGAAGTAGCTAGGCCACCTCCTAAGATGGCTCCTCGCGTGGCACGGGACCAAGGACGAGGGGTTCCAGCACTGCCCCAGCACGGGCCAGGAAGTCTCAGACCCCTTGAACCTCGGCCGTGCGGGAAGCTTGGAGGCTCTCCACTTCCCTTCAAGCAGTCTCCTCCAGGATAGCGAACTCCCGAGCACGACGCTCCAGGATGTCCTCCCGGCGCTGGATGGCCAGCTCCAAGTCTGTAACACCCTCATTTTCATGCATCATGCCCTACATACATTCATATACATGTTTCACATTAACCCACAACAAAAGGAATGAGTTTAAAATTGATTTGGAGCAAAACCGCACTTAAAATGTAGGAAAGTGCGGACTAGTTCGATTTTGCTGAGGACAAGTCCGATTTCTCTTTGACTAAAAACGGACTTGTCCGTTTTTGCTGCGGACTAGTCCGATTTTGCCTCTGGAAACTTTCGGACTTGTCCGATTATGTGTGGACTAGTCCGATATTCCAAGAATCCATGAAAATTTGCTAAGTCCCTGGACTTTTCTGAACTAGTCCGGTGTTCCAGCAGACTTGTACGATTTCCTCTCTGACTAAAGTCGTACTTGTCCGATTTTTTGCTAGACTTGTCCAATTTTCTTTCTGTACAACTTTGGATAGTCCGGTCCTTTTCGGACTTGTCCGATATTTCATGACTCCGAGTTGATCTTTTGTTTTACGACTTGTTTCTTGGGTTTCACGTTAAGTGAGCCTAGGGACGTCGTGCCTAACTCTTTTAGACGCCATGTGGGACCCTAAACCGGCCTCTACTCCTCTCAAACTCGAAATCCATCTAACCCTAGCCTCCACCTCTATATAAACAATCCCACCTCTTGGCTTGACATCTATTTGCCACTTTTCCACCCCACCCAAACCCTAGTTCGTGGAGAGCCACCATCAAGGAGGGAGGATGAGATCCCAAGCAAGAAGAAGAGGAGGAAACGAAAGAGGATCAAGATCTCCACCAAGTTTTGTTCTTCATCACCAATTCACCTCCAAGTTCATCCCCAACCCTAGATCATCAAGATCCAAGTGTTACCTCCAAGTTTCTTGATTCATTGGAGTTCTAAACACCTGGTATACCTTCTATTCTCTTTTCCTTACGTGAAATCAACCCCTAATCTCCAAATTTACGTCGATCTAGAAAACCTTAGTTCGCTAGTTCATTGGAGTTCTAAAGAACCTATTAACAAGTTCTACCTTGCATTTGCATCAATCATGCATGTCATGTCATATTGAGTAATATTTGTGCACTCTTTGGTTGTGTTTCTTGTCTTGTCTATTTTTTGTTGGATTAGACGGATTTGCGCTAGAGAGTGCCGCGGAGGATCTACAGCACCTAGAGTTTGAAGGCTTTGACCCTAATCAACCGCAAGAGCAAGGCAAGTGTCCTTGAAGCATATTGATCCTATTTTAAAATAAATGTTTTGTTTGCAAAATTTCATGCTTGTGTCAATTTGATGGGAATCCTATGACAGGAAGTTGACTAGCTTTGTTTAACCACCCTCGTCACCTGGAATTATGGTAGAGAGTCGGGATGGGCTTTTTACCTTTTTGCTTCGCTTAATTAATTGGGATGGGAAACCAATACTACACATTAATGATGCATTTATGAGATTATGGTTAACATGAACTGGTTAATATGATATGGTAATGGGTGATCTGAGCAAGCCTGGTATGTGGATGGATTGGATGATATGGTGGTTGCTTGCTTTAGATCTAAGGACTGGTTCATGCGAGAATAAGCCAGGACAACAGTGCCACCACGAGGCCAAGTATGGGTGCGGCGTAGCTGATTAATTAGGGCTTTGCTAGTGCTATTTGGACCATTATGGATGCTCGGGGAAGGGGTAGTCGGATTGGGTTTGATGATGATTGGTGGGACTACCCTCGGATTCGAATGGCTCAAGAGGGGGCCCTTGGTTGAAGATGTTCTCTGTGGGAGACATCACCACCGGTGAAACCTCAGTGGGGTCTAAATAGGCTAGTAATCGCTTTGTAAAGGCTATTATGTGATCTCTTGTCCATACACCAAAGGAAGTGTAATTTGCGTAAGGGAGGTTCTTTAGTAGCCGACGGGTGATGAAATCACAAACACGTGGGTAATGTGGTACAAACTCTACAGAGTCTAATAAAACTATCATGATAGTCGTGCTCTCGGTTATGAGCACCTGGACAACTTCCATGATTAGAGGGTACTCGGTATTGGGATGGTATTTGGGATGGTTATGGTTGGAATTATGGTCATGGATGGTTATGAATTGAATTCTGGTATTGAATATGGATATTGGTATATGATGATGGATATGTAATATGGACTGGTATTGTGATTACTATATGGCTTATGATG
Source organism: Tuctoria greenei (assembly GCA_036927565.1). Classification (NCBI taxonomy): domain Eukaryota; kingdom Viridiplantae; phylum Streptophyta; class Magnoliopsida; order Poales; family Poaceae; genus Tuctoria; species Tuctoria greenei. The sequence goes on from JAYESD010000007.1 coordinate 138,735,693, forward strand.
GGTTTATTTCACATACATGATGTATATTGCTTTTCAAACGTTTTAATGTACTCTTCAACACTTAGCTTTTATTATATTCGTCATTTGAATCAGCCACATGTCATACTTTCCACACTTGCTGAGTACAACATATACTTACTCTTGCAATCCCCCCCAACAGTTGTAGGCCAGGATTGGGAGTTTAATGGCGATAATGCAGAGTTCTAGGCCTTGTCTACCGTCAGCTTTGCCTGTGGTGTTGATTGGAGCTGCGCTACCCTATCGCTTATGCTGCCTAGCTGTTTAGATTGCTTATTTAGTTTATTTCCACTGCATTAGTTGAACTTGTCATTAATATTCATTAGGGTACTCGAGGATAATATGGTTTGTGCAATAAAATTTGATAATTAATCTTGTTGTGTGGTAATTTTCTGTATACTCTTTTGTGAGGCACTCGTGTATGTGTGTTGAACATCCTTGGCACACATATGCGTTAACTTGGTTCATTTTCGGAATCGGGTGTCACAGATTGGTATCAGAGCCACAGGTTGACCGTAGGATGCAGCCTAGATAGAATGGACACTTTACAGCACATAGAAGCACTCAGGAATCAATGTATTTTGGTTGGTGTGATGTTTTCTATATATTGTTTGCTTGTGTGCTTAATAGAGGATTTTGGATGCTTTAGCATTGCCATGTCCACGTAGGCTAGTTAGTTGTTTAGTTTCATATCCCTTGATGCATATAGTTGGGGACGTTTTCTAATTCTTACCTATTGCTTTTCTCCAGATGGTGAGGACTCGCAACCAGAGGGATGGCAATGATGAGGAGGAGAACAATGGATTGCCTCAGAACAACATTGGACAAGTATCTACTCAGGGAGCTATCAACATTGAGTAGCTATTGGCTATACAAAACCAGCTCATGCAGACCATGATACAAACAATGGGACAGCTGCAGGCTGTAACATCAATAATCAGCCCCACATGCCTCCTCCGCCACCCCCACCCCCTCATAACCGGTTGGGAGAGTTTATGAGGACTAGGCCGCCAACCTTTGCTCAAGCTGTCAGCCCTATGAATGCGGATGATTGGCTCAAGTCCGTGGAGAAGAAGCTAGCTATTGTCCAATGCAGTGATCGGGAGAAGGTCTTATTTGCTTCTCATCAACTAGTTGGAGCAGTTGCGGATTGGTGGGATTCTTATTGCAATGCTCATGAGAACCAAGAGAGAATTAACTGGGTGGAATCAAGGAGAGTTTCCGTTCTCATTATGTGCCGGAGGGTGTTATGATCTTGAAGCGACAAGAATTTGAGAACTCAAGGCAAGGAAAATCAAGCGTGAGTGAATATCTCAATAAGTTCACTCAACTCTCAAGGTATGCCCCTGAGGATGTTAGTCGGGACAGCTGGAAACAATACTTGTTCATGAGGGGCTTGAACAATGAAATCCAAGTGCAATTGCTCAATTGTGATTATGCAAATTTTCAGAAGCTTGTGGACAAAGCAATCGTGGTTGAGAAAAAGATCCGTGAGATAGAGCACGACAACAAGAGGAAGGCACCATATCAAGGACAACAACAAGGAAGTAATGTGCACCCTCACCTTGCACCACCCAATGCGCCTTACTTCAGCTCTTCTATTCCTGCTCAACGCCCTGGATTTGCACCGCTCCCAACTCAGTTTGTGCAGCAGCGCCCTGTCATGCAAGCACCTAGGCCTCCAATGTCTTGTGCACCTCGTGCCAACTATCCTGGTGCCAATGCTCAAAACCAAGCTTGTCCCAATAATTCTGGTGGAGTTAAGAACTGCTATACTTGTGGAGAAGCTGAACACTTTGCGCATCAATGTCCTAAGTCAGGCCTTGGTCAAGGAAGTAATGCACCGAGGCAAAACCCAGGACCCAATGGAGGACAGCCACAAGGGAACCATGGACAATAGAATTTTGCTCGTGGCAACATGAATCATGTCTCTACGGAGGATGCTCAACAAGCGGATGACGTGGTCATTGGTATGTTTCTCACCAACTCCAACCCTGCGACTATGTTGTTTGATTCTGGAGCATCGTATTCATTCATTGCATCGAAGTATGTTGCCAAGTATAGTTTGCCTATCTCTCATATGAACTTTAGTCTATTGGTTATGTCTCTTGGAGGAGAGATGAGGACCAATATAGTATGTCCAAAAGTAAGCCTTAGAATAAGGGGGGTAGACTTCTCCGCCAACCTCATTGTTTTGGATTCTCAAGGATTGGACATTATACTTGGTATGAACTGGTTGAGGAAGCACAATAAAGTTATTGAGTGTGCCACGAAGATGGTGAAGTTGACCAATGAAGAAGGGATCACCGTAGAATTTGAAGCATCTCAACATGCACCGAAGCAATTGGAGCTGAATCATATGGACGGTGCCACAATTGAGGAGATTCCGATGGTGTGTGAATTTTTGGATGTTTATCCGGACGAGTTGCCATGTATGCCACCTGATCGAGGCATTGAGTTTGTTATTGATTTAATACCTGGAACTGCACCTGTAGCTAAGAGGCCGTATAGGATGCCTCCTATGGAATTAGCGGAGCTCAAGAAACAAATTCAAGAGCAACTAGAGAAAGGTTTTATTCGCCCTACTTCTTCACCTTGGGGTGCGCCCATTCTGTTTTTGGATAAGAAGGATGGAACACAAAGGATGTGTGTGGATTACCGAGCTCTCAACGAGGTAACAATCAAAAACAAGTACACCTTGCCACGCACAGAAGACTTTTTTGATCACAAGAAGGGTGCTTGTGTCTTCTCTAAGATTGATTTGAGATCGGGATACTTTCAAATGAAGATTAAACCATCGGACATACCCAAGGCAGCTTTTAGGACGCGGTATGGATCTTATGAGTACACCGTGATGTCCTTTGGATTGACCAATGCACCTGCGTACTTTATGTACCTCATAAATAAGGTCTTCATGGAGTACTTGGATAAGTTTGTTGTGGTGTTTATTGATGACATTATGATCTACTCGAAGGATGAGAAGGAACACGAGGAGCACTTGAGGCTTACGCTACAGAAATTGACGGAGCATCAATTGTATGCCAAGTTCAACAAGTGTCAGTTTTGGTTGATAGAGGTGTCATTTTGGATCATATAATCTCAGGAGGAGGAGTATTGGTTGACCCCAGAAAAGTGATAGACGTGTTGAAGTGGGAACCGACGCAAAATATAAAGGAAATAAGAAGTTTTCTTGAGATGGCTGGATATTACCATCGATTCATCAAGGACTTTTCCAAGATAGCCAAGCCAATGACGAAATTGCTAATGAAGGGAAAGACTTTCCAATGGACTCAAGCTTGTCAAAACAGTTTTGAGGAGTTGAAGAAGAGGTTGACAACAGCCCCAGTTTTGGTATTGCCGGATGTGAGCAAGAGTTTTGATATTTTTTGTGATGCATCGAGACAAGGACTTGGATGTGTGCTGATGCAAGAAGGTCAAGTGGTTGCCCATGCATCGAGACAACTGAAATAACATGAGCAGAATTATCCAACGCATGATTTGGATCTTGCGGCCGTGGTACATGCACTAAAAATTTGGAGACACTATATTCTTGGACATAGGTGTGAAATTTATACGGATCACAAGAGTCTTAAGTATATTTTCACACAAACAAATCTGAATTTGAGGCAACAAAGATGGTTGGAGCTCATCAAAGATTATGATTTGGGGATCAATTATCATCCGGGAAAAGCCAATGTAGTGGCCGATGCTTTGAGTAGAAAAGGAGTAAGTCATCAACTCACAGTTCGAGAATTACCATCCGAGTTATGTAAGGAGTTTGAACGGTTGAACCTTGGATTTGTAAATGAGATGGAGATGATGGAGTTAAACCCAACCCTGGAGCAAGAAATTCGAGAAGCACAAACCGCGGATGAAGAGACCAAGGAAATCAAGGAAAGGACCAAAGAAGGGAGAGAATTTAGATTTGATGAAGACGAACATGGTACCTTATGGCTTGGAAAGAGAATCATCGTGCCTAATGTAAAGCATATCCGGGAGACAATACTAAAGGAGGCACATGACTCGCCATACTCGATTCACCCCGGTTGCACGAAAATGTACAAGGACATGAAGACTTGCTATTGGTGGGATAGCATGAAGAAGGACATAGCTGACTACGTAGCATTGTGTGATGTGTGCCAATGAGTCAAGGCGGAACATCAAAGGCCAGTTGGACTATTAAAACCATTGAAGATCCCGGAATGGAAGTAGGAAGAAATTGGAATGGACTTCATAGTTGGGTTACCACGTACTCAGTACGGGTATGACTCAATTTGGGTAATTGTGGATCGCTTAACCAAGTCAGCTCATTTTGTTCCTGTCAAGACCAAGTATACATCTGCACAATTAGCCGAAATATACATGGAGCATATTGTGTGTCGACATGGAGTCCCTAAGAAGATAGTATCGGATAGAGGTTCTCAATTTACTTCCAGGTTTTGGCAAAAATTGCATGAAGCTTTGGGGACGAGGTTGAATTTTAGTTCAGCATATCACCCTCAAACGGATGGACAAACCGAGAGGACCAATCAAATTTAGGAGGACATGTTAAGATCTTGTGCTTTAAAGCATGGGAAAAGTTGGGACAAAAGCTTGTCATACGCGGAATTTTCATAAAACAATAGTTATCAAGCGAGCTTGAAAATGTCACCATATGAAGCACTTTATGAAAGGAAGTGTAGGACACCTTTATTCTGGAATGAGGCAGGAGAAACTCAAGTATTTGGTCCGGATGTGTTACAAGAAGCCGAAAAGCAAGTCCAAATGATTCGTGAAAACTTGAGGGATGACCAATCAAGAAAAAAAGGCTATGCGGACAATAGGAGAAGGAAATTATCCTTTGAAGTGGGAGATTTTGTTTACCTCAAGGTGTCACCAATGAGAGGTCATAAGAGGTTTAACATAAGAGGCAAACTAGCACCTCATTATATTGGACCATTCAAGATTTTGGACAAAAGAGGAGAAGTAGCGTATAAGTTGGAGATGCCAACTCATCTTTCAGACGTACATGATGTCTTTCATGTTTCCCAACTCAAGAAATGCTTGAGAGTACCGGAAGAACAAGTGCCCATGGAAGGATTGGAACTCGAGGAAGATTTGACTTATGCCGAACAACCGGTCAAAATTTTGGAAACCAATGAGAGAGTCACAAGGAACAAGGTTATTAGATGGTGTAAAGTTCAACGAAAGCACCACACAGAAAAAGAAGCGACGTAGGAATTGGAGGATGATCTCAAGAAGGAATTTCCCTATCTCTTCTCTTCCGCGTCGAATCTCAAGGGTGAGATTCATTTTAAGGGGGGTAGGTTTGTAACAACCTCATTTTCATGCATCATGCCGTACATACATTCATATATATGTTTAACATTAACCCACAACAAAAGGAATGAGTTTAAAATTGATTTAGAGCAAAACTGCACTTAAAATGCAGGAAAGTTCGGACTAGTCCGATTTTGCTGAGGACTAGTCCGATTTCTCTCTGACTAAAAATAGACATGTCCGTTTTTGCTGCGGACTAGTCCGATTTTTCCTCTGGAAACTTTTGGACTTGTACGATTATGTGCGGACTAGTCCGATATTCCAAGAATCCTTGAAAATTTGCTAAGTCCCTGGACTAGTCTGGTGTTCCAGCGGACTTGTCTAATTTCCTCTCTGACTAAAGTCGGACTTGTCCGATTCTTGTCCAGACTTGTCCGATTTTCTCTCTAGACAACTTCGGATTAGTCCAGTCCTTTTCGGATTTGTCCGATATTTCGCAACTCCGAGTTGATCTTTTGTTTTACGACTTGTTTCTTGGGTTTCATGTTAAGTGGGCCTAGAGATGTCGTGCCTAACTCTTTTAGAGGCCATGTGGGACCCTAAACCAGCCTCTACTCCTCTCAAACTCGAAATCCATCTAACCCTAGCCTCCACCTCTATATAAACAACCCCACCTCATGGCTTGACATCTATTTGCCACTTTCCACCCCACCCAAACCCTAGTTCGTGGAGAGCCACCATCAAGGAGGGAGGAGGAGATCCCAAGAAAGAAAAAGAGGAGGAAACGAAAGAGGATCAAGATATCCACCAAGTTTCGTTCTTCAGCACCAATTCGTCTCCAAGTTCATCCCCAACCCTAGATCATCAAGATCCAAGTGTTACCTCCAAGTTTCTTGATTCATTGGAGTTCTAAACACCTAGTATGCCTTCTATTCTCTTTTCCTTATGTGAAATCAACCCCTAATCTCCAAATTTACATCGATCTAGAAAACCCTAGTTTGCTAGTTTTGCGAAGTGCGGACTAGTCCGACCTTCTGCAGACTAGTCCGATTTTCCTAGCTAAATTGTGTTGAATTAATTCTAAAAGTAAATCTAATCAAATCCAAACCTGTATAAACTTGTTAAAATCTATTAGAACTAGTTAGTGATCATTAAAAGCAACCTATTAACAAGTTCTACCTTGCATTTGCATCAATCATGCATGTCATGTCATATTGAGTAATATTTGTGCACTCTTTGATTGTGTTTCTTGTCTTGTCTGTTTATTATGTGGATTAGACGGATTTGCGCTAGAGAGTGCCGCAGAGGATCTACAGCACCAAGAGTTTGAAGGCTTTGACCCTAATCAACCTCAAGAGCAAGGCAAGTGTCCTTGAAGCATATTGATCCTATTTTAAAATAAATGTTTTGTTTGCAAAATTGCATGCTTGTGTCAATTCGATGGGAATCCTATGATAGGAAGTTGACTAGCTTTGTTTAACCACCCTCGTCACCTGGATTTATGGTAGAGAGTCGGGATGGGCTTTTTACCTTTTTTGCTTCGCTTAATTAATTGGGATGGGAAACCAATACTACACATTAATGATGCATTTATGAGATTATGGTTAACATGAACTGGCTAATATGATATGGTAATGGGTGATCTGAGCAAGCCTGGTATGTGGATGGATCGGATGATATGGTGGTTGCTTGCTTTAGATCTAAGGACCGGTTCATGCGAGAATAAGCCAGGACAACAGTGCCACCACGAGGCCAAGTATGGGTGAGGCCAAGTATAGGCTATTTTGTGATCTCTTGGCCATACACCAAAGGAAGTGTAATTGGCATAAGGGAGGTTCTTTAGTCGCCGACGGGTGATGAAATCACAAACACATGGGCAAAGTGGTACAAACTCTGCAGAGTCTAATAAAACTATCATGATAGTCGTGCTCCCGGTTATGAGCACCTGGACAATTTCCATGATTAGAGGGTACTCGGTATTGGGATGGTATTTGGGATGGTTATGGTTGGAATTATGGTCATGGATGGTTATGAATTGAATTCTGGTATTGAATATGGATATTGGTATTTGATGATGGATATGGAATACGGACTGGTATTATGATTACTATATGGCTTATGATGGGTTTATTTCACATACATGATGTATATTGCTTTTCAAACGTTTTAATGTACTTTTCAGCACTTAGCTTTTATTATATTCGTCATTTGAATCAGCCACATGTCATACTTTCCACACTTGTTGAGTACGACATGTACTCACTCTTGCAATCCCCCCCAACAGTTGCAGGTCAGTATTGGGAGTTTAATGGCGATAATGCAGAGTTCTAGGCCGTGTCTACCACCAGCTTTGTCTGTGGTGTTGATTGGAGCTGCGCTACCTTATCGCTTATGCTGCCTAGCTGTTTAGACTGGTTATTTAATTTATTTCCGCTGCATTAGTTGAACTTGTCATTAATATTCATTAGAGTTTGTACTCGAGAATAATATGGTTTGTGCAATAAAATTTGATAATTAATCTGGTTCTAAGGTATTTTTTTATACTCTTTTGTGAGGCACTCGTGTATGTGTGTTGAACATCCTGGGCACACATATGTGTTAACTTGGTTCATTTTCGGAACCGGGTGTCACAAAGTCCTGAAATGCCCGGTGTTTCTCCTCCAGGCCCCCGGAGACCTCCTCCTCCTTTGCCGCCAACTCCCATTTAGCGTCAGCAACAACAACTTCGCGATAGACCAACTCTAGCCGCTTATCCTCACAGAGCCTCAGGCAGGCATCGGCGGCGGCATGGGCCTTTAGGGCCTCCACCTCGAGCTTCTTATTCTTGGCATCGACCAGCTTCACCAAACACCGCTCCTCTGCAAGCTGATCCCACTCCCGGATGAAAGCAGCCTGCATCTGCCGCAAGATGGATTGGGCCAAGGTAACAGCATTGACAAGAGGAATTGGCATGACCGTCACCATAGAGACTGCCCCTCCCCCTCTTCTACCGATGCCACGGTAGACACCAGCGGCTGGGGACCACTTGGTGCCCCGGCTGGAGCTCCGGAAACCGCCGCGCCGCTGCCCGGCTCTGAAGTCCCCTCCTTCGCTGCAGGGGCATCTACGGTCGCCGGTGGTGAATCGATGACTTGTGCGCCAATAACGTCAAGCTCCGGTGCTGTTTCAATGCTGGGTGTGTCAGCCACACCAAGGGAAGCAGCTGTGGCCAATGTAGCCCCCTCCTCGCCGGGCACCTCAACGCTGGGCACCTCCCTTCCTGGCACCTCCTCGCCGGGCACCTCCACGCTGGGCACCTCCTCGTCAGGCACCTCCTCTCCTGGAACTTCCACACTTGGTGCCACTCCAGCCCCACCTGCCTCGATGGACGAGGATACAGAGTCATCGATGGCACCTAAGGCCAATGCACCCTCGGGCGAAGGATGCAGCGCGGCAGACCCCATTCCAGCTCTGAGGAGGGTAGGGGCTATCAAGCCCACCCCTGGAAGCACCAAGGGCACCAAGTCGGTTGACGACGCCCTGAAAAGTCAAGATAAAACTCTATTAGAACGAAAGAAGGGAAAAAGCAGAAAAGGAAGTTGCACCTTACCGGCGGGTCAGACCACTCCAGTGACCCTAGCCCTCCACCCCGAATGATACATCGAGGTCGCTGGGGCCTGTCGACAAGGTCGGCGCCGCCATCTCCGGCTTCAGCTCTTGATCAACCCGCGCTGGTGCGATCTCTTGCGCAGACCCCTCTGCGCCTCCTTTGGAACCAGAGTCACCGCTGGAATCGGATACCAAGTTTACGACAGGAACTTGGGCCCACCCGACCCTATCACAATGAGAAATTGGAGTACCATCCCTCTGCATCAACTTCTGCTTCTTCGACGCAAGAATAGTCGAATCCATGGCCAAACGACGGGAACGTCTTCCTGGTGATGGAGCTGGCGCTGGATAGCTGCTGCCCAGCCCAACGAAGGATGTTGGGAGCCCTGCCTCCGCCCTTTCCGACGAGCGGGAGGAAGACTTCGACCTTTGTTGCAACATGGTGTGGCACCATTCCAGAACCGCAGAAAACCCATACGACCCCTCGGGGTGTAGGCGGGTAACGCCGAACACATTGACCACCGACATCAAGCTTAGCAGTTCGTCCCTCACGTCGGGGGTCATAAAGAGAGGTTGGCAGTCCACCAGGGTGGAGACATGCTTGTCGCTGACCGTATCACAAGTCACCGCCTTCAGCAAACCCTCCAAAATCTCCAGGGTAAGGTCATCCAGAGCCAGCTAGCTCCGATCATCGGTAACGGTGTAGTGCCAGGCCTCGTACTGACGATTATGTATAGGCACGGTACGGAGGCGCAAGAAGTCAGCCAACACCATAAGGGAGGTCAAGCCTTTGCTCGCCAGCAGTTGGATCCTCCTCGGTATTGGTGTATACTCCTTCGGCAACCTATGGTATGCTTCCCAGGTGGTGGGATCAGAAGTTGGACCTGCAGAGGGCATCTTCAGTGCAGGATGGGCCTCGACCCGCACGATCGCCCAATCTTCCCTCCATGTCTTCCACTTGCCCCCATTGAGTGCAGGGATGTAGAGTCGGGAGGTCTTGTCCAGGTGTCGAAAGTAGTAGGCACCCACCTGGGTCGTCTCGCTCGTCCCGGTGGTCTTCATCACGAAGAAGATCCGGAACATCTCCACTGTTGGCTTGCAGCCCACGAACGCCTCACAGAAGTGGACGAACACCGCCATCCTGGCGATGGAGTTTGGCGACAGCTGGTGAAGCTGCAACCCGTACTCCTCCAGCACTGCGAAGAAGAACCTCGACAGCAGAAGCCCAAGCCCTGCAGACACGTAGGCGACAAATAGGATGGTGTCATCTTCTCGCAAGTCTTTGAGAGCAGGAGATCTGGAGCGGATCATCCACTCACACTCTGCCAGCAACCAGCCAAGCAACCGCCGCATTGACAATAGGTCATCGGCCGACCGAAGGTGAGACGGAGGCAGTGGGGAGGCCATGAGAACAAATGTAGGAGAGAGCTTTGGCTAAAGTATGAAGGCTTGGGCGTTCGAGGAAGAAGAAAAAAACTTAAGCTGCGGGGTGAAAGCAAGGAAGGAATCGTTCCCTCTAAAGGTTTCCTTTTTATCATCCCCGTGACGCCTGAGTACCTCAAGCAGAGGATCGGCCCACACCATTTAAGCACACGTCACCCATGACAATGGGCCCTACGCACCCTGATAGAAGCACTGGGCCAGGTGGGTAGCCACCCAAAAAATAGCTGAAGCGGCTCCCATAAAGGCAGAGCGAATGAAAGTGCTATAGCTGCATCGGGAACCGTTGCGGTCAAAGGCACTGCAGAAGGAAAAGATACGATAGCAAGCGAAGATCTCATTGCCATAACCTCTGAACATGGACAGACGCATGGCGACATTGGCTGAAGCGCCCACCGCTTCGGCTGTCCAAGACAGAATTCAAAGCACGGTGCGGGAAAATGTGAAAAGGGCTCCACCTTTGGGCTCTTCACCTTACCCCAATGTGGAGCCAGGGGCCACTGCTGGTACGCTGTAGACGAGGTACCGTCGCACATAGGATGAAGACACTAAGGCACGTCCGGAGCCGCCACGTGTCCTGTAGGTGCCAAAGTCTTTGCCTCCCTCAAGATCGAGTTGCGGTGCTACCACGTAAGCCTTGAAGATGGGACTTGGCTGCTACGGTGTGACGGGCTCCCGAGACGCCACGTGTAGGCACGGGACCTCACCCAACCTTGGGGGAGCACCCCAGAACAGCCACTAGGCACGAGGCGCAAGGACCAGCACCCCCCAAGGGAAAGGGGGAGCTGCCACGTCCTCTGACGAGCCCCGGAGCTGCCACGTGTCACAGAGGACCAAGTCTGACCTCCCCAGCGGAGATCAGCCCTGACGCTGCCACCTGTCCTGCAGCTCGCCTCGGATAGTAAGACACGGAGATAAGGGATCGAGCGACCTGCATTGAAGATGCGCACCCACCTCTGGCGCCCAACGCGGAGCACGCAAGTGGTCAGAGACCGCTATGACCAATCGCATCATCGTGAAGGCGTTGTAGGTCTATCCCACTTGGCCAAGTGGGTAGCTTGCGGCAAAAAGACAGGCCGACGGGACACCCTCTTCCACCATCAACAACGGTGCGTGGGCTACTCACAAGAGAGGAGACAAGACGGTGAGTCTTCACTGCCTCGATCAGGCAAGCTTGTGCAAGAAGCCATAGATCTTTAGGATAAGATCGCCTAGGACAACCTGTCGGGCCCCGGGACCCCACTTGTAAGGAATCCGGCCTTGACTATAGAAGGCCCAGGCTGCCACTGTTACAAGGGACCAGACCAGACCGAAACATCACACACGCATACACACATACTAGCAATACCATCCACTGTGGAGTAGGGTGTTACACTCCTTGCGTCTCGAATGACGTAAAAACTATTGTCTCATACTTCCATCTCCTAGAACACTTGATTGAGGCCTAAGCCCCACCTAACAAAGAACCTCCACGGGCTGCTCCTTAGCAGATCCGGGGGAGTGTCGCTCTAACACTTCAACACGGGCCATTATGGCAATGACTACCTAGAAACTCATGAGGATGCCCTACATGTAGCCAACAATGGGAACAATAGTGGCTATCATACAGGAGATCAAGGGTGGGGCCAACCACGTCCATTCTTTCAAGGAGCGTACAACAACAATGGCAACAATGGAAATCTACCCAACTTGAGAGAGCTTGCCATTAGCCAACTCAAAATCAATGATGCCCAATCCAAAAAACTGTCGGCTAATGACAAGACCCTAGATATCATTAATGCCAAGATTGAAGGACTATCTTTGGCCCTCAAAAATCAATTGAGCTTCAACAAGATGTTGGCTCGACTCACAACTGTTGTTCCACCAGTGCAGAATGGCAATATGCTAGGATAGCCCGAACCTCCCGTGGAAAGTGCCAATATGATTTATCTACAGGGAGGCAACTGGCTGAAGGACCCTAGATACCCTACAATATCATGCTCAATTGGGGCTCACCACTTTGACAAGGCCCTTTATGACCTTGGAGCAAGTGTGAGTGTGATGCCTAAGGTGATCTTCGACCAGCTGAACTTCACGTAGCTTACTCCAACACCAATGAAGCTCCAACTGGCTCACTCTTTATTTCGTTATCCGGTGGGTATCGCTGAAGACGTTTCAGTGAAAATCCAGAATTGCTTCATACCCGTGGATTTCGTGGTGCTTGACATGGATGTCAAAAAGGATACGCCGCTCATCCTTGGGTGACCATTCCTAAGCATCGCGAAGGCTCACATAGATGTGGGACCTGGAGAAATCCACTTCCATATCAATGGCTAGGAGAAGTTTAACTTTCGCCCAAAGTTGGAGCAATGATCCATGATCCATATCAAGTATGGGTCGAATGTTAAATGCATTCAAGAGGTCGAAATCACACCTCCAAAGGTGGACCCGATCATTGCATTCATGAGGAATTTGATCCATGCAGAGAACCCGGCTTATCATCCACACCGACACCCCAAGAAGACGGAGAAGTCCAGGCCTCCTCAAAGGCCCAAGTCCACCAAGCCGCCAAAGAAGGAATGTCAGAAGAAGAAAGACAAGTCGTCCGAGCCTATCCGTCTGGGTTCGGATGTCAAGAAATGAAAAAGGAGGAATTTCCATCTCATCGGACGGTGGTGAGACCTAGCCAATAGGTTAAATTCGTAGTCATCCTTGGTTTTCCCCATTTAGTTTGATTTTCCCCACTGCATATTTGGTTTTTCTTAGCAAGTTGAGAATCTTCTATTCTCAACTATCATTTATTATTTCTTTATTTTATTTTTTCACAAAAATAAAATTGTTGGGTTTTGAAAAAAGGGTTTTTATTTGGAAAATAATTTTGAGCTGCAAATTTGGCATTTCACCAACGTGTTGATTTATAGCCGTTGGGTAGCCACCTGCCAAAAGGGAGAACAGTGGGCTCACATTTTAGTTCGGCCAACCCCCCTATCCGGCCGACATGGGGAAAGGGCCATTTTGGCTCTCTCTCTCTCTCTCCTCCAACAGCTACATTCGGTTCCCTTGTGACCGTTGGAGAGTGTACACTATAAGTGGTGGCCGTGAGGAGCACTGCTCTTCACACTTCACCTCATTTCACACCTCCCCAAAGTCATTCTTTGCTCACATTGTTTTTCTTGCTCTTCATTGAAGCACTCTTGCTCAAAAACAACCCAAAAAGTTTTGCTTTTGTTTGCATTTGCAATTTGCTCTCAAGTTCTTAAAGGGAAGATTTGTAGGGGGGTTTTGCTTTCACTAACATGACCTCTTTCGAGTTTTTTCTTTGTTGTGTTCTTGCTTATTACAGCCATGAAAGGAATGAACATGTTGTTTGGAAAGAGGAAGGAGGCTGCAAGCTAAAGCCGTGGTGGAGACTCAAGTGCACGCCCCTCTTCCGTTGCTGCACAAAGTTTATGGAGGAGGAGTGTATGTGAGGACACTCCCATGGGTGAGTGAATCAACCCACACCAACTTCGGCACGACGACAACCTCGACATACAAAGTGAAGTTGAAGACCAAGCACGCAAGCTCCTCCAAGATCGTGAGTTTTCTCATACAAAAGCGTATGTTCCGAATTTGATCTCCAAAATAGGTATGGATTCTGAATTCCTTTCCATTTGGCGTGCACTAGGATGGGAAAACTTTGCTCGCATAGAGGAGAGAGGTTCATGTCTTCTCTCCATACAATTCCTATGCACCCTTAAAATAGGATTTGATGGTATTTCTTTTAGATTATTTTCAAAAGAATACAACATCCTATAGAAAGAATTAAATGAAATCTTAGGCTTCCATAAACATTGTTTGCTAGATTTAGACACTTTGCCTAAGTTTAACAAACAAAGTTTTTGGTATGAATTGACTATAGAGGTCAGATGTAGTGCACCTAGGAATAGCCACTTGCACAACCCTACTTTACGCTTCATGCATAGATGGGTGGCTATGACTATGTTACCTAGAGGAGATGTAAGGGTAGTGTGTGAAGATGAGCTGGAAATTTTATTTGCCATGGTTAAAAGGATAAAAGTTGCTTCAGTTATTGCCATGATGACACAATAGTTAGATTACATTCCAAGAACATGGACAATTAAATACACTTCATTGATTACCCATATTGCTACTAGGGTAGGAGCACTAGAATATGCTTCATTTGAATATATTGAAAATAAAAGAGAATTAACTAAAGAAGATTATTTAGTGCAAGGACATACCTTTAAGCATGATCAAGATGGCTCTTTGATGTTTTATTATCTCGACTTTGTCAACGAAATTTGGTTACCTAACCCGAATTTTCATTTATACAAATGCCACAGGCTAACCATTGATCTTCTTCCAATCGAGGAAGTCCGAAGAAGTAATGTATCTAGCAGGGTAACTAGAAGCCACACAATGAAAGCAATCGTGCCTCCGACAACCTCCACGGTCCATGAGTACAAAGAGGAAGAGGACCCAACGGGTGATGCACCCGGATGGACTCAACCTCCATCTTATGAGACCGAAGGTCCGTCTTGGCATGGATGGCCGGGTGCCACATGGGAACCACCACTATCCACTTCAAACTCTAGCAGCTTGCATCCAACATCCATGAGAAGATATCATTCCTCTTCAGCTAGAATTCATCATGTCTATAGCCAAGGAATGACAGATCTCACTAGACGTATGGAAGACCTTGAAGTGAGAACTCGTGACATCTACAACACTCTCCAAGGGCATGTCCAAGGTACCCAAGACTATCAACAACACAATGACGCTCATTTCACCAACTTCAACTCCACGCTACAACAACAACAATCCGATCTTGTGGCATACTTCCGTCATCAAGGGTTCAACCCTCATCACGGAGGTGAGTGAAGAGCAAGCTTGGGGGAGGACCCCCACTTGAGGTAAATTGTATCAACCCCTTTGCATATTTATTTTCCATTCACCCATCATCCACCTTGCATATAAAAAAAATACAAATAATAAGTATAGTAGATTTGTTTTCTAATAAAATAAAAGATGTGCGGTAAGAATGACTTAGAATTCACATGGATAAAATGATGAATAGTTGCTTTGTTTTAATTTTCCTAAAACCCTAGTTTACAACTTATTACTCTCAAACATATTGCTCTAATTGGCTAAAATTGCTTTTGCTTTGATTTGGAAATTGTGGTAGCACAAGCTTAATCCATTCTAAGTTGTTGTGAGATATGATATAATGATATGGCTACTATTCCTAGTTTGAAAGTGAAACTTAGATTTTTGGAGAAAATTCTAAAAAGATTTGAGCTACTCTCATTTGATTGAAAATACCTACCAAAGTCATATGATATACTACATTGATATACCTTATGCATATGCAATTTATCTTCACATTGAGCTTTGTCAAACTAGTATAGACCTATGTGAGATTTTATTCATTACTTATTGAATTCAAGACTTCACTAACACATGTTATACTTCTACACTGGAAGTAAGCAAATTTCCATCATACCACCATTCCACAATAAAAAGAGAAACTTCATACCCTTCGTGCTTGGTACTCTCTCAAAAATTTATTGCATAAAAAGGGAGTAGAAGGCATGGCTACAAGAAAAAGAAAAAAACATGCTTACATCAAAAGTATGAGAGAAAAGTAGCCATGTTTCATCCCTGCAAAATAAGAGAGTCCACTAAAAAAGGAGTCATCTCAAATATCCACATATACCTCCATTCCATCACACATGCACAAGTCTTGAATCAAATAGTTTTGAATTGATTTCTCCTAAGGCTTGATTTTTTTACTTAGCAATATTATGTGTTGCAAATATGCCTACTATATTCCCTACAAAGCTCCACATACAAGTCTTATGTAGAGGTGGATGAATTTAGGCAAAATTCCTTGGTGAGGACAAATTTTCACTACACATAAAGGAGAGACTAAGAGAATTAAATTGAGGTACTTAAAATCTAAATTAAACTCTTCAAAATTTGAGTGGTACTTGATTTCTTGAGTATGTGTGCTGTATTTGTTGTTCTATCTCTCAACCACCCATGAATAGAAGACGGAATAAGCCCCATAATGACGTGAGACTGGTGAAGTACCATGCCAATTTTTGCAATACTAGGTAGAATATTTTGTTGTGCACATGTGGTACTTTTGAAAAACAGAACATTGTAGCAACTCCTGATCATCAACCAAAAGTCTTGACTTTGCTCGTGACAAGCAAAGGATAAGCTTGGGAGAGTTTGTTGATGGTTGTTATATACCAATTTCACCCATCAATATAACTCAATTATGTGAAGGAATTGTCATTTCTTGCACACATCACCTTTTTATTTAACCTATTTCCACTTGTCCTTGGAGAAATAGTGCATGCAGAGAATTATTGCAGGAAATGAGGTA
The DNA here is from genome assembly GCA_036927565.1 of Tuctoria greenei. NCBI lineage: Eukaryota > Viridiplantae > Streptophyta > Magnoliopsida > Poales > Poaceae > Tuctoria > Tuctoria greenei. Next base: position 138,752,374 of record JAYESD010000007.1, read on the forward strand.
AAAGAGGTGGAGCAATCCTATAAAATATTATCCCAGCCAATCAAGCGTCGACATGTGGTACCACATAGATCAAATGGCCCACAAACAGAAGTATTTGAGGTCATCTAACGGTGTACAACCTATATCAGACAATGGGACCCACCTTGAAGCTACTTGGAGAAAGCATAAGTCATATGGAGCCAAGACCAGGTCGGCCGACCTAGTGGTTCAGTCGACCTCTTCCTTGTGCTAAACTCGCTCAGCATCCATGTGTTGGCTCCTCCTGTCAGTGGTGACTGATTCGCGTGTTTTTGGTGGCGGAAACCCACTGATCTCCACCTATAAATAGGACCCCCTACCCTCACTTCACACACACACCACTTGAGTATTCATGCTATTGTATCCACTACTCTCCATAGGTTTAGAGGACTTCAGGTTGTAGAGAGGAGAGCATCTAGTCCATAGTCCAAGTAGGAGAGGAGTAGAAGGAGTCTCTTCCCAATTCCTAATTGGGAAAGGTATGGCTATCATGTTCCTATTTGTATTTGTGACTTTGCTCTTAATGAAGATGTTATCTTTAGTCTTCTATTGTTCATATACTTGGATGAAGCGTTTCTTATTTCATTGCAAATTCCATATATGTGGTAGGAGTAGTATTTATGATTATGCTATACCATTCTCAGTATATCATCATAAACACTACAAATCCCTACTATAGTCTAATTGTCTATGACATTATTATGTTAACATGAATCAATTATGTCTATGCCACAGGCCCATGCCAGGAGTCGTCCTAGTGTTGCTAGGGGTAAACCTGTGCCTGATGTGTTGATTAACTTAGCATGAGAATTCATAATTGATATGATCATTAGTAACTAACTTAGGCTATGTATATGTATATTAGAAGGATAGTAGGAGTATCAAACTAACTCTTACCCTAGTCCCTCTTTATCTCATTTACCCCCCTTTAGGATAGAGTGCTCTTGTATATGACACACTACCTCCAATCTATCATTTACCCATACTTGCTAGAACCCTAACTAGACCAACCGATCCTCTCCATTTCATGAATGCTTTGCTTCCACCTAGCCTTCCTTTGGGAGAATATAAATGACACCATTGGAATACTCTTTTAATGGGAAATGCTACATCGATAGTTTTAGCGCTTGCGGACTTTCACCTGTGATACTTAAGAACTATCAACACTCTGACACCTCTCAGGGGGCCCGCTGTCGACGTTTCTACATGATGATGGTGAGCGATGCTGGAGCAGCCAGCTCCGGCTCCTCCTAGGGGGGCCGTCATCGACATTTCTAACACATTGATGGTAGGTGACGTCAGAGTAGCAACCTCTGGCACCTCCCAAGGGGCCCGATGTCGACGTCTCTTAACGTTGAGGATTAGCGCCGCGTGGCTCCGCAGCTGCCTTGTCGACATTGCCGTCAAAGACTTCTTCAACGACGACCATGCATTTCAAATCAAGCCCGACACCCCGAGGGGGCCTGCTGGTGTCAACCTCTAAGGTCTGGCACTCCCTAAGGGGCCCGCCGGTGTCTCTTACTCAAGCTCTCGTGCTCTGCTGGGGCCCATCGATGACATCCTATGATCAAGTGGCAGGTGTGCCCATCCAGTTGGCCACACTCACCAGGGGGCCTCTAAGGTATCCCATAGGCAGGACATCAAACGGCGCAAAGCGACTATGTCAAGTGTGTGACTGTTGGTTCCTAAAAATCTAACAGAGCCAACAAGGTTTTTTTGGGTCCTTACGCTGCTAAGGACCCGAATGGACAAGTTGAGAAGCACAAGACAAGCGAAGAAACTAGACATTAATTCAAATTCATAAAAAAATATTTACAAAGGGGGCAAGCTTATGAGATCAAGCACATTTTCATTGCACATACAAGCATGGAACGATGTTTATTTGTTTGGGATCCTGGCTCGAGTGAATGTGCATGCGTATTTGATGAAGAACATGGAGATGGTGCACTATGTCGTCCACCACCTTGGTCTCCTCCTTTCATGCATACAAGAATATTTGATGGCGTTGCACATATGGACTCACATATGAGAGAAGAAGAACTTGAGTCGAGGACGACTTCAATTAAAGAAGAGGAGGATGATGAGGACATCACTCCTATGGATCTACACAACACTACATTGAACATACAAGATGCAATCAATAGAATTCACACACAACAATTATTTCAGAGGTGAGCTCGTTTTTATATGTTTTCTTATATATTTCTGAGAATAGATTGCTACCTAATAATTTAATTGTGATTAGGATACATGGAGTTATTCAAGGATTAATTGGAGGAAGGTTTAGGGGCGTGGAGGACTAGAGGATACGTTCAAAGAAAATGGAAACCGACCCCAACTCAAAATCATGTCCAACTCAGAGTCCAGGAGCAGTACACACTAAAATGGACGCCCAGGACGCATATGAACTCCGTTTTGGACGTTCTACATATGCACAGAAAGGGGAGAGGATAACCATTCAAGTGTTTCTGGTACCATGTCAAAAATCTGTCAGAGTGGATGGGAATCGTCGAAATAAAATCGAGTTCATAATCTGTCAGAGTGCTGCGCCACCGTATTGGGCCATTGGGCCTTGTATCAAGTCTAAGTCCATTATTTTTGTATCTTAGGGTTAGGTCACGACCCCAACACCCCCTTGGACGTCCTCCCACCAATATATACTCCATAGCAGCCGTCGTGAACAATTGGGTTTTGCTTAGAATAACAATTTTGCCGTTCTTTGATTTGTGAGACCCCAACTTCTCAATTCCAGATCGTGTCTTCTACGTTCTTGCTTGTGTTCTCGGTTCACTTGCAAGGATTAGCCTTCTTGGTGAGTTCAATCGTCTGCAGCATGGTTGATAACCAATGGAGTGGTGGTGTAGTGATTGCAGGGGTTTTTTGTGTTCTACTCGAGAGCCTTAGATCATCAACGTCGAGATCTCCATCAATCAACTTATACATTACCTATCGGGATATTGATAAAACCATTCATCACAAGCCCCAGATGCAAAGGTGCCCCGCCTGGGGGCCGCCGACCTCACTCCCGCGTGAACTGTGTGGCGATGTATTTGGCGTAGTCCTCGACTTCAGCCTTCACTGACTCTTCACATGTCTCGAGGGGGCCGTCGACTACCACTTCCTGGGGGATCTCTAGGTACTGACTCTGGTAACACACCAAGATGTGGGACGCCACTGCCTCTGCTAACTATCTCCCCTCGATCTCCAGACAGCGGGCGAAGACTGTGCCCACAGCTTGCATCTTGGTGCTGGTGGTGTCAAGCGCGGGGATCACTTGACTCGCCTCCTGCGCCAGCTCCCCACTCCACACACGGCTAAAGAAGAAGGGTTGTAGTGTATCCTCGGTTGGGCCCAGGAAGTCCCAGACCTTCTGCGCCTTGGCCACACAGGATGCTTGGAGGTCACTAACCTCCTGCTGTGCCACACTCAGCACCTTTGCCCTGCCTTTGGTGAGTTTCTTCTCCTGGGAGGATAATTACTGCTCTTGCAAATCAAGCCCCTAGGCACGACGCTCCAACGCTTGCTCCCGGGCATCAAAATCGAGCTTGCACAACAGGAGGGCCTCGCGCTCTACTAGGTGCTGCTCTCGATCACGCTTCAGGTTACCCTTGCAGAGCTCAAGATGTCGAGTTAAATATAATGCTACAAGTAGAGATTGCGTTGCCACGACCCCTCAACCAGAAAGTGGACGCGTGGCTGCAGTGGTAGAGGTGCGCACCGCTTTGGCTGACCAAGACGGAAATTAAAAGGCTACGTAGGAATGCAAGGTTAGGTCTACACCCGCGAGCTCATCACCTCCACCACGGTGGACACGGGGGCCACTATCGCTACCCAGGATACTAGGTACGCACGCGCACATGATAAAAATGGCTAAGTACCCTACCTCCCGGCTGAAGGAGGGTCCGATGGCGCCACGTGTCCAGCAGGCCCAGACCTTGTCCCTCCTTAGGGGCAGGCTCCGGTACTACCACTTGGACCTCAAGATGGGATCTGACTCCCCCGAAGAGGTGGGCTCCCAGGTCGCCTCGTGTTCAGTAGAACATGACCCTGATCCCCCAAAGGAATGGGCCTCGATGCCGCCACGTGGCCCGAAGCTCCGGGCCAGCCTCCCCCGCTGAGGCGAGCTTCGGAACCACCATGTGCCCAGCATACCTCGACTCTCCTCAGAGACGGGCTTCAGGGCTGCCATGTGGCTCCCAACCTCCTCCGTAGAGGCTGGCACTAGTCCTGCCACGCATCATGCAACTTGTCGTGAATGATAGGTTGCGGGAGCAAATGGGCGATGCGCCTTGTCCAAGTCGGGCATTGAATATACACACCTTTCCAAGGCGCATGACGCGGCACACACTTCCTATCAGGTACCTCTGCACCCAATCGCATCGTAGTGAAGGCGCCGCAGACCTATCCCACTTGGCTAAGTGGGTAGCTTACAACGACAATACAGTTCGATGGGACATTCCCTGCCAACATCAATGACTACTCATGGGCCCCTCGCGCCCAAGGTAGCAAGACGACAAGTCTTCAAGATGCGGTCACAGGCAGTACAGAGGAGAAGCTTTAGATCTTTAGGACAAGATCGCCCTGAGGCCACCTATCGGGCCTCGAGCCCCACTTGTAATGTGCTCGACCTTACTATAAAAAGACCGGATAACCATTGTTACAAAAGGACTTTTCATACGCAACTTAGACACACACTCTCAAGCAATACATCTCACTGTGGAGTAGGGTGTTACGCTCCGGCATCCCTAACCACGTAAAACCACAATCTCACCAATATCATACGTGCAGCCTCGCTTGAGAACTAAGCCCTGCCGATCAAGAACCTCTGCGGGGTGCGCCCAAAGCAGGTTCAGGGGAAGTGTCGCAAGAACTCTTTGACAGCTACCCACAAATTCCAAGTTTTAAGGCAAGAATATTCTAAGGCAATAAACGCAAGACTTGGAGAATCCTAAGTTGTATGCAAGGGACTAGAGAAAATAAAACATAGCAATTATTCATTATTTCAACTTATGCAAAGTAAAAATGATCTTACCGCACATATTTTATTTTATTATCCTAACCTATAATACATTATTATTATTTTTAGATGCAAAATGTGGTGGAAAGAAAGAAATAAAATGAAGTGATGCAAATGGGGTGTGATACAAGTTACCTCAAGTGGGGGTCCTTCCCCAAGCTTATTCTTCTCAATCTCTGTGATAAGGGTTGAACCCTTGATGATGGAAATAGGCCATGAGGTCGGCCTGTTGTTGCTGCAGCGTAGTGTTGATGTTGTTTAACTGCACGTCGATTTCTTGCTGCCAGTCTTGGGTACCTCGGATATGGTCTTGAAGTGTGTTGAGGACATCACTTTTCCACATTGCAAGGTCTCCCATCCGCTGAGTGAGTTCCGCCATTCCTTGGCAAAGGTTATGAGAACCTCGGGCCAAAAAGGAATGACGTGTATTTATCGGTGGATGAGGCAAGCTACTAGAGCTTGAATTAGAAAGCACTCCTGCAGATTTAAAAATCACATCCTTTTGTTTAGGGACAGTTTTGATTAAACCTCTTCCAAATGATCTTAAAACGTGAGGTGGATGTGCTTTAGAGTAAGCATGGGAATCAGAATCTAAACCAGTTTTATCATTACAAGGTTTAGAAGAATTTAACAGCAAGTTTAGATTCTTGTTACCATTGTAAAACCGCTCTAGTATCTTATATTTATTGTTAAGTTCTTTAGATAAAAGTAGGCAGTTTTGAAATGAAGTTTTTCCTTTAAGTTTGCAATTTGAACAATATTTAACTTCATGAGAACGTAAAGCATTGTTCTGAATTGAGATTTTATTCATTTCATCTTTTAGTTTCTTGTCAATATTGTCACATGCAGAACAATGCAGATCACTTGTAGAACAAGAAGCATCTTTTAAGTTTTTAACAATAAAATCAGACAGCTTTTTGTTCTTTTCAATTTCTTCATCAAGTCTATCTAGAGTGGAGGAGTGTGCACTTCTTAATGTGGACAACTATTCATAGATTAAGTCACCTGAGGGACATGCATCATCACTAGGAATCAATGTTTTTAAATGGTTGAATTCAGATTCTAGTGATTCAATTTTAGCAACATTATCCCTAAGCTTTTTGTCCTTTTTCTTGACAGTAATAGTTGTACGAGAAATTACATCACACATTTCATTACAGGTAGAACATACCTCATCGTCGTCACTGTTGTGTTCTGCATCCTTCTAACTTGATCTTGATCTTGTTTTGACCGTCATGAAGCATAAGTTGTCCAGATTATCGTCATCATCATCACTTCCAATGTCTACATCACTTGAACTGAGCTCTTGAAGTGAGGTGATGAAGCTATTTATCATCATGCGTCCTATGGAACCCTTTTTCTTGTTTGAGTTTCCAGAGGTGGTCTTGACTTTGTTCTGCTTCTCTTTACAGGTAGTAGGACCTGAAAAGTTAGGGCACTCTGTATGAAAGTGTCCTGTCTTACCACATTCAAAGCATCATTGAGGTCGGGAGCTTCCTTTCCTTCTAGTTCTCACATTTTGCAATGCTTTTGAGAACCGAGTAGAGATGAGTACTAGCTCCTCTTCTGGAAATTCTTCAATCTGTTCTAGGGTTAGTGAGGACAACAAAGTAAGAGTAATGCAGGATGATAATTGGCCAGAGCTAGGCATATCATGTTGTGAAACGAACGCAATAGACTTATTTGGATTCTTTTGTGATAAAATGTCAATTTCATGAGTTTTTAGTTTAGAGTAAAGCACATCTAAAGTAAGAGTACTCATGACAGTTGATTCGCGAATAGGTGTTACTTTCATCTCCCATATTGTCATGTCTAATGCACTAAGGAGTTGTTGAGCATTCTCAGCATCAGAAAAGTTTACGTTGACACTACATAGATTACTGAGAATTTTATTAATTCGGGCAAAAAGTTGATCGATGGACTCACCAAGTTGCATCTCAAAGCGCATGTATTCCTTTTTGAACATATCTTGTTTTACCTCTTTGATCGTGTTGGAGCCTTCATGATAATCACAAAGAGCTCTCCAAACATTGTATGCTGATCGAAGGTGCATGAAATGATCAAAGTCGCTTTGAGTGAGTCCCTGAATGATCAAGTTGCGGGCTTTGTTGTTGTCAACATCCCGTAGATTTGTAGCGGTAATGAATGTGGCCTAGAGGGGGGTGAATAGACCTTTTTGAAATTTTTCAGAACCTGCAACACTTAATCACCATATCAAAACTTAAGATAGCGGACTAGTCCGGTAAAGTGCGGACAAGTCCGGTGTTTATGGACTAGGTTGATCAAGTTTGATTTATTAAGTTTGATTCTAGGGTGTAGCAGCGGAAATATACATGTAATTTATGTGTTTCAAGATTATGTACTAGGGTATATATCATGTCAATCTTAAATTTGATATTTCAATGTAAAGTGAGCAAGATTAATTAAAACCCTAGATTGATATGATTTAAAGAACGATGAACACAGAGCAAAAACACAAGAGATTTATCCCGTGGTCCGGTTCCCACAGAGGCAACCTACATCCACGTTGAGGAGTCCACAAAAGGAACGGGTCTTCTCCAACCCTACCCTCGTTGGATCGCCACCAAGGCCAATCCTCTTCCACTTATCACAAAGGGGTGAATAATCAAATTCAAAGGGGCCTTCTCACACATTGAGGGCTCCCCTAGATTACAACACAAAATACCACCAAGAACACACTCAAAAGATTACAACGAAATCACAGGAGTGTGTTAGAGAATCAAACCAAGAGCTCAATGAGTGTTGAACGTGTCTCTACAATGATCTAGAGTGTATCCTCAAAGGATTGATCTTTGTTGCACTTAATTTTGTGGAGAGATGTGTTTTGGAGGCTCTTGGGGGGTGTGACGGCGCTAGGGTTCGAGAGTTATTCAAGTTTGGTCGTGCACCTCTATTTATATAGGGTTTCTAAAAGTGATCATTAGGGTTTAGAATGATCGGACTAGTCCGTGGTGGACACCGTACTAGTCCGTTGTGTTGTGCGTAGCAAACCCTAAGTGTCCCGAAATATCGGACTAGTCCGGCTAGGAGCGGACTTGTCCGATTTCGCTTCTGAAAATCTTCGCACTAGTCCCATGGACATCGGACTTGTTCGCACAGTGAAACCCTAAGTGGTTATGAGGACAAGTCTGCACTTGGAGGACTTCTCCGATTTAGGTCAGAGAGTTTTCTGGACTAGTCCGTGCTAATATCGGACTTGTCCGATTTAGATCACAATGAATATCGGACTAGTCCGATGGCGATCGGACTTGTCCGATTTTGTGTGACTTGTGAAGTGTTTTGAGGACTAGTCCGCACTGGGGAGGACTAGTCTGATTCTAGTCAAAGAGATATCGGACTAGTCCGATGGATATCGGACTTGTCCAATTTTGTGCAGAGAGGAATATCAGACTAGTCCGGTGTTAGTCGGACAAGTCCGGTCCTGTATAAATTTGTGCAATGTGTGTGTTTAATTGTGATTGAGCTCTTGGGTTGTGTTTCCTTAACACACTCCATACACAATGATCTACTATTCTTCTTCCTTGATCTCATTTCCACTTTGCTCCTCATTCTCCCTTCTTTTTGGCACTTTGGTTATTTTGCTATTAAAACCTGTGCTCATCTCAACAAAGTGGTTAGGATGTCACTTGCTTGTCATAAATCATCCAAAACCCACAAGGGATTCCTGGATGCACTTTCAATCTTCCCCTTTTTGGTGATTGATGACAACCAATTGAGATTTCACAAAATGTGATAAAAATTGAGATTTTCATAAAGCATGAACATATGAGTCTAAAATACATCAAGCAATGAAAACATAATCCATACGTGCATTCTTTATGGTGGGATGCATAACTAAGTATATTGAAACAATGAGAATGACCTAATTGACATTAATCAACCAAAACCAAACATATATGTCATTCTAGGAGCAACAACACAATTTTCAACAATTACTTGTCAAGTAGATCACAATAATGCACCACAGGACCATAATTAACTTAAGAACATAGTTAAAGCTTTACAACCCGCAAAATAGTCAAAAAACATAAAAGAGAGCTCTCTCCTCGCATCCTACAGCTAAGACAAAGACCTGCCCCTCAATCTCTCCCCCTTTGGCATCAAGACACCAAAAAGAAGGAGAGGAGGGTCCTAAAGTCTTCACTCCTCGCTGTTAGTCCTCTCATCGTCTTCATCGTCGTCTTTGGGCTGATGAGGAGGAGGAGGAGGAGGTGCGGAGCCACTCGAGTCCCCAATGCAAAAGTAGGCATGCTCGGAGGGGGTCAACGGCCCGAGCTCGGTGATGTAAGGGTTGGAGTCCTCATAAATCACTGGAGATCCAATGGGGTCGATCTCCAGCTTCTGGCAAATCTGCTTCACATTTGCCTTGACATACTTCATGTATTCCTTTCTCTTCTTGTTCAGCTTGTGGGCCCTCACTTCGGCCTTTTTGCAGGAAGCAAATACAGCAGCCAAGTACTTGAAGATCCCACTAGCAGATCCCATTTGAGGGGCTGCTCTACTGGCAGGGGCAGCTCTTGCATATTCACTTCTTGCCGGAGCCTTAGGACTGGAGGCTGGCGAGGGAGCAGCCAGGACATTTGCTTGTTGAGGCTTCTGAGGCCTCAATTGTGTGTGCTCCACATCCTTGACAAAATCGATCCCTGTGACTTTCTCAAAAATGAACATGAGATAAGGGGCATAGCCACAGGATCGGTTGGGAGTACTAGAGATGTTGACCATATCGTTCCAAATGTAGTCAGCCACATCAAACTGACGATCCTTGCTTATCACTCTCATCAGGGTCCAAAGATAACCCTGCACACCCCCAGCATCTCCATCCTTTGGAGCAATCGTCTTCCTCAAGACTCTATTCAGGACCACAAATAAGGGCTTCATGTTCTTTGTGGAGGGAGGGTTGAACTTTGAGTTTGGCTCATAAAGGAATTTCATCCTTTCCTTCTCGATGACACCAACATTGTGGATGATCACATTGTCATTGCTCGAGGTGTCAAGATGCAACATCATTGCAAATTCTTCATATGTGATAGTGTACTTGGATCCATGAGTCATCCAAGTCACCCTTTCTTCTTCATCGCTTGCAAAGTTACAAGTGGCATAGAACTGGGCCACCACTTTCATCATTCCAATTGTACTTGAAGGCAAAGAGGTCCTTCAAGCCATGTCTTTCAGCTGTCGCAATTACTTCATCAAATGTGGAGCATCTCTTCTTCTCAAGATGTGCCCAGTCAATCCACTGACTGCGCACCACCGGTGTCTTCATCTGCAAGTATACAGCCCTGTAATAGTCAGCATGAAAATTTCTCCAAAATCTTCCATCTGCAGCTTGCTTTGGATGACTGTAGCAATCCACACCGCGGAACATGGCCACTGAGTCGCTGCCCTTTCCATTAAACTTCTCTTCAGTGGGGTCCTGGACCCCTTCCCTTGGAGCATGCAGCTTCAACGGGCCAACTGGACCCATTGCTATTCCTTTGCCCTTGCCCTTGGCTAGGCGGGCACTTGCCGAGCTAGGGCCACCACCGGTGGTAGCCCTAGAAGCTGGCACCTTGGAGGCCGCCTTCTTCACTAGCACTTTCCTCCGAGCCTGTGGAGGAGACGCAGCTGGCTCGGAAGGACGCTCTTGGCATTTCTTTCCAAGGCTCGTTGAGGGCCGAGGTGCCACCTCGTGGTCCAACTCGGCCTCGAAATTGGAAATCTCATCATTTGTGCTCGACATATCCTGAGGATGAATTGTGTAAGGCATGAATGATAATTGATGATACAAGGCATGGGTGAGAAAGAATAACAAGGAATTGCATTGAGGAATTGACAAGTTAGGTTTTGAGTTTAGATAAATCGTACTTGTCCGATGTACAGGCACAGACTAGTCCGGGGGACCAGACTAGTCCGAGTGACCGGACTTGTCCGTGCATGCACCGGACTAGTCCAATATTCATCCTCAAAAACCTAAGCAACTAGACAAATGGTGATTCCTAATGCACAACTAGCTTAGCATAAACGTTATACATCAAGGAGGCATGTATATAGTGAAATATGCTAGGCTATTCGATCAACAATGAAGAAATTTTGGATTTTTAGGGTTTGAGTGAAAATTACCGAGGAATTTGCTTGAATCTCGACGAAGGAGTTGTTGAAGTCTGGACTTGTCCAAGAACTTCAATCCGGAAGCAAGGGAGCTTGATTTCCACTCAAATGTGGAACTTTATGATGGATGGGGTGCAAAATCGCCTTGGGAGCTCGAGCGCGAAGAGAGAGAACGCGTGAGGCAAGAGTGGAGGTGAAGAAATGTTGGTTCAGCGACGGCTAGGGTTATGGAGACGAAAAATCGGACAAGTCCGGAGACGATCGGACGAGTCCGAACTTTTCCAGAGGCTATATCGGACTAGTCTGTGGTCTACCGGACTAATCCGGCCTAACCGGCACACTGCGAACTAGTCTGCATGGGCAGACTAGTCCGGGTAACCACGGACTAGTCCGTGGTCACCAGGCAATAATTTATTAGCCCATTCATATATATTTGAAGGTACATATTTAGAAAATAGGGAGGCAAATCAAATCAAATAATCTTGATGAATATGATCAGTAAGCATACAACAATCAAGCAATGATCATAATTCACGAAGATCTAATAACTAACATAGCTTTTCGGAAGAAACTTGAGAGAGATGATTTTCACAATCCAATCAACATATTTTGAAGAATTCATACAGGTATGCAACATTTCAAGCCACACTCCGAGCATCAAGGATGTTTAGCTCATTTCGGAGTTCACAAAAGCGCTTTTCATCAAGTGGCTTGGTGAATATGTCGGCCAATTGCTTTTGGGTGTTGACATGGGAAATGGCTATATCTCCTTTCATGGAGTGGTCTCTCAAGAAGTGATGCCTTATGTCTATGTGTTTGGTTCTAGAGTGCTCAACGGGATTATGGGCAATTTTAATGGCACTCTCATTGTCGAAAAGGAGTGGAATACAGTTCATATTGTAATCGTAATCCCTTAGAGTTTGTCGCATCCAAAGGAATTGTGCACAATAACTCCCGGCTGCAACATACTCCACTTCGGCTGTGGATAAGGCAATGGAATTTTGTTTCTTGGAGGACCAAGAAACTAGGGATCTACCTAGGAATTGGCATGTACCGGAGGTACTATTTCTATCTCCTTGCATCCGGCATAATCTGCATCTGAGTAGCCAATGAGGTTGTTTATTGGAAGACCAAGGTTGGGTGTATGAACTAAATATCTCAGGATTCTTTTTACGGCTGTCAAATGACACTCTTTAGGATTGGCTTGAAATCTTGCACGCAAACATACACTCAACATAATGTCTGGCCTAGATGCACATAAATAGAGTAGAGATCCAATCATGGAGCGATATACCTTTTGGTCGATGCTAGGTCCATCTTCATTGAGATCCAAGTGGCCATTTGTTGCCATGGGAGTCTTTATAGGCTTCGCCTTGTCCATACCAAACTTCTTGAGTATGTCTTGCGTGTACTTCGTTTGGCTTATGAACGTCCCTTCCTTTTGTTGCCGCACTTGGAATCCCAATAAGTACTTTAGTTATCCCATCATGGACATCTCAAACCTATCTGTCATGATTTTACTAAATTCCTCACAAAAAGATGGGTTAGTTGAACCAAAGATTATATCATCAACATAGATTTGATAGACAAAAATATCTTTGTCAAAATTCTTTATAAACAGTGTATAATCTACTTTGCCAATCTTAGAGCCATTTTCAATTAAGAAATCTCTAAGACACTCATACCAAGCTCTAGGAGCTTGTTTGAGGCCGTAGAGAGCCTTACACAATTAAAATACGTGGTCGGGGAACTCTTCGTCTTAAAACTCGGGGGGTTTCTCCACATACACCTCCTCCTTGATTGGTCCGTTGAGGAAGGCGCTTTTCACATCCATTTGATACAGTTTGAAATCATGGTGAGTAGCATATGCAAGTAATATTCTAATGGATTCAAGTCTAGCTACGGGAGAAAAGGTCTCATCAAAATCCAAACCTTCGACTTGTGAATACCCTTTGGCCACAAGTCATGCCTTGTTCCTTGTCACCACCCCGTGTTCATCTTGTTTGTTGCGGAAGACCCACCTGGTGCCGACAATGTTCGCATTGGGTCTTTCCACGAGTTCCCACACCTCGTTCCGCTTGAAGTTGTTCAATTCTTCTTGCATTGCCACCACCCAGTCCGAATCTTTCAATGCATCCTCAACCCTGCGCGGTTCCAAAAAGGATACAAACAAATAGTGCTCACAAAAGTTAGTTATGCGAGATCTAGTGGTTACTCCCTTTTGGTTGTCACCGATGATATTGTCGATTGGGTGATCCCTTTGGATGCATTGGTGTATTCTTGGGTGTGGCACTTGAGGCATTGTATCTTCATGATCATCTTCTTCTCCCCCTAAATGGTTGCCTTCATTGACTTGTTGATTGTCTTCGTATTCTTGTGGTTGATCTTGTGTGGAAGCTCCCCCTTCATCGTTGACCTGCTCTTGTGGTTCATCTTCCTCATACACGTGTAGAGGTGACTCTTGTGGTCGTACTTCACCTAAGGCCATTCTTTTCAATGCTTGACAAGGAGCTTCTTCTTTACCTAGAACACATGGATCAACTTGTTCCTTTTCGGAGCCATTAATTTCATCAAACACTATGTCACGTGCTACTTCAACAAGTCCGGAGGTCTTGTTGAAAACACGATAGGCGTAAGTGTTCGAATCATAACCAAGCAAGAAACCTTCATCGGACTTCAAAGCGAACTTTGAAGTCCTGGGCTTCTTATTTAAAATATAACATGGAGAACCGAAGACTCAAAAATATGAAATATTAGGCTTGTTACCGGTGAGTAGCTCATAGGATGTCTTCTTGAGTAGTCGATGAAGATAAAGTCGATTTAGAGCGTGGCAAGCGGTGTTAATCGCTTCCGCTCAAAATCAAACCGAGGTCTTGTACTCATCGAGCATTGGTCTTGCCATCTCTATGAGAGTTTGGTTCTTTCTTTCGGCAACTCCGTTTTGTTGAGGGGTGTACGGAGCTGAAAACTCGTGCTTTATGCCTTCTTCATCAAGGTACTCCTCCACTTGTGTGTTCTTGAACTCTGTGACGTTGTCGCTTCGAATGTTCTTGATTGTCAATGAGAATCCGTTTTGAGCTCACTTGAAGAACTTCTTGAGTATTCCTTGTGTTTCTGACTTATCATGCAAAAAGAAAACCCAAGTGAAGTGAGAAAAATCATCAACTACTAAACCATATTTGTTACCGCCGGTGCTTATGTAGGCAATTGGACCAAATAAGTCCATGTGAAGTAGCTCGAGCAGTCTTGTTGTAGTCATGACATTCTTGGCGAGGTGAGGTGCTCCAACTTGCTTCCCAGCTTGGCACGCGCTACAAGGCCTGTCTTTATCAAAAACAACATCCTTTAAACCTCGGATGTGATCGCCCTTGAGGAGTTTTTGAAGGTTCCTCATACCAACATGCGCTAGCCGTCTATGCCACAGCCAACCCATGTTGGTCTTTGCAATCAGGCATGTGTCAAGTTCAGCTTTATCTTTGTTGAAGTCAACAAGATAGAGCTTTCCCTTTAACGTACCCTTGAATGCAATGGAACCATCACTCCTCCTAGAAACGGTCACACCCTCGTTAGTGAACAAGCAATTATAACCCTTGTCACATAATTGAGATATGGACAGCAGGTTATAATCCAAGGAATCAACATGTAATACATGAGAAAGTGTGTGCTTAGATGATATGGCAATTTTACCGGTACCGAGCACCTTCCCTTGACTATTATCTCCAAAATAGATGCCCTCATTTGGATCCTCATTCTCTTCATATTCAACGAACATTATTCTTTCTCCGGTCATATGGTTGGTGCAGCCACTTTCTAACACCCATTTAGATCCACCGAAGAATAGGCCTGTAAAAACAATTTATGCCTTGGTTTTAGGTACCCAAGCTTGCTTGGGTCCTCGGTGGTAAGTCACAAGAGATTTGGGCACCCACACATGAGACTTGGTGTTCCCATGGCATGGCCCAACATAATGTGCATAAACCTTTCCATAATTACTTCTCATCAAGACATACGAGGCATCGAAAGTATTGAAAAGTAACTTTTGTTGTTTATACGCAGGACTAGTCTGGGAGGCCGGACTTGTCCGGAGTACCGGACTTGGTCGGAACCCCACTGGACTAGTCCGGCGGTCATGCGTTTTGTACTTATTAATTTTTGATTTTCCAGTTTGGAAGGCTCCTCCCTTTACAAAGACATTGCTATCCCTGTTATTCTTATGGCTTCTAGCTTGTTGCTTTTCACCATGAGAGTAACCAATGCCATATTTGACATTTGGAGGTCTTGTGACCAAGTATGCACTACGTGCATATTTGATCTTCTCCTTGTCAAATATGCCACTTTGGGCAGGATGTTTATCCTTTGTAGAGGTTGGCTTGTCTTTCAAACTGGTGTCAACTTTATTACATGTACAAGTAGAAGCAACTTCAGTTTTAATGGGTTGAGAATATGAACTTGAGGAGGATGAAGGGTCACCTTGCTTGAGTGACTCAACTTGCACTTCAAGGATCTTGTTAACCTTGATTAGGTTAGCAAGTTCTTCCTTGATTGCAGCATTTGAGTCGTTTAACCCCAAGCAAGCTTCCTTGCTTGAAGCTAACTCAACCTCTAGTGACTTGCTTCACTCCTTTCAAGCTCTAGAAGTTTGTCAAATTCGACATGTTCCTCCTTTTGGGAGATAATCATGTCCTCTTGACGATGTATCAACATCTCCTTCTCAACAAGTTGATCAAGTAAAAATTTCATTTTTGTGGCAGTTTTCCTATCTAGTCCAATAAGCATATCCTCATTATCACTATTGATTTCATTATAGCTAGAATAGGAATGCAAGGAAGGGGGTTTGGTGTTTACCTTGCGTTTACCTTCCTTTGCCATGAGGCAAGTGCCATTCCCTTCCATGCGCCGAGTGTAGGGAAGAGAGTAGACTTCTTGGATGTCTTTTCGATGGCTATGCTAGCCATCTATTCTTCTTCGGATGATGATGACTCATCATTTGAGTCCCACTCTTTCCCTATGTGCGCTTGTTCGTCTTGTTTCTTGTTCTTGAAGAATTTCTTGGGTTGAAGCTTGGCTTCTTTAGTCTTCTTCTTGTTCTCTTCATATGGGCAATCAACTATAAAGTGGCTATACTCACCACAATTATAGCATGCCCGCCTCAACTTTGCTTTTGATCTCTCCTTGTACTTTCCTTCGCTTGATTTAGTGCCTTGTATCTTCTTCATTATTCTCTTGAATTTCTTCATGACCAGTATCATGTCTTCTTCATCTAATTCACTGCTCTCATCATCACCGTCTTCTTCTAGTTGAGTTTCTCGAGCTTCTTTAGATAGGGGCTTGAGGGTGGACTTCAAAGCAACCCCTTTCTTCTTTGCTGAGGTGAGGTCGGCAATTTCTTTGACATGCTTTGCTTGTTTTTCCATCATCTCGAAATTGATGATTTTTCCAAGTAATTCATTCAGAGTCATTTTCTTATATCTGGGGCTTTCTCTAATCATTGAGGATAAGGTGACGTTGCGAGGCATGAAAGCTCTGAGGATGAGCTTCACCACCTCATGGTCATTCCACTTCTTGCTTCCATAATATCGAACATTGTTGACGAGTTTCTTTAATCGGTTGTACATATCTTGAGGTGACTCGTCTTCTTCGATTGCGAATCTTCCTAATTCGCCTTCGATCATTTTGATCTTTGCTTCACGCACATGTCAGTCACCTTCATGTGCAGTTTGTAGTGTGTCCCATATCTCTTTAGCAATCTCGAGTCCATCCACCTTGGTGAACTCGTCCCGACTGAGCGAAGAGGTGATTATTGTCGCGGCTTGAGCATTTCGGTGAATTGCCTGCTCTTGGCTTGGTGTGAATTCTTCGTCGTCGTCCGGGATATCTATTCCAGTGCACACAATATGCCATAGAATTGGATTGAGATAGATTAGATGCATTTTCATATTTTGCCTCCACATTGAGTAATCACTTCCATCAAAATGTGGGGCTTTTCCAAGTGGGATAGACAAATAATGATTATTGTTGGAATTGAGACGATCATAGTTGAAAGGATATCGGGAGTAGTCGGTGTGACTACTCCCCTTCTTCTTTTATGCAATCTTCACTTTCCCTTTGGAAAGTGTCTTCTTTCTTAGGAGTGCCTTTAGTTTTAGCGTCTCCTTATCATCGTCCTCGAAGTCTTGAATGACTTCGAGGAGCTTCTCCACCTTTAGGTTATTGTCATTATCAACCTTTTCTTGGTTGTTGCTCTTGTGGATGTCCTTCATGTCGGACATGATCTTCTTCGAGCGATTAGTCTCTTTATTGAAGAACCTGCTCTGATACCAATTGAATGTGGCCTAGAGGGGGGTGAATAGGCCTTTCTGAAATTTGTCGGAACCTGCAACACTTAATCACCAGATCAAAACTTGAGATATCGGACTAGTCCGGTAAAGTGCAGACTAGTCCGGTGTGTACGGACTAGGTTGATCAAGTTTGATTTATTAAGTTTGATTCTAGGGTGTAGCAGCAGAAATATACTTGTAATTTATGTGTTGCAAGATTATGTACTAGGGTATATCACAAGTAAATCTTAAATTTGATATTTCAACGTAAAGTGAGCAAGATTAATTGAAACCCTAGATTGATATGATGTAAAGAACGATGAACACAAAGCAAAAACACAAGAGATTTATCCCATAGTTCGATTCCCACAGAGACAACCTACATCCACATTGAGGAGTCCACAAAAGGATCGGGTCTTCTCCAACCCTACCCTCGTCGGATCGCCACCAAGGCCAATCCTCTTCCACTTATTACAAAGGGGAGAATAACGGAATTCAAAGGGGCCTTCTCACACGTTGAGGGCTCCCCTAGATTACAACACGAAATACCACCAAGAACACACTCAAAAGATTACAATGAAATCACAGGAGTGTGTTAGAGAATCAAACCAAGAGCTCAATGAGTGTTGAACTAGTCTCTCCAATGATCTAGAGTGTATCCTCAAAGGATTTATCTTTGTTGCACTTAATTTCGTGGAGAGATGTGTTTTTGAGACTCTTGGGGGGTTTGACGGCGCTAGGGTTCGAGAGTAATTTAAGTTGGGCCGTGCACCTCTATTTATATGGAGTTTCTAAAAGTGACCGTTAGGGTTTAGAAAGATTGGACTAGTCCGGTGTGCTGTTTGTAGCAAACCCTAAGTGTCCCAAAATATAGGACTAGTCCGGCTAGGAGCGGACTTGTCCGATTTCGCTTCTGAAAATCTTCGGACTAGTCCGATGGACATCGGGCTTGTCCGCACAGTGAAACCCTAAGTGGTTATGAGGACAAGTCCGCACTTGGAGGACTTGTCCGATTTAGGTCAGAGAGTTTTTTGGACTAGTCTGTGCTAATATCAGACTTGTCCGATTTAGATCAGAATGAATATCGGACTAGTCCAGTGGCGATCGGACTTGTCCGATTTTGTGTGACTTGTGAAGTGTTTTAAGGACCAGTCTGCATTGGGGAGGACTAGTCTGATTCTAGTCAGAGAGATATCGGACTAGTCCGATGGATATCAGACTTGTCCGATTTTGTGCAGAGAGGAAGATCGGACTAGTCCGGTGTCAGTCGGACTAGTCCGGTCTTGTATAATTTTGTGTAATGTGTGTGTTTAATTGTTATTGAGCTATTGGGGTGTATTTCCTTAACACACTCCATACACAATGATCTACTATTCTTCTTCCTTGAGCTCATTTCCACTTTGCTCCTCATTCTCCCTTCTTTTTGGCACTTTGCTTTTTTTGCTATTAAAACTTGTGCTCATCTCAACAAAGTGGTTAGGATCTTATTTGCTTGTCATAAATCATCCAACACCCACAAGGGATTCCTAGATGCACTTTCAGGTAACTTGATCATTTGGTGGCACTTCATAAGGTTTGTATACCTTTTCCCATATCGCGAAGCCTTGCGCCTGGATAAAAGCTTCCATGCGTGCCTTCCAAACCTGAAAATCAATACCAACAAACACACAACGTTTTGCCAGGTATTTCTCCATGAGGATTAGTCAAAAACACATGTGAATCACAAAGATTAGAGCACCATGGATTTGATACCAATTGTAGGATTGAAGAGAACGTGTATCTACCAGAGGGGGAGCAGGTGAATGTTAGAATAAAACTTTTTAGCGGAAGCAACAAAACACCCCTTTGCAGAAAACCGATCTGTTAAAGAAACCATGTGTGCGACTAATCTAAACGTGTTAAACTGTGACAAAACTAGTATATATTGTGTAGAATCAAGTCACAGAGATGTCACAACAAAAATCACAAAAAACTGTCGAGAGAAACTCAATTTATGATCGAAAGATCGAACAAAGGTCAATCTGTTCTACCTGACAAAAACAGTTCTGGAACACTGCAAAGAAACTCGTGTAGATCAGAAACCACAAATCCAATGACCTTGAAATTTTCATAGATGATATAAAATCAAGTTGTGAAGACAACCCAAAAAGAATCACGTCAATAAGATATGTAAAACTGGAGTTATGATAAAACCACCAAGGAATGAAAGTGTTGTGCAGAAACTCAACGAGAAAGACTTGACGAAAACAAGTCGGATGAACAAGGCAAAAAAGTTCCTTCAAACTATAAATTTTATTGATCAAAACACAAGAGAAACATCCCCAAAGTTGTCTACCATGAGCTCTGGCCTCCCTTGCTTATATAACCAGCCCTTAGGCCAACCCAAACTTAACTAGGACTCTAATCCTACTCAATTCACGAATTGAAACTTTACATAACTTCTCTAGACTCTTCTATATGTAGATAGAAGCAATCTTAAGACTTCTAAACACCTTAGGAACGTATACCACATTCCTAAAATAACTGAAATTCGTGAC